>OX638133.1:62496366-62866366 GCA_951804985.1 Dryomyza anilis | reverse complement strand
TATTTATTTTATTTATTTTATTTATTTTATTTATTTTATTTATTTTATTTATTTTATTTATTTTATTTATTTTATTTATTTTATTTATTTTATTTATTTTATTTATTTTATTTATTTTATTTATTTTATTTATTTTATTTATTTTATTTATTTTATTTATTTTATTTATTTTATTTATTTTATTTATTTTATTTATTTTATTTATTTTATTTATTTTATTTATTTTATTTATTTTATTTATTTTATTTATTTTATTTATTTTATTTATTTTATTTATTTTATTTATTTTATTTATTTTATTTATTTTATTTATTTTATTTATTTTATTTATTTTATTTATTTTATTTATTTTATTTATTTTATTTATTTTATTTATTTTATTTATTTTATTTATTTTATTTATTTTATTTATTTTATTTATTTTATTTATTTTATTTATTTTATTTATTTTAAAATTCAGGGTGCTTATCACGTATGACGATAATCGTCTAACGATATCGTTTAGACGATAGTCTTTATTAAGCAACCAGTTGGGAAGGTTAGATCACATGGGAAATTTTAAAGTAGGTTTTATTATGATATTTAGGATTATCAAAATTATAGTAGGTCTAAGCCGACTATAAATACCCTACACATATGTGTGGTTACCATTCAAATTGGTATATAGGTCACCAGTGTATACGAATCCTGAAAATAACTACAAACTTTCCATCGCTAAAGAATTTCCATTCATTTGATACCCATATTTAAAAATGGGTAGGTGTACCGAATTTCGATTTTTTTTTGTAACCATGTATTTTCATGTATTTGAGCATGATTCATTATATATTTAACCAAAAAAAGTTTACCTAAGCACGTATTCAGTAATATTGATCTGTAGATATTCATTTTATATGAGGTATTTGAAGAAAGTGGTCGGTTCTCAGGTCACAATAGACCGATCAATTTTTTTTGTTCAGACTGCTTAGATATATCAGTAATCTAAATCTAAAGTTTCATTGTTCTATCTCTTCTACTTTTTCTGTAATCGTGAGTTCAACAGACAGACAGAGGGACAGACAGACAGACGGACATCGTTAAATCGACCCAGGAGGTCATGCTGATCAAGAATATATATACTTTTCCATACCGGAGATGATTCCTTCTGGGTGTTACAAACGGCGTACCAAGCTGAATATACCCTTTCACTCCTAGTGTAGGGTATAAAAACTATAGCATTTTATGACTATCGTTTCAACGATGATCGTTTTTAAGTTACGTTATGAGGGCCCAGCTCTGCCACAATATGCAGCGCAGTCGCAAAATGCAGTGCAGTCGCAAAATTCAGCGCCGCCAAATAATGCAGCGTTGTCGCAAAATGCAGTGCCGCCACAAAATTCAGCTCTGCCGAAATATGCAGCCCCACACAACGCATCCTCTTATAATACTAATCACGTTAATGCTCCTCTAACTATTAATCTGACAGATGGTCAATTTAGAGAATTATTGGGAGCTCTAAGTCTAAAACAAGATATTAAAACCACTTTCAGTACATTCTGCGCGCGATTCACTGGTGGACGAAGTGCCACAAAAATTTAAGATTTCATCGCAACCATTTTGGTTTATAAGGATGCTGAAAACATATCAGATGCGCACGCGTTGGCAAGGAGTTAAGTACGAAACACGATCATTTGATGAGGCTTAGGTCTGCTGAGAAAAGCTTTTGCACCGCCAAGGCCAGACTTGCGCATATTTGGCGAAATTCTTCTAGAAAAAAGAAATTTAATAAGCCAACTGATACATTTACTTGTGAGAAGAGGCGTCTTTTATCACAGTTACCTGAAAGGTTATCTAAAAAACCATTATAGATATGATCTCTTCCCAACTTCTTCTGCAAATAAGACAAAAACGTGACCAGAGATAGCGTTCATAATTTTCAAGATCTTTTATGTAAAGCAAGGGAAATTACAGAAAATAAAAATGTTAGCAAAAGCGAAAAACCAAATTTTCTGAAGTAATTGAAAAATCATCTAGTCGATGCACTTATTGTAGAAACAAAATCATTCCGTAGAAAATTGCTACAAGAAAATTAAAATGGACAGAAAAGGCAAATCAACTGTTCAAGAAACAAATTTAAATTGTTAATGTTGTGGTGCAGCAAAATAAAATAAACGGTCCAGCACTGCTCGATTTTGACGCTCTTCATATGACTTTTGTTGGTCGAAACCTACTGTACCTACTGTTGACATTAATGTTAATGGATTAAACGGATAGGCTTATTTTGATACTGCGGCCAGGACTAGTGTCGTTGGTTAACAAGTAATAACCAAGAGTTCAAGAGTTAAAACAAAAAGAAGTAGAGTTTCAAAAAGTATTTGCAGAAATAATATTACATGATGGAATTGCCAGAAAAGAAACTGTTAATTCCACAATTGTGCACATCATCATTGGGAAAAAACTAAAACCCATTCGATTAAATGTTTGCCAAACGCTAAAGATAACCGAACTTTGCTCGGTATAGACTTTCTTGAGCAATGTGGTATCGTAATGGATATGTCACAAAGGACATGGTTCTTCAAAGACGAACCAAACAAACAATTTGAATATAAAATGCATCAGCCAAACATGATAAACAGTACAACACTAACAGAAACAAATATCAATGAACACAATGAAAAAGAAAAGCTAAATTCGAAAAATGTAAATGTGTTCGAAAAATCAAACTCTGAATGGGCTCAGACCTATACACGTTCAGTTTTTGTATGTAACGATTATTAGCCTGAAGGAATACATAAAATATTTGAGGAATCATTTCCAATAAATTTTCAACCTTCAGTTGGCTCGGATCTGTTCCCACCAATGAAAAAACGTAAATCTATTGAAGACTTTGATAAAAATATTGTCGAACCTATTCGTCTTAATTCATTTGACATTAAGTTACGTCCAAACGAAGGTCCTCATCTAAATTTAAACGAAAGGAAAATATTAGAAAATGTTATTTACAAAGAAAAATACATTTTTAAATATATCACTGTCCCAATTCCGTTTATAGAGCATCACATTAATACTGGGTCGCATGAACCTATTTCTTCAAATCCCTCTAGAATATCGCGAAAATTAAAGATAATTTAAAAATTGATTATCGTCGCCTGAATGCAATTACATTTACTGATACATATCCACTTCCGCGAATGGACGATTTATTGCATGCAGCCAAAACAACACGTAGGACTTAAAATTAGGCTATTGTCAAATAAAAATTGAACCTCAAGACAAATTAAAAACAGCATTTACTACACCATTTGGTATCTATGCATTTAGTAGAATGCCGTTCGGTCTCAAAAACGCACCGGTGACATTTCAGAGATTAATCGATAAATTTCGAAACGGGCCGCCACACATTTTAATATTGGCGTATCTATCTACGATTGATGGTCTTAAAATAGACCCAGAAAAAACGGATGCAATCTTGAAACGCCAGAGCCCTAAAAACATGAAACAGGTTATATCATTTGTGCAAACTTGTTTATGGTATCGGCGTTTTATACCGAATTTTGATGATGTGTCGGAGTCGGGTTTGGTACGATGAGTCGAAATTTAAAATATCGAAACTAAAAATACAGAAAACATAAATGTAGAAAATAAAAATGTCGAAACCTAAAAATGTCGAAAATAAAAATGTTGAAAATTTTAGTTTTTGAAGAATAAAATTTCGAAAACTAAAAATGTCGATATTTGATGACGAAAAAAATGCGTATTTTTGTGTAAGAAAAATATGTTAGTAAGCAAACAATTTACAAATAAATATAATAAAAAAAATAACATATTCGTAACACAGACACCAAAATTCTGACTCCGGTCGTAGCGAAATTCCGACTTCGCTACGAATTCGAATTTTTAGCAACTTTAGGATCCGTGCGTAATTGAATTTAGTGTGAATATGTCCACTACGACGAAACAGAATTCCAATCCGCATGGATCTTATAGTAGATAAAAACTCGTATTCGTACGGAAATTCATATTTCCACAATAACGGGATTGAGGTGGGGTGAACATACCAGAAGCTTGAAATATTAATTTAAAACTATAAAATCTTTAAAAAAAATATTAATTTAATTTGAAGGCGTCATTTTGAAATATTATGTTATCAAAATACTATCTTGAAACAATCTTGAATAAATCAACACAAATTTTGAATTAAGTACTTGATATTTGAAGTGCAGGGATAATGACCATTGGCCACATATTCGTGTAAGGTAATTTAATTGTCCAAAAGATTGATTTATATCTTTTAAAATGAGACCTTAATGGAGTTAATAGCATCAAGAGATGTTGCATATGGACCACCATACAAAAGTGATCTTTATAACTTTTAACCACAGTATATATAAAAATAGTGGTCAGAAAAATATAAAAATTTGTCAATGCATATATCGAAACCCAAAATTCCACTGCTATCGCAGAAGGGGAGTTGCAACCCCTATCGAGTTGTTGTGGAATGGCTCAATTAAGATTTGAAATATTTCAACTTTTTGATTTTTCGACATTTTAATTTTTGACATTTTTTGCTCCTATAAAAAAAAAATTGTTCATATTTATTTTCAAAGGTTTTCTAGGTTTAAAATATTTTTAAGGCTTTTAAAATTTCGAAAGGAATTATTCGACTACGGAACGTGAAGCACTAACTATGGTTTGGGCTGTGCAGAAATTGAGGGGATACATTGAAGGATCTGAGATCGCTGTTCTGACGGATCACAAACCCCTCAAGTGCCTGTTTAGCCTTAAATCACCTACAGGTCGACTCGCTAGATGGACGCTCCAGCTGAAAATGTACATAACTTTTGGTTATAAACCTGGACGACAGATTGTTGTAGCGGATACGCTATCTCGGCCACCATGTTCACTTGAAAACCACAATGAACTTAGCTGCGAATGTTTATACATTCAAATTGATTTTCCGCGAAAAGGAGCAGAGGAGATCCGAAAAGAGCAACTATAGGATCGGAAAGTAAAAATAATTATGAATTCTTTTGAAAACAAAGACGAGAACGTGTGGCGATACGCCAATCGCTGATATATAATGATCGATGGAGTTCTTTATCGATTTTGTTCAGATGAAGATTCTGAAAATGGTCAACTCGTGGTACCAAAATCATTGCGATCCATTATCTTAAATAATGACATTACATCACTACATGGAATCGAGAGAACAATCAACAAAATAACTGCAAAATTTATTCATCAATTTTATGAATTTTTCATTATTACTCAACCAATGACCAAATTCATCCAATTTATGAATCGTTCATTAAACCGTAATGAAAAAGTTCATAATATTGATGAACGCTTTCATAATATTTATGAAAATATTCATTATATTTATGAACTTTAAACTAATTAAAAATAAAAATAATATTTTTATTTTATTTTCTTTTATTTATTTTTTTTTATTTTATTATATTACTTTTTTATTTTATCATTTTAATTTTATTTAATTTTTTAACAACTTACATTTTATTTTAAATCTATTCTTGCTGTTGCTGCTGTTTGTTGTTGCGTGATGTTAAGTACCTGCAGTGCACGTTTCTTTGGAGTTGTAAACAACAAATGAAACGATTCGGTCTATTTGTACGAAATGACATAGGAATAATAAAAACTAAGAATTGTATATGCTATCATCGACGCGTCGCGACGAGTTGGCAAAATAATCAATTCGCGTCATGCGGCATGACGCGCATTGATTGGTTAGTACAATAAAACATCTATTTATAGCATGGTCAAAAGTTGCAGGTCACATATACGACCATGCACACATTCTCAAATACCTACCTACTTTTTGATGTATTTTCTATTCTTCTTTGGTGGACTGGTTTTTTTAATTTTCAGTATCGCCTTGCACGTGACGTGGAGGTTGCGCTGTTTTGCCTCAAAAATTAATATGAATACCTCAATGAACGCAATTCATAACAATTATGAACTCGTTTATTAATTAAATTTCGCTCAAATTATGCGATTCGTATATACGAAGAATAGTTCATAAATAGATTTATTTTTTCCATATATATTATGAACGATGTCGCAATTAACGGCGTTCATTCCATTTATGAATAACATTTTTTCTGTGTACTACTGGCCACGAATGAGATTTGAAATAACAGAGCATGTAAAATAATCTATTGAATGTAAACGCTATAAACCGACACATATGAAACCAGACACATATCAAAACGTTTATAACCGTTTGCAGTTATAAACGTTTTGAAATAATTGCAGTTGATTGTTTTGGCCCGAACTTATAATGGTGATTTATGACTTATGTAGTCGTTGGACGGAGCTGTTTCCAATGAAAGATGGCACAGCTGAGAACTGCGCTATACTTCTTCTCAACGAAGTTATTCTTCGATATGGAGTTCTTCGATGGATTCATTCTAACAATGGTTGCCAGTTTATATTTGCAGTGATGCAACAACTGATTTTTTTTCTTGGTATTGAAGAATCGGGACTTTAAAATGCCACTCTCAATTTTTGTAGGGAAAGATCACTCCAAATGAGATTTAAAATTGCCAGCCATTTTATTTGCAATGAACTCGTCGAAATGCGGAAGCACAGGATTTTCCGCCGCATATTTAACTTTTGGGCGAGAACTAAGGACACCAACCGAAGTACACCATGACTTAAAAGCCATAGTTATGTCTGAACATTTTTTACCGCAAATAACACCGCATTTTCTTCGCCTAGCAGACTCACTAAAACTAGCTAAGGAGTCAGAAGAGCAAATACAAGACAAAAATAAAAAAAATATGTTGACTCAAAGAGAAGAGAACAAAATCAAATAGTTTTAAGTAAACAGAATCAAGACATAACAACCAAGTTTGTGCCACGTCGTGATGGGCCATATAAAGATATAGGCAAAAAGGTTTGTTATGTTATATTAATGCAGCCGAAGACAAGCCAAATATATCAATGGGTACTCATCATATATCAACCACGGTTGCCACTCTTGGTAACTTGCAACCAAAATTGGTAACTTTTTGTCAGCTTGGTAATTTGGTAACTTTTTAATCATTTTGGTAACTTTTCGATATGACAATAATAAATGAAATATTTTTAAAATATATAAATGTTTAATTTTCGTATTCCTATTGAATTAGAGAAATTTCTTTGTTATTATATGAAATGAAAATAGGAATAGATAAATATATATGAATATATTTTGTAAATGAATGGCGCCACTATTGCTGTTTTAAATTAGAGTTTCTTTGAGTTTAAATTTTCTTATTTTCTACATGGCCAAGCAGTGTTTCTTTCAATATTTATACCCTACACTAAGAGTGAAAGGGTATATTAATTTTGTTTTGCCATTCATTTTTTATATACAAATAAAAAATCATACTTTATGGTATGATTTAAATGCTGGCAACATAAAATGAAAAAAAAAAATGAGCAAAAACGAGCGCATGGAAGGTTTTTAAATCTCACGTCTACACTAATAAAAATAGATACCTGGAAGATAGAGATTCTTAAAGAGAATTCCTTGCGAAATCGAGTGGAATGCACAGATTTTTTTATTACTGATACCTTCACCGATACTATTTATTTAAAAAGTATCTTTGTTAAATATTTTGTAAAATATTTATGTTTGCTCTTTTATTTTAATTTAAAATTTGTCCAATAGCTTTGTATAGAAATGTATGTATAAAAAACATATAAGTTGACTTCTTTTTTGAAATTCTAAACTTTAAAAATTGTTATGTTTTAAAAAAAACATACTTTTTCTTTTTATGTAATTTCGAAAGCTGTTATTTAGGCCAATAAAGTCTTATTGTCTACAGATTTAACGTAGTATTTCATTCTTGTTTTCATTATATTTTCCTAAATCAGTTTATAATTATTAAGTTATTATAAATTTTCGAACTCGAATTTCGGAGAAAACGCCAATTTTCATTAGGCTCAAATTTTTGTCAAAATTAGTTTAATTTTTTCAAAATACACTACTGGAATTTGTAGAGGTGTTCCTCCATATAAGAGAAACACTTTATTATATAAAATCAATGATAAAGTTTTTAACGTGGGATTAACATAAGGACTTTTTGTGAGCGCTTTGCATATTATTCCAAAATACGTTTGACCATTTCTAATAGTTGTGTGAACTCATTCTTAAAATTTTATTTTAATTATTGTTGCAAATATCTTTATAGAACTTTACTTTTTCAATTTAAATCACTTTTAGTTTAGTAACAAATAGTAGCAGGGTAGTTTATTCTCGTCAAATGGCGAGAATTTGAAGAAAATCTGATGTGCGGATGCCTCATTTCGGGAATAATGCCCCATATGTATATTTTATATTTCTATGTACATATACTTACTTACTTATTTGGCCATTACAACCCATGATGGGTTTCGGCCGCAGCAATCACCCCTCGCTAGTCGCTTCTGCATTGCGCGCGCTGACGCCAATTTGCACTCCAAATGTTGTCAGGTTGTCTGGCACTTCGGACGTCCTCTCCTACGTTGGCATGATGAGCGACTTATAGAGCATAATTTTTGTCCGTCGAGAGAGGGCTCTGCTCCTCAATTGCCTACTAAGCCCAAAGTAACACCTGTTTACAAGAGTTATTCTTCGGCTAATCTCCAGGCTGTCATTGTTTTCCTTGTTGATGCTGGTTACTAGGTATACGAAGTCCTTCACAACTTCGAAGTTGTGGTTGTCAATAGTGACGTGTTGTCCAAGTCGCCGGGACTCTTTGTTTTTTGACACTAGGTACTTCGTCTTGTCCTCGTTCACCGTAAGACTCGTACGTTCTGCCCAATGATGTCGATATCATCCGCGTAACCGCGCAGCATGGAACTCTTGTTGAAGATAGTGTCATTGTGATGGAGTTGTGCAGCTCTTACAATCTTCTCCATTATTATGTTGAAGAAGTCACACGATAGGGAATCGCTTGTCTGAAACCTCGTTCGGTATTAAACGCATCGGTGAAGTTGTTCTCAATTCTCACTAAGCAACGTGTGTCGCTCAGGGTCATCCTGCAAAGCCTTATAATTTTCGCAGCATACCGAACTCAGACATGGTGGCGTATAGGCGACTTCTTATCGGATTGTCGAAGGCAGCTTTGTAGTCGACGAAGAGGTGGTGGGTGTCGATCTCCCTCTCTTTGGTCTTTTCAAGGATTTGACGCAATGTGAAAATCGGTTCTATGGTGGACTTGACAGGTCTGAAGCCGCACTGATAAGATCCAATCAGTCTGTTGACGATGGGCTTTACTTTTTCACATAATACGCTCGTTAGAACTTTATACGCGATGTTGAGGAGACTTATCCCACGGTAGTTGGCGCGTATCGTGAGATCCCCCTTCTTAAGGATTGAGCAAAGTATTCTGAGATTCCATTCGATAGGCATGCTTTCTTCTGACCATATTGATGAGCTGGTACATGCTCGTTATGATCTCATCGCCTCCGGTCTTAAACAACTCAGCAGACAGACCATCCGATCCTGCAGGTTTTTTGTTTTTCAGCCTGTTGATGTCTATGCAGACCTCTTCACGGTCAGGCGGCGGTATGTCAACGCCGTCGTTAGCAACTGGGGTTGTCAAGCTGTCTTCTCCATCAGCGAAATAGTTGTCATCATCGCCTGCTAGAAGATCAGAGAAGGGCTCCTTCCATAATCTCAGTGTACCCTGGACATCTGTTACTAGATTCCCGTCATTGTCCTGACAGGAAGAGGGTCCGGGGTTTAAACCTCCGGTCAGGAGTCTAATATTCCGAAAGAATTTTCGAGCATCGTTCCTGTCGCCATGCATCTCAATATCTTCACACTCGCGTCTTTCTAATTCTCTTTTCTTGCGTCTAAAAAGATGTCTCTCCTCCTTCCTCTTCTCTCTGTATCGCTCCTTCGCTGCTCGCGTAACTACCGACTGCAGGGTGGCTCTATATGCAGCATCTTTCTCTGCAGTGGCTGCGCGGCACTCATCGTCATACCACTTGTTCCGTAGTGGGCGTTGGAATCCAAGCACCTCTTCGGCAGCCGTACGCATTGAGCGGGAGACGTGTGTCCACCGCGCGCATATATCATCAGAGGGGGAGTGCCTTGGGCAAGCAGATGTGATAGTCGAGAGGCGTAGGATTGTTCGGTCTGTTGTGTGTGCAGCTTACTGACGTCTGTCTTTCTTTGCGTGGGGTTTCGTGAATTTTTCGCAGCGCATAAGCGTGTGCGAACCTTGGCTGCTACAAGGAAGTGATTCGAGTCGATATTGGCATTTCGGATCGAGCGTACATCCATCACACTAGAAGCGTGCCGCCCGTCAATCACAACATGATCAATTTGGTTGCGCGTGTTCTGATCGGGTGACCGTTACGTGGCCTTGTGAATATTGAGATGCTTGAATCTAGTAACACTAATTACCATGTGCCCAACGCACAACACCCATTTTGGAGGGCCAATATCCCTGTCTCGTTTGTCCCCGACCAGACCTCCCACAGAGGTTGAAACCCGATCTTCAGCTGGTTGCTCGGGGTAACGGGGTGAGAAGATGAGACTAGGGATTGTGTAGGAGAGGCTATGGCAACTAACAGAAATCGGTTACTGGCTTGCGTTCTGTTCATTGTGGTAAAATTTGAGTGTATGTAGTGGTGTCCTTTGTTCTCCTTTATGCTTCTTACTTTATTATTTAAATAATAAGACTGGAACCACTTTATATTTATATAACACTTTATTTTTACTACCTCTATCTGAGGCTCACTAAACTACTCTATTTTAAAATTGCAACGAAAGGTATTAACAATACCTTCGTTGCAAGCTTTTCTTAAATTTTATTGTCACTATGTTCTAGGGAGTTTTCACTTTCACTCAATTTTGGTGTACGTGACTTTTGAAGAAAGTCCGACTTGGAGTTTTTGGCTGACACCAATTGCGAAATATCAGAATTGTTGGCAAACGCTGCTTCACTTATTTTAACAAAGACCCAAAATTATGCAATGGAAAATTGTATTGCAAGCCTCTTGAAAGAGGTGTGGTCTAGTAAAGCTTTAGCGTTTTGCCAAATTATTGCCAGCTTCTGTTAACTGTGCAAGCTAACCTGAAAGAGGTGTGGTCTAAGCAAAGCTTTAGCGCTTTGCCAAATTATTATCATTGTTGCCAACGTGAAGCGTTGGGACAATGCTATGAACATGTTGCTGTACAACATGAGTACACATGATATAAAAACATGATGCGCTCAACATATGTACAGAAACATCCAAAAGTGAATGAATAGTAAAGAACCATAAAGAAAAGAAAAATGTATGCGCTAATTCCTTTGTAGAAAAAAAAATAATTATTAATATTAGGATTAATGATAATTTTTTACAAAAAGTCTTAAATATATTGTTGAATATATAGAAATGACGTTTTCTTAGAGTTAATATTAAGATTAATAATATAATAAAATAATATGTTTATTTTAACATGGTGATAATAAATATAATATCTTATTTTTTCTTAAGTTATCTATAAAAATATGTTTGAATAATTAAATGGATTTCAGTAATAATAATGATAACAATGTTTTTTTTTTGATAGATTTCTTCTTTTCTATATATATATATATATATATATATATATATATATATATATATATATATATATATATATATATGGGCCATTCCACACCAAATCGACCAGCGGTTGGAACTCACCTTCTTCGATTTCAATGAAATTTTGGCAACTGATAAAGGGTGTCGAGACTGCACTAAACAAATCAATATCTCAAAAACTAGATTGAATATGATAAAACTGACTTCATTTTAGAAATCAAAGTTACATATATTTTCAGGAATTATTACAACTTTTAATGTAAAAAAATTTAGAAAATAATTTTTTAAAATATGATGCAATCAAAATACCATCTTGAAATTTTGCATGAACATTAACAATAAATTGGTGAAAATTTAGGATTTTTTTCAGAATTTTAAAAAGGGTCCTTTTTAAGGACCACAATTTTGAAGTGCAAGGATAATGACCACGGGCCACATGTTACCGTTTGGAAATTATAACTTAATTTTTCTAAAAACTTGTTCTATTAGCTTTGAAACGAGTTTCTAGCTTTTCTAGTTCAAGAGATATTTAAATATGAACAACAGAACAAAAGTGATTTTTGGCACTTTTTTCCAACTTTGAGCCACTGTGTCTCTGGAAGTAGTGGTCGGAAAAAATAAAAAATTGTTTAGTGCATGTCTCGATACCCTTTATCAGTTGCCAAAAGTTCATTAAAATCGAAAAGGTAAAATCTCAAATTTGACTTTTTTTGGTCGATTTGGTGTGGTTTTTTAAATTGTTATTATTTGTTTTTTTTTATTTTTTTTTTTGGTATATATATATTTTATTTTTGTGTTTTGTATATTTTTTTTTTTATATCTTTTGTTTTCTACTTGTGTAATATTTGTTCATACTTATAATGATATTCTAACCGATTTAATACTTGTAATTGGATGATAACTATTATATATATATATATATATATATATATATATATATATATATATATATATATCTATATATATATATATCTTTATATATATATATAGATAAACTTGATCGAATTATTTTACTTATACGTTTTTTGCATGTGTATTAAGTGTGTGTTTGTTGGTATTTTAAAATGAATACTGCTATTATTGTTCCATGCATCACATGTCCGTCCTTTCCGCACCAAGTGCAATATTTAGTGGGCCTGTTTGCAAAATTCCCATTACCACTATTACCTTGAAAAACTTGTCATACATAAGAAGAGATGAAAAAGAAGAAAAATAAAAAAGCAGTTAATTACAACTTTCTTTTAATTTTATTTACTATTGGTTTTATTATTTTTGATTTTAATATTTTTGACTTCCGATTCAATTGGTTTTACTTTCTTTACTTTATTTGCATTCTTTATAATTTGTTTATTTTTAATTTCCTTTATTCCTATATTCTGTTCATTATTCGCGTCAAGTTGTGTATGATTATTATTTAGTTCATTATATGTTTTTGTTGGAAGATTTCTATCTTCATTAATATGGTTTTTTACTTTTTGTTCTTCATTTTCTGCGTTAATATTATTCGCTGTTTTATTTTGTTGTAGTGTCCTCTTTGGAACTTCTACAACACTGGCCTTACTACACTATTCGCTACGGGTCCCCAGTTTAGTGGCCTTGATTGGGCCCCTTGTAGTTTCCCTGTGGACTGCTATTATTGTTCCATGCATCACATGTCCGTCCTTTCCGCATCAAGTGCAATATTTAGTGGGCCTGTTTGCAAAATTCCCATTACCATTATTACCTTGAAAAACTTGTCACACATAAGAAGAGATGAAAAAGAAGAAAAATATGAAACAAAAAAATAATAAACATGAACAAAAAAATTGGAGAATTACACTTAAAAAAAAAGAGGGATACAAATTTTTATAAAAAGAAAAAAAAGAGAAGAAAAAAAATAATATAAACAATTAAATTTTTAAAGAATAAAAAAAAGAGATAAAAAATATATATTACTTACTTACTTAAATGGCCCTTACAACCGTGGGTCGGTTTTGGCCGCTGAGATAAAGCCGCGCCAGTCGCTTCTGCTTTGCGCGCGCTGACGCCAGTTAGAAATACCAAGCGTTGTCAGGTTGTCCTCAACTTGGTCTTTCCAACGCAGATTTGGACGACCTCTTCTACGCTGTCCACCTTCGAGCACCTTCTTAGCTGGAGTGTTTTCATCCATTCGTTCGACATGGCCTAGCCAGCGAAGCCGCTGGATCTTGATGCGCTTGACTATGTCAATGTCGTCGAATAACTCGTACAGCTCATGGTTCCTCCTGATTCGATACTCGTTAGCAAAGCATATAGGGCCAAAGATTTTATGGAGAATCTTTCTCTCGAACGCTCCTAGTACTCTCTCATCGGTTGAGGCCAACGTCCATGTTTCTGCACCATAAAGTAGGACGGGCATGATGAGTGATTTGTAGAGCGTTATTTTTGTCCGGCGAGAGTGGGCTCTACTTTTCAATTGCCTACTGAGCCCAAAGTAGCACCTGTTGGCAAGAGTTATTCTCCGTTTAATCTCCAGGCTGACGTCGTTGTTGCTGTTGATGCTGGATCCCAAATAGACGAAGTCCGTCACAATGTCGAACTTGTGGTTGTCAAAATCAGCTTTTTGTCCAAGACGCACGGACTCCTTTCTGCTTGTTGACACAAGGAACTTCGTCTTGTCCTCGTTCACCACTACACCCATTCGACGCGACTCTTTCTCCAATCTGGAGAATGCTGCGCTGACTGCTCGTGTGCTCCTGCCAATGATATCAATATCATCGGCATATGCGAGCAGCATGACACTTTTGTTGAGGATAGTGCCGCTTTGACGGCACTATCCTCACTATTAAAAAAGTCGCACGATAGGGAGTCACCCTGCCTGAAACCTCGTTCAGTATGAAATGGCTTGGAGAGGTCTTTTCCTATTCTCACTGAGCACCTTGTGTTGCTCAGGGTCATCCTGCAAAGCCTTATAAGTTTCGCAGGTATACCGAACTCAGTCATTGCGGCGTATAATCGTTCCCTTATCGGAGTGTCGAAGGCGGCTTTATAGTCCTGGATTAGGCGCAATGTGAAAATCTGGTCTATGGTGGATTTTCCAGGTCTGAAGCCGCACTGATAAGGTCCAATCAGTCTGTTGACGATGGGCTTCATTCTTTCACATAATACGCTCGATAGAACCTTGTATGCGATATTGAGTAGGCTGATCCCACGGTAGTTGGCGCAGATAGTGGGATCCCCTTTCTTAAGGATTGGGCAGAGTAGACTGAGGTTCCAGTCACTTGGCATGCTTTCATTCGACCATATTCTCCTTAAGGGGGCAGCGCCCTCCGCCAGGGAAGCGCTGCCACCGCCACGGGAACTAAATTTAGGGAACTAAAATTTAAAAAAAAAGGATAAAATTTTAATTAAAGAGAAAAAAAATGAAGGAGGTAAAGAGAAGAAAAAAAGGAAGAAAATAAGATGAGAAGAAAAAAAAATTAGAGAAAAAAATATATAAATAACAGATATTAACTATTATTTTTTTTTAAAGAAAAAAAAAAGGAAAAACTATATGAAAAAAAAAATAAGAGGAATTAAAATTAAAAAATAAAGAAATAATTGATTTATTTTAATTTTTATCTAACATTTTATTTTGTTTAGGAAATTTAAATTTGTGTTGGAAATTAAATAAATTTTAAAACTAAATTAAACGTTTAAAAATAATATATGTATATATAATAAATTCAACAATTCTTGAGAAAATTTTAAATAATATATATGTATCTGCAATGTGCAAAATATTCTATGTACTTATATATTTAAAAAAAAAATTATATGAAATAATTTTTTTTCATTTTTGCGCATTGAAGAGGGATTGAATCCGCCGCATTGATTCCTCCGCATTGAGTCCCTCCGCATACAAGACGACGATCTTAGCCATTGGGCTATATACATAATTACACTAAAACTAGTGCTACACTAAATAACTGTGTTTCAAATAAGTTAAACACTTACAAACAACATTTAATTTCAATGTTATTGCATACATTAACAACTATACATTACATGACACTAAGTTTAGATAAACTAATACCACACTAAATATTAATAGTTCAAATAATGTACCATACTTTAATTCAAGTAATTTAAATATCTTAAGATCAATCTTTTTCTTGTGACGAATGTACATAAACCATTATATAATTTACGAAAATTATATTAAGTGTATAATAGTTAGTACCACAACACACATTTGGAAGAGTTGAAATACAAAATTAAATTACTTGTTTGTAAAATATTCATGTAAATTTAAAATATGCGAGTGCACAAAAATTGTTATTTAGAGTGACCAATAGCGCTGGATACTCAGAAGGCGCATAGATAATCGTTGGGGTCTTAGGACTTTAATGGGGACATGTGGAAGGAGCTCTGGGTGTTATCAACAAGAAGTAGAAGTGAAGCAGAGGTCCAGCAGATTCAAATAAGGAAAAGAAAAACGAAGAAATGAAGCAGAGTGGCAGCATTTAAAGACGTAGAAGGATGCACTAGGAGCAAACTTGTTGTTATACCAAGCACAAGTAGATTGCAGTGATCGAATTTTAATCATAAAACTACAACTGCCAGAAAAAAGATGCAGAAAACAATATTCCACATTGATCTTGAAAATGTATATAAAAAGTGAAATAATTATGTCTTCCATCGCACATAGAGAAGAAGCGATGTAATATCGATTTTCTGATATCAACAATTCAGAAATCTATAATATTCTAAATAAAACGAATTGAGCACCAAGATGTTCCTCAAAGAAGTAGTGAAGCAGATGCCAAGCGGTTTTCTGATATCAACAATTCAGAAATTTATAAGTGACATGAGCACCAAGATATTTTCAAAATGTTTGACAAGATCGCAGAAAAGAACACTCATCTCGAACGAATCGTCAACCAAGTCAACGGGACCAAAGCTCTCTTGAACGACTAAGAGTCCAGCGTATAAACATGACGACGTCTACTGGAGATAACACGAAGCCCAACAGATCCATCACACTACATACAACGAAACATTAAAGATGAACAAGGCAAATCCGACCCAACACACAGAAGAACAAGAGGAGAAATCTGGTCCAACAGAAGGGTATACAAAAGTCACTCATGTAATTATTTACACCTCTCTAACCCAAATATTAAATCAATATATTCATTTTAAAATACCAACAAACACACACTTAATACACATGCAAAAAACGTATAAGTAAAATAATTCGATCAAGTTTATCTATATACATATATATATATATATATATATATATATATATATATATATATATATATATATATATATATATATATATATATAAAGATATATATATATATAGATATATATATATATATATATATATATATATATATATATATATATATATATATATGTATATAGATAAACTTGATCGAATTATTTTACTTATACGTTTTTTGCATGTGTATTAAGTGTGTGTTTGTTGGTATTTTAAAATGAATATATTGATTTAATATTTGGGTTAGAGAGGTGTAAATAATTACATGAGTGACTTTTGTATACCCTTCTGTTGGACCAGATTTCTCCTCTTGTTCTTCTGTGTGTTGGGTCGGATTTGCCTTGTTCATCTTTAATGTTTCGTTGTATGTAGTGTGATGGATCTGTTGGGCTTCGTGTTATCTCCAGTAGACGTCGTCATGTTTATACGCTGGACTCTTAGTCGTTCAAGAGAGCTTTGGTCCCGTTGACTTGGTTGACGATTCGTTCGAGATGAGTGTTCTTTTCTGCGATCTTGTCAAACATTTTGAAAATATCTTGGTGCTCATGTCACTTATAAATTTCTGAATTGTTGATATCAGAAAACCGCTTGGCATCTGCTTCACTACTTCTTTGAGGAACATCTTGGTGCTCAATTCGTTTTATTTAGAATATTATAGATTTCTGAATTGTTGATATCAGAAAATCGATATTACATCGCTTCTTCTCTATGTGCGATGGAAGACATAATTATTTCACTTTTTATATACATTTTCAAGATCAATGTGGAATATTGTTTTCTGCATCTTTTTTCTGGCAGTTGTAGTTTTATGATTAAAATTCGATCACTGCAATCTACTTGTGCTTGGTATAACAACAAGTTTGCTCCTAGTGCATCCTTCTACGTCTTTAAATGCTGCCACTCTGCTTCATTTCTTCGTTTTTCTTTTCCTTATTTGAATCTGCTGGACCTCTGCTTCACTTCTACTTCTTGTTGATAACACCCAGAGCTCCTTCCACATGTCCCCATTAAAGTCCTAAGACCCCAACGATTATCTATGCGCCTTCTGAGTATCCAGCGCTATTGGTCACTCTAAATAACAATTTTTGTGCACTCGCATATTTTAAATTTACATGAATATTTTACAAACAAGTAATTTAATTTTGTATTTCAACTCTTCCAAATGTGTGTTGTGGTACTAACTATTATACACTTAATATAATTTTCGTAAATTATATAATGGTTTATGTACATTCGTCACAAGAAAAAGATTGATCTTAAGATATTTAAATTACTTGAATTAAAGTATGGTACATTATTTGAACTATTAATATTTAGTGTGGTATTAGTTTATCTAAACTTAGTGTCATGTAATGTATAGTTGTTAATGTATGCAATAACATTGAAATTAAATGTTGTTTGTAAGTGTTTAACTTATTTGAAACACAGTTATTTAGTGTAGCACTAGTTTTAGTGTAATTATGTATATAGCCCAATGGCTAAGATCGTCGTCTTGTATGCGGAGGGACTCAATGCGGAGGAATCAATGCGGCGGATTCAATCCCTCTTCAATGCGCAAAAATGAAAAAAAATTATTTCATATAATTTTTTTTTTAAATATATAAGTACATAGAATATTTTGCACATTGCAGATACATATATATTATTTAAAATTTTCTCAAGAATTGTTGAATTTATTATATATACATATATTATTTTTAAACGTTTAATTTAGTTTTAAAATTTATTTAATTTCCAACACAAATTTAAATTTCCTAAACAAAATAAAATGTTAGATAAAAATTAAAATAAATCAATTATTTCTTTATTTTTTAATTTTAATTCCTCTTATTTTTTTTTTCATATAGTTTTTCCTTTTTTTTTTCTTTAAAAAAAAATAATAGTTAATATCTGTTATTTATATATTTTTTTCTCTAATTTTTTTTTCTTCTCATCTTATTTTCTTCCTTTTTTTCTTCTCTTTACCTCCTTCATTTTTTTTCTCTTTAATTAAAATTTTATCCTTTTTTTTTAAATTTTAGTTCCCTAAATTTAGTTCCCGTGGCGGTGGCAGCGCTTCCCTGGCGGAGGGCGCTGCCCCCTTAAGGAGAATATGGTCGAATGAAAGCATGCCAAGTGACTGGAACCTCAGTCTACTCTGCCCAATCCTTAAGAAAGGGGATCCCACTATCTGCGCCAACTACCGTGGGATCAGCCTACTCAATATCGCATACAAGGTTCTATCGAGCGTATTATGTGAAAGAATGAAGCCCATCGTCAACAGACTGATTGGACCTTATCAGTGCGGCTTCAGACCTGGAAAATCCACCATAGACCAGATTTTCACATTGCGCCTAATCCAGGACTATAAAGCCGCCTTCGACACTCCGATAAGGGAACGATTATACGCCGCAATGACTGAGTTCGGTATACCTGCGAAACTTATAAGGCTTTGCAGGATGACCCTGAGCAACACAAGGTGCTCAGTGAGAATAGGAAAAGACCTCTCCAAGCCATTTCATACTGAACGAGGTTTCAGGCAGGGTGACTCCCTATCGTGCGACTTTTTTAATAGTGAGGATAGTGCCGTCAAAGCGGCACTATCCTCAACAAAAGTGTCATGCTGCTCGCATATGCCGATGATATTGATATCATTGGCAGGAGCACACGAGCAGTCAGCGCAGCATTCTCCAGATTGGAGAAAGAGTCGCGTCGAATGGGTGTAGTGGTGAACGAGGACAAGACGAAGTTCCTTGTGTCAACAAGCAGAAAGGAGTCCGTGCGTCTTGGACAAAAAGCTGATTTTGACAACCACAAGTTCGACATTGTGACGGACTTCGTCTATTTGGGATCCAGCATCAACAGCAACAACGACGTCAGCCTGGAGATTAAACGGAGAATAACTCTTGCCAACAGGTGCTACTTTGGGCTCAGTAGGCAATTGAAAAGTAGAGCCCACTCTCGCCGGACAAAAATAACGCTCTACAAATCACTCATCATGCCCGTCCTACTTTATGGTGCAGAAACATGGACGTTGGCCTCAACCGATGAGAGAGTACTAGGAGCGTTCGAGAGAAAGATTCTCCATAAAATCTTTGGCCCTATATGCTTTGCTAACGAGTATCGAATCAGGAGGAACCATGAGCTGTACGAGTTATTCGACGACATTGACATAGTCAAGCGCATCAAGATCCAGCGGCTTCGCTGGCTAGGCCATGTCGAACGAATGGATGAAAACACTCCAGCTAAGAAGGTGCTCGAAGGTGGACAGCGTAGAAGAGGTCGTCCAAATCTGCGTTGGAAAGACCAAGTTGAGGACAACCTGACAACGCTTGGTATTTCTAACTGGCGTCAGCGCGCGCAAAGCAGAAGCGACTGGCGCGGCTTTATCTCAGCGGCCAAAACCGACCCACGGTTGTAAGGGTCATTTAAGTAAGTAAGTAATATATATTTTTTATCTCTTTTTTTTATTCTTTAAAAATTTAATTGTTTATATTATTTTTTTTCTTCTCTTTTTTTTCTTTTTATAAAAATTTGTATCCCTCTTTTTTTTTAAGTGTAATTCTCCAATTTTTTTGTTCATGTTTATTATTTTTTTGTTTCATATTTTTCTTCTTTTTCATCTCTTCTTATGTGTGACAAGTTTTTCAAGGTAATAATGGTAATGGGAATTTTGCAAACAGGCCCACTAAATATTGCACTTGATGCGGAAAGGACGGACATGTGATGCATGGAACAATAATAGCAGTCCACAGGGAAACTACAAGGGGCCCAATCAAGGCCACTAAACTGGGGACCCGTAGCGAATAGTGTAGTAAGGCCAGTGTTGTAGAAGTTCCAAAGAGGACACTACAACAAAATAAAACAGCGAATAATATTAACGCAGAAAATGAAGAACAAAAAGTAAAAAACCATATTAATGAAGATAGAAATCTTCCAACAAAAACATATAATGAACTAAATAATAATCATACACAACTTGACGCGAATAATGAACAGAATATAGGAATAAAGGAAATTAAAAATAAACAAATTATAAAGAATGCAAATAAAGTAAAGAAAGTAAAACCAATTGAATCGGAAGTTAAAAATATTAAAATCAAGAATAATAAAATCAAAGGTAAATCAAATTAAAAGAAAGTTGTAATTAATTGCCCTTAAAATTTGGGAATTGTCTGGCAAGACTGTGGATACATTCCGTACAGGATCGAGTATAATTTGAAATGAAGTAATTTCAATATTTATTTTTATTATTAGCGCTATGTGCGTTTTATCGTCAGAAATGTATAATAAATTCACGATCTGTAAAATTAAATTGTCTTCAATTGCTAATAATTTTAAGAGTAAATTTATGTCGAGGAAAATGAAATTGGCTTCACAATTAGGCATGCATCGTAAAATATTTAACCGGCATGGAGAGTGTTTCAAGTTATCCGATACGAGTGATGTGTTCATTGAAGTACCTTGCGAGGCAGCAAAAAATGGAAAACTTACTCTGTCAGTGGATTCTGAAGCTGAGGCCAGCCTGGTTAAAGAAAATAGGATGGCACATTTGGAGTATATGCATCAATTTTAAGTGCCACCGATAAGGAGGTGACCATTGATAGCAATTTCAATCCAAATTTTAACATATATAAAGAAACAACAAAGGCGAGTTCTACAATAAATACAATAAACTCGGTTAATATAAAAAATAGAATTAATAAATTATTAGGGAAAGTAAAGATCGATGAATCATTAAATAAAGAAGAAGTGGCATCTTTGCAAAATATTTGCTTGTCATATCAAGACGTTTTTCATTTGTTAGGGGATGAATTAACATTTACTCCGATATTAAAACATGAAATACCCACACAATGGAATCAGCCACCAATAAATCAGAAACAGTATAAACATCCTCATATGCATAGAATTGAGATTAATAGACAAGTATCAAAGATGTTAGACGATGGAGTTATTTCACCAAGCATGTCGCCTTGGAATTCCCCATTATTATTGGTACCTAAAAAGGGCGATTAAGATGGCAATAAGAAATGGAGACTGGTTATAGATTTCCGAAAATTAAATGACGTCACCATCAAACAGATGTTTCCGATACCACGAATAGATGAGATTTTAGACCAGTTAGGTCATAGTCGGTATTTTTCAACACTAGATTTAGCCAGTGGTTACCATCAGGTTCTAGTTGAAGATAGTGACAAAGAAAAAACTGCTTTCAATACAGGTCTTGGTCATTTCGAATTTAACTGAATGCCATTCGGTTTAACGGGGGCACCTGCCACTTTTCAAAGGACAATGAACCACATACAAACAGGTTTACAGTGTATTGACTGTTTCGTTTATTTAGATGACATAGTGGTTTATGGACATAATTTATGGACATAATTTAACAGGCTATGCAAGGTTTTGCAAAAGCTGAGAGAACATAATTTGAAATTAAATACAAAAAAATGTCAGTTTTTCCGACGCAAAGTTGTATATTTAGGACATAAATGTTCTGAGATAGGTGCCCTACCAGACCCAGCCAAAGTCTAGTGTGTAAAAAATATTCCAGTTCCGAAAAATAGGAACGAAGTTCAAGCATTTTTAGGCTTAATTAATTATTACAGAAAATTTATAGGAGGTATTTCGAAACTGTCATTACCAATAAACTGTTTGCTTAAAAAGGACGCTAATTTCATATGGAATGACAATTGTCAGAATTCATTTTTAAAACTTAAAGAGGCAATTATGTCACCACCCGAAACACGCTACTTTACTATAGAGAAAGCCTCTAAAGGGTACAGAAACTTAAAAGATCACGTCTTGCGCGTTTCCGACACAAATTATCGGAATATGATTTCGAAATTCATTATAAACCGGGAAAAAGTAATTTAAACGCGGATGCGCTTAGTCGCATACCGAATAATACTGAAAAAGGAGTTGTAGTACAAACACGTTCGAAAACCATGAAAAGAGACAATGAAGACGATAAGAAACAGTCAGAATGCGATCCTGACGATTTGGTAACAAAGGAAAATGACAATATAATAATTTTAACTCAACCTCGGGACATAGAGACGGTAATTAAAGATTTTCACGATCCACCGTTAGGTGGTCACCAAGGTGGCGTAAAAACATTTTTAAGAATTCGGCAACAGTACCGATGGAAGGGTATGCAGAAGCAAATAAAGGATTATGTGAAAAATTGTTCAAAATGTCAGGTAAACAAGAGTTCAAGGCTGACGAAGATGCCAATGGTTCTAACTGATACGCCAGTCAGCCCCTTTGACAAAGTGTACATGGACCTGGTAGGTATTCTGCCTGAAACCATTTTAGGAATAAATACATCTTAACGTTTCAGGACGATTTTTCTAAATTTATGTGCTCTGTGGCTATACCCGATGCGGAAGCCAACACCGTAGCAAAAGCATTCTTCAAAGAAATAGTTACACGCCACAATATACCCAAAGTATTGGTAACAGACAATGGATCGAACTTCGTTTCCAAACTATTTTTGGATACATGTATATTGTTAGGAATTAAAAAATTACATATAACACCCCACCATCCACAGGCTAATGGATCATTGGAACGAATTCATCGTCCACTAGCTGATTATTTACGTAGTTTTGTTAAAGAGGATGGGTCAAACTGGGACCAATGGTTAAATTCTGCAATGCATGTTCATAATAACATGGTGCATACGTCGACGGGTCAAACACCATTCCGTACGTTTTACGGGTTTGACTTCGACATGCCTACGAATTTAAAGCGTAAATGTTCACCTTTATATAACGCAGAAGACTACAATAAGGTATTAAAGTACAAAATACAGCGATCACACAAGATCGTCAGGCAAAATCAATGTAGGGCCAAGGAGGTGTCGAAAAAACAATACGACAAGAATCTCAACCCTATACAATTCAAACCACACGACATGGTTTTAATGAAAACCCAAACTAGGAAGAATAAGTTCTCTCCAATTTGGAAGGGACCCTACGTGGTCGTAGAGGGAAGTAAGCCAGTGACCACGACGATATTGATCAAAAACAAAGATAAGAAAATATTATAATATTACCCTAGGTTAGAACCCATAAAAGTAACAATATAAAACCAATTAGCTATGCGTTGACAATTAAGCTCGTAGATTGCAATGTAATGAAAACATTATGCAACATATAGAAAAAACAAATCTAACCATAAGATAAAGAGTAATCATTAAATAAAACATTAAATTACTCGTCATTTAGAGGAAGAAATAAATATAAATAGTTTAGGAAAACAGTAAGTAACAAACAAAATATAAAATATAATAATAAAAAAATAAAAAACATAGGACATATTAAAAACAATAATTTAGTAATAAAAAAATAACAAAAAAAAAAAAAAAAATATATATATATATATAAATGTATATATATATATATATATATATATATATATATATATATATATATATATATATATATATATATATATATATATAACTATTTTAGGAAAAGAACTTATAATTTTAAAGTTAGTTAATCATCAATTGATAAAAGAAATAAAAAAGCACATGCAACCAATTGCATTAATTTAAAATTAAATCAATGTTAGTCATAAAATTGTCGAATTCAATACAGATAATGCAAAACCAATAATTGTATTACTGACCTATATTAATAGCGCAAGCTATCAAACCTTGAAAAGGGTCATTCACCAAAGTGTTTCATGCTGAAGCACATATGCAATTTGTACGAGCGTATTTACATCATACACTAAGCAAGCGTTAATAGCTGACATATAAATGCAGATCTTGCAGTTTTTTTTGATACCATAAACAATGCAAATAAATATAATTCAATTTTACCGTCATGCCAGTAGGAAGTTTAATATAATGTGACTTATATAAATACACAAAAATAATATAATAAAATATTAAACATGTTTAGAAAATAAATCGCTACTTTAATTATATTTATTTACATGAAAAAAAAAATAATAAACATGAAAAAAAAAATTGGGGAATTAAAATTTTAAAAAAGAGGGATACAAATTTTTATTAAAAAGAAAAAAAAGAAGAAGAAAAAGAAAAAATAATACTAACAATTAAATTTTTAAAGAATAACAAAAAGAGATAAAAAAATATATATATGAAAAAAAAGGAACTAAAATTAAAAAAAAAGCATAAAATTTTAATTAAAGAGAAAAAAAAAGAAAAAAAAGAAGGAGGTATGAAAAGTTTAATTAAAGAGAAGAAAAAAAAGGAAGAAAATAAGAAGAGAAGAAAAAAAAAATAAGAGATTAAAAATATATAAATAACAGATATTAACTATTCATTTTTTTTTAAAGAAAAAAAAAAGGAAAAAATATATGAAAAAAAATAAGGGGAATTAAAATTAAAAAAAAAATGTTATTAAATTATTTTAATTTTTATCTAACATTTTATTTTGTTTTGGAAATTTAAATTTGTATTGGAAATTAAATAAATGTTTAAACTAAATTAACACAGTTAAAAAATAATATATGTATATATAATAAATTCAACAATTCTTGAGAAAATTTTAAAAAATATATATGTATATGCAATGTGCAATATATTCTATGTACTTATATATTTAAAAAAAAATTATATGAAATAATTTTTTTTCATTTTTGCGCATTGAAGAGGGATTGAATCCGCCGCATTGAGTCCTCCGCATTTAAGACTACGATCTTAGCCATTGGGATAAATACATAATTACACTAAAATTACACTAAGTTAATAAAAGCTAGTACTACACTAAATAGTAATACTTCAAATAATGTGCACACTATATTTTAAGTAATTTAAGTATTTTAAAATCAATCATTTAGCACACGCCATGTTACATGAACAATTATATATTATACGAAAATTATATTAAGATTACATAAATTAGTACCACACCAGTAGTGTGACACCACATATTTGGAATAGTTTGAAAACAAAATTAAAATTATTGTTTGTAAAAGATTCATTTAAATAATATCCGAGTGCAAAAAAAAAAAAATCTGTTATTTGGAATGACCAACACTCTAAATCGCTGGATACTGGATACGCGGGAGACGCATAGATGATCGTTGGGGTCTTGGGCCTTTAATGGGGACATGTGGAAGGAGCTCTGGATGTTATCAACAAGAAGAAGAAGTGAAGCAGAGGTCCAGCAGATTCAAATAAAAAAAATAAAAACGAAGAAATTAAGCAGACTGGCATCATAATTGAAGACGTAGAAGGATGCACTAGGAGCAAACTTGTTGTTATACCAAGCACAAGAAAATTGCAGTGATATAAAACTACAACTGCCAGATATAAGATGCAGAAAACAATATTCAACATAGATCTTGAAAATGTATATAAAAAGTCAAATTATTATGTCTTCCATCGTACATAGAGAAGAGATGCAATATTTTCTGATATCAACAATTCAGAAATCTATAAGCTACATAAAGCGACATGAGCACCAAAATGTTTTCAAAATGTTTGACAAGATCGCAGAAAATAACACTCATCTCGAACGAAGTCAACCAAGTCAACGGGACCAAAGCTCTCTTGAACGACCAAGAATCCAGCGTATCAACATGACGACGTCTACTGGAGATAACACCATAAGCAAATTCCCATTAACATTATTTCCTTGAAAAACTTGTGTATCGCGTTTAGCACGACAATCCCCCTCGACGTGTCCCCCTCTATGGCACCAATCGCATCTCAATTCTGGAGCACCCCCGCCTTGGTTCTGGATGCCACCTTGACCATTTACCTGAGGTACGGGTGACTGACTTCCTTGGGGAGCAGTATGTCCTGGAAAAACATTCCGACCCGAACGATCTGCACACTGTTCATGTCCATAAGTACGAAAGTCACTGCAATACGGAGTGTTTCTCCGTGTATGACATTCATCCCTTAGATGTCCCTTCTTCTTGCAAAAAGAACATGTAGGCGTAAGCTGCTTCATACCTACATTTTGTGTTTTCTCTTCCGTCTCCTTTTTTTTCATTGCCTTGGCCACCTGATGCATTACGATTATTTGGCATGAAGGCCGATGAGGGCTCATTGAAGTGGACTTCAAACTTGTCTATTCCCGTTAACTCTGCTGTAATCCCGAAGTCCTAACTTAAATGAGTTTTTAACTAAATTATTCAATTCATTAACGAACACGTCGTCTTTCGTATTATTATATTTACATTTAATCGTGATTAATGCTGCCAAATGCCTCGAGAAACCAAATGCCTCGAGAAAGATCTAATACCTTCCCCCGGATACTGAGATGCCTTTCTAATGTCATATTGAATGGCATCTACTGACCTACATTCCAAGTACGTATTCCTTAACAGATTGTATATATCATCTATTGTGTAAAACTCCTTTGAACTTACTAAGTCAAAAGCATCCCCCTGTAAACGAACCCTAACGCCTTTAATAAACTCCTTCATTTGTTCAGGCTTCAGTTCTGCCCTCACCACTTCACATCCTTCAATAAAACGGTAAAGATCCGTCCTCAGCGATGATGAGTCTGCACCTGCAAAATCTGGCACCGCATTTTTAACGAATTTCGCGACTTCGCCTAATTCCATGTTGCCCTGTGTTGTGATGTCGTCTCTTTCTATGGTGTCCTTGTGGTATAAGGATGTCTCATGCGCTGTCTTAACCTCCTCGTTCAAATATCTAATACGCGCGTTCAACTCCTGTATTTTGTGTTTCGCTTCCTCCAACGTCGCGTACTCCTACCTTGCCTGGCGTCTGACAGAATTATTTATTGATTCCTCAGAAATATTCTCTTCTTTCAATAAATTTCTTAATTTTATGTTTTCCTCATCTATTTTAGCTGTTTCTTCTAACTCTGCTGTACGTTTTAAACAATAATCGTTTAAACGTTTTCTCAACCCGTCAACTATTCTTTCTAATTCAACATTTTCTGCTAAAACAGATTTAATTTTTAAATTCTGGAAATTTAGTAACTCTTCTACTATTTTATCTGCCTCCTCTAATTTAGATAAATGCAGAATTCTAGATATATTATCTTTTAATAATGCTATCTTTATTTAGTATTGTTGGTACAAATTGCGACCATAATTTTTCAACAAATCTGTCCAATTCGCTAGATTGCTTTTGAATATAAGCTTTTAATTCATTAGCATCTGCCATTAAATATTTTCAATCAATACAAAAACGTTATCTTTATCTTTTAATTAAAAAAAATAAATTTCATCAAGTTGTAATTGGAAATTTCAATGAAACAAAAATGTTACCCAAACAACAACGAAATCAATTTTGGCATTCATGAAGTATAACTATAAACTATATTTTTTTTCAAATTTATATTGAAGTATTTTATTTTAATCTGTTTTCTATAACATTGGAAAAATAAAAATAATTTTATTTTTCCAAATAATAAAAAATAATAAAAAATTATTTGTATATTCGGTTACTCAAGATTGTAAAAAAAATTTAACATACAATAATTTTTAATATAAATTTTTTGTAATTTTTAAAATCATAACAGCAGTGCTGTGTTCACACGCTTTAAAATTTATTCAAATCATTTAGTTTTTATTTGTTATACACTGGAGGGTCCGAAGTTTGGAATCTCAGTGTTATTTCGATTTATTTATTTTTTATTGAATTCTAATTGCTAATAAGTACTATTCATTTAATTTTTTTTTTTAAATGCTTAAAAAAAAATTGTTCGTAGTTCTAATCCCCTTTTTTTTAACACTTCTAAAATACTATTAAAAAAAAATAAAAATGAAAACTCCCCTATTCGTTTTTTTTTAATAAAATTTTCAAACACTTACCATTTTATTTTTAGAGTCCTTCCTCCTTCGTCCTTCCTTCTTCCTATCTCTCGGTCCTTAAGAGGTTGGTACCGACGTACCGGCTGCGCCAAATATTGTAAAATTTTTAGTGTGTCCTAAGTTCTCCTCTATGCTTCTTACTTTATTATTTAAATAATTAGAGTGGAAACACTTTATATTTTTATAACACTTAATATTTACTACCTCTATCTGAGGCTCACTAAACTACTCTATTTTAAAATTGCAACGAAAGGTATTAACAATACCTTCGTTGCAAGCTTTTTTTAAATTCTATTCTCACTATGTTCTAGTGAGTTTTCACTTTCACTCAATTTTAGTGTACATGACTTTTGAAGAAAGTCCGACTTCTTACTTTATTATTTAAATAATTAGACTGGAAACACTTTATATTTTTATAACTTTTTATATTTATTACCTCTATCTGAGTCTCACTAAACTACTCTATTTTAAAATTGCAACGAAAGGTATTAACAATACCTTCGTTGCAAGCTTTTCTTAAATTTTATTGTCACTATGTTCTAGTGAGTTTTCACTTTCACTCAATTTTGGTGTACGTGACTTTTGAAGAAAGTCCGACTTGGAGTTTTTGGCTGACACCAATTGCAAAATATCAGAATTGTTGGCAAACGCTGCTTCACTTATTTTAACAAAGACCCAAAATTATGCAATGGAAAATTGTATTGCAAGCCTCTTGAAAGAGGTGTGGTCTAGTAAAGCTTTAGCGTTTTGCCAAATTATTGCCAGCTTCTGTTAACTGTGCAAGCTAACCTGAAAGAGGTGTGGTCTAAGCAAAGCTTTAGCGCTTTGCCAAATTATTATCATTGTTGCCAACGTGAAGCGTTGGGACAATGCTATGAACATGTTGCTGTACAACATGAGTACACATGATATAAAAACATGATGCGCTCAACATATGTACAGAAACATCCAAAAGTGAATGAAGAAAAGAAAAATGTATGCGCTAATTCCTTTGTAGAAAAAAAAATAATTATTAATATTAGGATTAATGATAATTTTTTACAAAAAGTCTTAAATATATTGTTGAATATATAGAAATGACGTTTTCTTAGAGTTAATATTAAGATTAATAATATAATAAAATAATATGTTTATTTTAACATGGTGATAATAAATATAATATCTTATTTTTTCTTAAGTTATCTATAAAAATATTTTTGAATAATTAAATGGATTTCAGTAATAATAATGATAACAATGTTTTTTTTTTTGATAGATTTCTTCTTTTCTATATATATATATATATATATATATATATATATATATATATATATATATATATATATATATATATATATATGGGCCATTCCACACCAAATCGACCAGCGGTTGGAACTCACCTTCTTCGATTTCAATGAAATTTTGGCAACTGATAAAGGGTGTCGAGACTGCACTAAACAAATCAATATCTCAAAAACTAGATTGAATATGATAAAACTGACTTCATTTTAGAAATCAAAGTTACATATATTTTCAGGAATTATTACAACTTTTAATGTAAAAAAATTTAGAAAATAATTTTTTAAAATATGATGCAATCAAAATACCATCTTGAAATTTTGCATGAACATTAACAATAAATTGGTGAAAATTTAGGATTTTTTTCAGAATTTTAAAAAGGGTCCTTTTTAAGGACCACAATTTTGAAGTGCAAGGATAATGACCACGGGCCACATGTTACCGTTTGGAAATTATAACTTAATTTTTCTAAAAGCTTGTTCTATTAGCTTTGAAACGAGCCATTAACGGAGTTTCTAACTTTTCTAGTTCAAGAGATATTTAAATATGAACAACAGAACAAAAGTGATTTTTGGCACTTTTTTCCAACTTTGAGCCACTGTGTCTCTGGAAGTAGTGGTCGGAAAAAATAAAAAATTGTTTAGTGCATGTCTCGATACCCTTTATCAGTTGCCAAAAGTTCATTAAAATCGAAAAGGTAAAATCTCAAATTTGACTTTTTTTGGTCGATTTGGTGTGGTTTTTTAAATTGTTATTATTTGTTTTTTTATACCCTACACTAAGAGTGAAAGGGTATATTCAGTTTGGTACGCCGTTTGTAACACCCAGAAGAAAGCATCTCCGGTATGGAAAAGTATATATATTCTTGATCAGCATGACCTCCTGAGTCGATTTAGCGATGTCCGTCTGTCCGTCTGTCTGTCTGTCTGTCTGTCCGTCTGTCTGTCCGTCTGTCTGTCTGTCTGTTGAAATCCCTAAGACTTTTAAAATTGAAGAGCTAGATAAATGAAACTTATAACTTAGATTACTAATATACCTACGCTGTATGTGCGAAAAAATTGGCGAGATCGGTCCATGGTGACCTATGATCCGACCACTTATGTTCAAATACCACATATAAAATGTACATATAAAGATCAATTTTTATGTATACGTGCTTAGGTAAACTTTGTTGGTCAAATATATATTGACATCATGCTCAAATACATGATAATAATGTTTTCCGGCGAAAAGACTTGTGGTTCACAAAAAAAAAAATCGAAATTCGGTACACCTACCCATTTGTAAATATGGGTATCAAATGAATGGAAATTCTTCAGCGATTGAATGTTTGTAGTTATTTTCAGGATTCGTATACCCTGGTGACCTATATATCACTTTGAATGGTAACCACACATATGTGTAGGGTATTTATAGTCGGCTTAGACCGACTATAATTTTGATAATCCTAACTATCATAATTACACCTACTTTAAAATTTCCCATGTGATCTAACCTTCCCAACTGGTTTTATTTTTTTTTTTGGTATATATATATTTTATTTTTGTGTTTTGTATATTTTTTTTTATATCTTTTGTTTTCTACTTGTGTAATATTTGTTCATACTTATAATGATATTCTAACCGATTTAATACTTGGATGATAATTGGATGATAACTATTATATATATATATATATATATATATATATATATATATATATATATATATATATATATATATATATCTATATATATATATATATCTTTATATATATATATATATATATATATATATATATATATATATATATATATATATATATATATATATATATGTATATAGATAAACTTGATCGAATTATTTTACTTATACGTTTTTTGCATGTGTATTAAGTGTGTGTTTGTTGGTATTTTAAAATGAATATATTGATTTAATATTTGGGTTAGAGAGGTGTAAATAATTACATGAGTGACTTTTGTATACCCTTCTGTTGGACCAGATTTCTCCTCTTGTTCTTCTGTGTGTTGGGTCGGATTTGCCTTGTTCATCTTTAATGTTTCGTTGTATGTAGTGTGATGGATCTGTTGGGCTTCGTGTTATCTCCAGTAGACGTCGTCATGTTTATACGCTGGACTCTTAGACGTTCAAGAGAGCTTTGGTCCCGTTGACTTGGTTGACGATTCGTTCGAGATGAGTGTTCTTTTCTGCGATCTTGTCAAACATTTTGAAAATATCTTGGTGCTCATGTCACTTATAAATTTCTGAATTGTTGATATCAGAAAACCGCTTGGCATCTGCTTCACTACTTCTTTGAGGAACATCTTGGTGCTCAATTCGTTTTATTTAGAATATTATAGATTTCTGAATTGTTGATATCAGAAAATCGATATTACATCGCTTCTTCTCTATGTGCGATGGAAGACATAATTATTTCACTTTTTATATACATTTTCAAGATCAATGTGGAATATTGTTTTCTGCATCTTTTTTCTGGCAGTTGTAGTTTTATGATTAAAATTCGATCACTGCAATCTACTTGTGCTTGGTATAACAACAAGTTTGCTCCTAGTGCATCCTTCTACGTCTTTAAATGCTGCCACTCTGCTTCATTTCTTCGTTTTTCTTTTCCTTATTTGAATCTGCTGGACCTCTGCTTCACTTCTACTTCTTGTTGATAACACCCAGAGCTCCTTCCACATGTCCCCATTAAAATCCTAAGACCCCAACGATTATCTATGCGCCTTCTGAGTATCCAGCGCTATTGGTCACTCTAAATAACAATTTTTGTGCACTCGCATATTTTAAATTTACATGAATATTTTACAAACAAGTAATTTAATTTTGTATTTCAACTCTTCCAAATGTGTGTTGTGGTACTAACTATTATACACTTAATATAATTTTCGTAAATTATATAATGGTTTATGTACATTCGTCACAAGAAAAAGATTGATCTTAAGATATTTAAATTACTTGAATTAAAGTATGGTACATTATTTGAACTATTAATATTTAGTGTGGTATTAGTTTATCTAAACTTAGTGTCATGTAATGTATAGTTGTTAATGTATGCAATAACATTGAAATTAAATGTTGTTTGTAAGTGTTTAACTTATTTGAAACACAGTTATTTAGTGTAGCACTAGTTTTAGTGTAATTATGTATATAGCCCAATGGCTAAGATCGTCGTCTTGTATGCGGAGGGACTCAATGCGGAGGAATCAATGCGGCGGATTCAATCCCTCTTCAATGCGCAAAAATGAAAAAAAATTATTTCATATAATTTTTTTTTTAAATATATAAGTACATAGAATATTTTGCACATTGCAGATACATATATATTATTTAAAATTTTCTCAAGAATTGTTGAATTTATTATATATACATATATTATTTTTAAACGTTTAATTTAGTTTTAAAATTTATTTAATTTCCAACACAAATTTAAATTTCCTAAACAAAATAAAATGTTAGATAAAAATTAAAATAAATCAATTATTTCTTTATTTTTTAATTTTAATTCCTCTTATTTTTTTTTCATATAGTTTTTCCTTTTTTTTTTCTTTAAAAAAAAATAATAGTTAATATCTGTTATTTATATATTTTTTTCTCTAATTTTTTTTTCTTCTCATCTTATTTTCTTCCTTTTTTTCTTCTCTTTACCTCCTTCATTTTTTTTCTCTTTAATTAAAATTTTATCCTTTTTTTTTAAATTTTAGTTCCCTAAATTTAGTTCCCGTGGCGGTGGCAGCGCTTCCCTGGCGGAGGGCGCTGCCCCCTTAAGGAGAATATGGTCGAATGAAAGCATGCCAAGTGACTGGAACCTCAGTCTACTCTGCCCAATCCTTAAGAAAGGGGATCCCACTATCTGCGCCAACTACCGTGGGATCAGCCTACTCAATATCGCATACAAGGTTCTATCGAGCGTATTATGTGAAAGAATGAAGCCCATCGTCAACAGACTGATTGGACCTTATCAGTGCGGCTTCAGACCTGGAAAATCCACCATAGACCAGATTTTCACATTGAGCCTAATCCAGGACTATAAAGCCGCCTTCGACACTCCGATAAGGGAACGATTATACGCCGCAATGACTGAGTTCGGTATACCTGCGAAACTTATAAGGCTTTGCAGGATGACCCTGAGCAACACAAGGTGCTCAGTGAGAATAGTAAAAGACCTCTCCAAGCCATTTCATACTGAACGAGGTTTCAGGCAGGGTGACTCCCTATCGTGCGACTTTTTTAATAGTGAGGATAGTGCCGTCAAAGCGGCACTATCCTCAACAAAAGTGTCATGCTGCTCGCATATGCCGATGATATTGATATCATTGGCAGGAGCACACGAGCAGTCAGCGCAGCATTCTCCAGATTGGAGAAAGAGTCGCGTCGAATGGGTGTAGTGGTGAACGAGGACAAGACGAAGTTCCTTGTGTCAACAAGCAGAAAGGAGTCCGTGCGTCTTGGACAAAAAGCTGATTTTGACAACCACAAGTTCGACATTGTGACGGACTTCGTCTATTTGGGATCCAGCATCAACAGCAACAACGACGTCAGCCTGGAGATTAAACGGAGAATAACTCTTGCCAACAGGTGCTACTTTGGGCTCAGTAGGCAATTGAAAAGTAGAGCCCACTCTCGCCGGACAAAAATAACGCTCTACAAATCACTCATCATGCCCGTCCTACTTTATGGTGCAGAAACATGGACGTTGGCCTCAACCGATGAGAGAGTACTAGGAGCGTTCGAGAGAAAGATTCTCCATAAAATCTTTGGCCCTATATGCTTTGCTAACGAGTATCGAATCAGGAGGAACCATGAGCTGTACGAGTTATTCGACGACATTGACATAGTCAAGCGCATCAAGATCCAGCGGCTTCGCTGGCTAGGCCATGTCGAACGAATGGATGAAAACACTCCAGCTAAGAAGGTGCTCGAAGGTGGACAGCGTAGAAGAGGTCGTCCAAATCTGCGTTGGAAAGACCAAGTTGAGGACAACCTGACAACGCTTGGTATTTCTAACTGGCGTCAGCGCGCGCAAAGCAGAAGCGACTGGCGCGGCTTTATCTCAGCGGCCAAAACCGACCCACGGTTGTAAGGGCCATTTAAGTAAGTAAGTAATATATATTTTTTATCTCTTTTTTTTATTCTTTAAAAATTTAATTGTTTATATTATTTTTTTTCTTCTCTTTTTTTTCTTTTTATAAAAATTTGTATCCCTCTTTTTTTTTAAGTGTAATTCTCCAATTTTTTTGTTCATGTTTATTATTTTTTTGTTTCATATTTTTCTTCTTTTTCATCTCTTCTTATGTGTGACAAGTTTTTCAAGGTAATAATGGTAATGGGAATTTTGCAAACAGGCCCACTAAATATTGCACTTGATGCGGAAAGGACGGACATGTGATGCATGGAACAATAATAGCAGTCCACAGGGAAACTACAAGGGGCCCAATCAAGGCCACTAAACTGGGGACCCGTAGCGAATAGTGTAGTAAGGCCAGTGTTGTAGAAGTTCCAAAGAGGACACTACAACAAAATAAAACAGCGAATAATATTAACGCAGAAAATGAAGAACAAAAAGTAAAAAACCATATTAATGAAGATAGAAATCTTCCAACAAAAACATATAATGAACTAAATAATAATCATACACAACTTGACGCGAATAATGAACAGAATATAGGAATAAAGGAAATTAAAAATAAACAAATTATAAAGAATGCAAATAAAGTAAAGAAAGTAAAACCAATTGAATCGGAAGTCAAAAATATTAAAATCAAAAATAATAAAACCAATAGTAAATAAAATTAAAAGAAAGTTGTAATTAACTGCTTTTTTATTTTTCTTCTTTTTCATCTCTTCTTATGTGTGACAAGTTTTTCAAGGTAATAATGGTAATGGGAATTTTGCAAACAGGCCCACTAAATATTGCACTTGGTGCGGAAAGGACGGACATGTGATGCATGGAACAATAATAGCAGTCCACAGGGAAACTACAAGGGGCCCAATCAAGGCCACTAAACTGGGGACCCGTAGCGAATAGTGTAGTAAGGCCAGTGTTGTAGAAGTTCCAAAGAGGACACTACAACAAAATAAAACAGCGAATAATATTAACGCAGAAAATGAAGAACAAAAAGTAAAAAACCATATTAATGAAGATAGAAATCTTCCAACAAAAACATATAATGAACTAAATAATAATCATACACAACTTGACGCGAATAATGAACAGAATATAGGAATAAAGGAAATTAAAAATAAAAAAATTATAAAGAATGCAAATAAAGTAAAGAAAGTTAAACCAATTGAATCGGAAGTTAAAAATATTAAAATCAAGAATAATAAAATCAAAGGTAAATCAAATTAAAAGAAAGTTGTAATTAATTGCCCTTAAAATTTGGGAATTGTCTGGCAAGACTGTGGATACATTCCGTACAGGATCGAGTATAATTTGAAATGAAGTAATTTCAATATTTATTTTTATTATTAGCGCTATGTGCGTTTTATCGTCAGAAATGTATAATAAATTCACGATCTGTAAAATTAAATTGTCTTCAATTGCTAATAATTTTAAGAGTAAATTTATGTCGAGGAAAATGAAATTGGCTTCACAATTAGGCATGCATCGTAAAATATTTAACCGGCATGGAGAGTGTTTCAAGTTATCCGATACGAGTGATGTGTTCATTGAAGTACCTTGCGAGGCAGCAAAAAATGGAAAACTTACTCTGTCAGTGGATTCTGAAGCTGAGGCCAGCCTGGTTAAAGAAAATAGGATGGCACATTTGGAGTATATGCATCAATTTTAAGTGCCACCGATAAGGAGGTGACCATTGATAGCAATTTCAATCCAAATTTTAACATATATAAAGAAACAACAAAGGCGAGTTCTACAATAAATACAATAAACTCGGTTAATATAAAAAATAGAATTAATAAATTATTAGGGAAAGTAAAGATCGATGAATCATTAAATAAAGAAGAAGTGGCATCTTTGCAAAATATTTGCTTGTCATATCAAGACGTTTTTCATTTGTTAGGGGATGAATTAACATTTACTCCGATATTAAAACATGAAATACCCACACAATGGAATCAGCCACCAATAAATCAGAAACAGTATAAACATCCTCATATGCATAGAATTGAGATTAATAGACAAGTATCAAAGATGTTAGACGATGGAGTTATTTCACCAAGCATGTCGCCTTGGAATTCCCCATTATTATTGGTACCTAAAAAGGGCGATTAAGATGGCAATAAGAAATGGAGACTGGTTATAGATTTCCGAAAATTAAATGACGTCACCATCAAACAGATGTTTCCGATACCACGAATAGATGAGATTTTAGACCAGTTAGGTCATAGTCGGTATTTTTCAACACTAGATTTAGCCAGTGGTTACCATCAGGTTCTAGTTGAAGATAGTGACAAAGAAAAAACTGCTTTCAATACAGGTCTTGGTCATTTCGAATTTAACTGAATGCCATTCGGTTTAACGGGGGCACCTGCCACTTTTCAAAGGACAATGAACCACATACAAACAGGTTTACAGTGTATTGACTGTTTCGTTTATTTAGATGACATAGTGGTTTATGGACATAATTTATGGACATAATTTAACAGGCTATGCAAGGTTTTGCAAAAGCTGAGAGAACATAATTTGAAATTAAATACAAAAAAATGTCAGTTTTTCCGACGCAAAGTTGTATATTTAGGACATAAATGTTCTGAGATAGGTGCCCTACCAGACCCAGCCAAAGTCTAGTGTGTAAAAAATATTCCAGTTCCGAAAAATAGGAACGAAGTTCAAGCATTTTTAGGCTTAATTAATTATTACAGAAAATTTATAGGAGGTATTTCGAAACTGTCATTACCAATAAACTGTTTGCTTAAAAAGGACGCTAATTTCATATGGAATGACAATTGTCAGAATTCATTTTTAAAACTTAAAGAGGCAATTATGTCACCACCCGAAACACGCTACTTTACTATAGAGAAAGCCTCTAAAGGGTACAGAAACTTAAAAGATCACGTCTTGCGCGTTTCCGACACAAATTATCGGAATATGATTTCGAAATTCATTATAAACCGGGAAAAAGTAATTTAAACGCGGATGCGCTTAGTCGCATACCGAATAATACTGAAAAAGGAGTTGTAGTACAAACACGTTCGAAAACCATGAAAAGAGACAATGAAGACGATAAGAAACAGTCAGAATGCGATCCTGACGATTTGGTAACAAAGGAAAATGACAATATAATAATTTTAACTCAACCTCGGGACATAGAGACGGTAATTAAAGATTTTCACGATCCACCGTTAGGTGGTCACCAAGGTGGCGTAAAAACATTTTTAAGAATTCGGCAACAGTACCGATGGAAGGGTATGCAGAAGCAAATAAAGGATTATGTGAAAAATTGTTCAAAATGTCAGGTAAACAAGAGTTCAAGGCTGACGAAGATGCCAATGGTTCTAACTGATACGCCAGTCAGCCCCTTTGACAAAGTGTACATGGACCTGGTAGGTATTCTGCCTGAAACCATTTTAGGAATAAATACATCTTAACGTTTCAGGACGATTTTTCTAAATTTATGTGCTCTGTGGCTATACCCGATGCGGAAGCCAACACCGTAGCAAAAGCATTCTTCAAAGAAATAGTTACACGCCACAATATACCCAAAGTATTGGTAACAGACAATGGATCGAACTTCGTTTCCAAACTATTTTTGGATACATGTATATTGTTAGGAATTAAAAAATTACATATAACACCCCACCATCCACAGGCTAATGGATCATTGGAACGAATTCATCGTCCACTAGCTGATTATTTACGTAGTTTTGTTAAAGAGGATGGGTCAAACTGGGACCAATGGTTAAATTCTGCAATGCATGTTCATAATAACATGGTGCATACGTCGACGGGTCAAACACCATTCCGTACGTTTTACGGGTTTGACTTCGACATGCCTACGAATTTAAAGCGTAAATGTTCACCTTTATATAACGCAGAAGACTACAATAAGGTATTAAAGTACAAAATACAGCGATCACACAAGATCGTCAGGCAAAATCAATGTAGGGCCAAGGAGGTGTCGAAAAAACAATACGACAAGAATCTCAACCCTATACAATTCAAACCACACGACATGGTTTTAATGAAAACCCAAACTAGGAAGAATAAGTTCTCTCCAATTTGGAAGGGACCCTACGTGGTCGTAGAGGGAAGTAAGCCAGTGACCACGACGATATTGATCAAAAACAAAGATAAGAAAATATTATAATATTACCCTAGGTTAGAACCCATAAAAGTAACAATATAAAACCAATTAGCTATGCGTTGACAATTAAGCTCGTAGATTGCAATGTAATGAAAACATTATGCAACATATAGAAAAAACAAATCTAACCATAAGATAAAGAGTAATCATTAAATAAAACATTAAATTACTCGTCATTTAGAGGAAGAAATAAATATAAATAGTTTAGGAAAACAGTAAGTAACAAACAAAATATAAAATATAATAATAAAAAAATAAAAAACATAGGACATATTAAAAACAATAATTTAGTAATAAAAAAATAACAAAAAAAAAAAAAATATATATATATATATAAATGTATATATATATATATATATATATATATATATATATATATATATATATATATATATATATATAACTATTTTAGGAAAAGAACTTATAATTTTAAAGTTAGTTAATCATCAATTGATAAAAGAAATAAAAAAGCACATGCAACCAATTGCATTAATTTAAAATTAAATCAATGTTAGTCATAAAATTGTCGAATTCAATACAGATAATGCAAAACCAATAATTGCATTACTGACCTATATTAATAGCGCAAGCTATCAAACCTTGAAAAGGGTCATTCACCAAAGTGTTTCATGCTGAAGCACATATGCAATTTGTACGAGCGTATTTACATCATACACTAAGCAAGCGTTAATAGCTGACATATAAATGCAGATCTTGCAGTTTTTTTTGATACCATAAACAATGCAAATAAATATAATTCAATTTTACCGTCATGCCAGTAGGAAGTTTAATATAATGTGACTTATATAAGTACACAAAAATAATATAATAAAATATTAAACATGTTTAGAAAATAAATCGCTACTTTAATTATATTTATTTACATGAAAAAAAAAATAATAAACATGAAAAAAAAAATTGGGGAATTAAAATTTTAAAAAAGAGGGATACAAATTTTTATTAAAAAGAAAAAAAAGAAGAAGAAAAAGAAAAAATAATACTAACAATTAAATTTTTAAAGAATAACAAAAAGAGATAAAAAAATATATATATGAAAAAAAAGGAACTAAAATTAAAAAAAAAGCATAAAATTTTAATTAAAGAGAAAAAAAAAGAAAAAAAAGAAGGAGGTATGAAAAGTTTAATTAAAGAGAAGAAAAAAAAGGAAGAAAATAAGAAGAGAAGAAAAAAAAAATAAGAGATTAAAAATATATAAATAACAGATATTAACTATTCATTTTTTTTTAAAGAAAAAAAAAAGGAAAAAATATATGAAAAAAAATAAGGGGAATTAAAATTAAAAAAAAAATGTTATTAAATTATTTTAATTTTTATCTAACATTTTATTTTGTTTTGGAAATTTAAATTTGTATTGGAAATTAAATAAATTTTTAAACTAAATTAACACAGTTAAAAAATAATATATGTATATATAATAAATTCAACAATTCTTGAGAAAATTTTAAAAAATATATATGTATATGCAATGTGCAATATATTCTATGTACTTATATATTTAGAAAAAAATTATATGAAATAATTTTTTTTCATTTTTGCGCATTGAAGAGGGATTGAATCCGCCGCATTGAGTCCTCCGCATTTAAGACTACGATCTTAGCCATTGGGATAAATACATAATTACACTAAAATTACACTAAGTTAATAAAAGCTAGTACTACACTAAATAGTAATACTTCAAATAATGTGCACACTATATTTTAAGTAATTTAAGTATTTTAAAATCAATCATTTAGCACACGCCATGTTACATGAACAATTATATATTATACGAAAATTATATTAAGATTACATAAATTAGTACCACACCAGTAGTGTGACACCACATATTTGGAATAGTTTGAAAACAAAATTAAAATTATTGTTTGTAAAAGATTCATTTAAATAATATCCGAGTGCAAAAAAAAAAAAATCTGTTATTTGGAATGACCAACACTCTAAATCGCTGGATACTGGATACGCGGGAGACGCATAGATGATCGTTGGGGTCTTGGGCCTTTAATGGGGACATGTGGAAGGAGCTCTGGATGTTATCAACAAGAAGAAGAAGTGAAGCAGAGGTCCAGCAGATTCAAATAAAAAAAATAAAAACGAAGAAATTAAGCAGACTGGCATCATAATTGAAGACGTAGAAGGATGCACTAGGAGCAAACTTGTTGTTATACCAAGCACAAGAAAATTGCAGTGATATAAAACTACAACTGCCAGATATAAGATGCAGAAAACAATATTCAACATAGATCTTGAAAATGTATATAAAAAGTCAAATTATTATGTCTTCCATCGTACATAGAGAAGAGATGCAATATTTTCTGATATCAACAATTCAGAAATCTATAAGCTACATAAAGCGACATGAGCACCAAAATGTTTTCAAAATGTTTGACAAGATCGCAGAAAATAACACTCATCTCGAACGAAGTCAACCAAGTCAACGGGACCAAAGCTCTCTTGAACGACCAAGAATCCAGCGTATCAACATGACGACGTCTACTGGAGATAACACCATAAGCAAATTCCCATTAACATTATTTCCTTGAAAAACTTGTGTATCGCGTTTAGCACGACAATCCCCCTCGACGTGTCCCCCTCTATGGCACCAATCGCATCTCAATTCTGGAGCACCCCCGCCTTGGTTCTGGATGCCACCTTGACCATTTACCTGAGGTACGGGTGACTGACTTCCTTGGGGAGCAGTATGTCCTGGAAAAACATTCCGACCCGAACGATCTGCACACTGTTCATGTCCATAAGTACGAAAGTCACTGCAATACGGAGTGTTTCTCCGTGTATGACATTCATCCCTTAGATGTCCCTTCTTCTTGCAAAAAGAACATGTAGGCGTAAGCTGCTTCATACCTACATTTTGTGTTTTCTCTTCCGTCTCCTTTTTTTTCATTGCCTTGGCCACCTGATGCATTACGATTATTTGGCATGAAGGCCGATGAGGGCTCATTGAAGTGGACTTCAAACTTGTCTATGCCCGTTAACTCTGCTGTAATCCCGAAGTCCTAACTTAAATGAGTTTTTAACTAAATTATTCAATTCATTAACGAACACGTCGTCTTTCGTATTATTATATTTACATTTAATCGTGCTTAATGCTGCCAAATGCCTCGAGAAACCAAATGCCTCGAGAAAGATCTAATACCTTCCCCCGGATACTGAGATGCCTTTCTAATGTCATATTGAATGGCATCTACTGACCTACATTCCAAGTACGTATTCCTTAACAGATTGTATATATCATCTATTGTGTAAAACTCCTTTGAACTTACTAAGTCAAAAGCATCCCCCTGTAAACGAACCCTAACGCCTTTAATAAACTCCTTCATTTGTTCAGGCTTCAGTTCTGCCCTCACCACTTCACATCCTTCAATAAAACGGTAAAGATCCGTCCTCAGCGATGATGAGTCTGCACCTGCAAAATCTGGCACCGCATTTTTAACGAATTTCGCGACTTCGCCTAATTCCATGTTGCCCTGTGTTGTGATGTCGTCTCTTTCTATGGTGTCCTTGTGGTATAAGGATGTCTCATGCGCTGTCTTAACCTCCTCGTTCAAATATCTAATACGCGCGTTCAACTCCTGTATTTTGTGTTTCGCTTCCTCCAACGTCGCGTACTCCTACCTTGCCTGGCGTCTGACAGAATTATTTATTGATTCCTCAGAAATATTCTCTTCTTTCAATAAATTTCTTAATTTTATGTTTTCCTCATCTATTTTAGCTGTTTCTTCTAACTCTGCTGTACGTTTTAAACAATAATCGTTTAAACGTTTTCTCAACCCGTCAACTATTCTTTCTAATTCAACATTTTCTGCTAAAACAGATTTAATTTTTAAATTCTGGAAATTTAGTAACTCTTCTACTATTTTATCTGCCTCCTCTAATTTAGATAAATGCAGAATTCTAGATATATTATCTTTTAATAATGCTATCTTTATTTAGTATTGTTGGTACAAATTGCGACCATAATTTTTCAACAAATCTGTCCAATTCGCTAGATTGCTTTTGAATATAAGCTTTTAATTCATTAGCATCTGCCATTAAATATTTTCAATCAACACAAAAACGTTATCTTTATCTTTTAATTAAAAAAAATAAATTTCATCAAGTTGTAATTGGAAATTTCAATGAAACAAAAATGTTACCCAAACAACAACGAAATCAATTTTGGCATTCATGAAGTATAACTATAAACTATATTTTTTTTCAAATTTATATTGAAGTATTTTATTTTAATCTGTTTTCTATAACATTGGAAAAATAAAAATAATTTTATTTTTCCAAATAATAAAAAATAATAAAAAATTATTTGTATATTCGGTTACTCAAGATTGTAAAAAAAATTTAACATACAATAATTTTTAATATAAATTTTTTGTAATTTTTAAAATCATAACAGCAGTGCTGTGTTCACACGCTTTAAAATTTATTCAAATCATTTAGTTTTTATTTGTTATACACTGGAGGGTCCGAAGTTTGGAATCTCAGTGTTATTTCGATTTATTTATTTTTTATTGAATTCTAATTGCTAATAAGTACTATTCATTTAATTTTTTTTTTTAAATGCTTAAAAAAAAAATGTTCGTAGTTCTAATCCCCTTTTTTTTAACACTTCTAAAATACTATTAAAAAAAAAATAAAAATGAAAACTCCCCTATTCGTTTTTTTTTAATAAAATTTTCAAACACTTACCATTTTATTTTTAGAGTCCTTCCTCCTTCGTCCTTCCTTCTTCCTATCTCTCGGTCCTTAAGAGGTTGGTACCGACGTACCGGCTGCGCCAAATATTGTAAAATTTTTAGTGTGTCCTAAGTTCTCCTCTATGCTTCTTACTTTATTATTTAAATAATTAGAGTGGAAACACTTTATATTTTTATAACACTTAATATTTACTACCTCTATCTGAGGCTCACTAAACTACTCTATTTTAAAATTGGAACGAAAGGTATTAACAATACCTTCGTTGCAAGCTTTTTTTAAATTCTATTCTCACTATGTTCTAGTGAGTTTTCACTTTCACTCAATTTTAGTGTACATGACTTTTGAAGAAAGTCCGACTTCTTACTTTATTATTTAAATAATTAGACTGGAAACACTTTCCTTCTTCCTATCTCTCGGTCCTTAAGAGGTTGGTACCGACGTACCGGCTGCGCCAAATATTGTAAAATTTTTAGTGTGTCCTAAGTTCTCCTCTATGCTTCTTACTTTATTATTTAAATAATTAGAGTGGAAACACTTTATATTTTTATAACACTTAATATTTACTACCTCTATCTGAGGCTCACTAAACTACTCTATTTTAAAATTGCAACGAAAGGTATTAACAATACCTTCGTTGCAAGCTTTTTTTAAATTCTATTCTCACTATGTTCTAGTGAGTTTTCACTTTCACTCAATTTTAGTGTACATGACTTTTGAAGAAAGTCCGACTTCTTACTTTATTATTTAAATAATTAGACTGGAAACACTTTATATTTTTATAACTTTTTATATTTATTACCTCTATCTGAGTCTCACTAAACTACTCTATTTTAAAATTGCAACGAAAGGTATTAACAATACCTTCGTTGCAAGCTTTTTTTAAATTCTATTCTCACTATGTTCTAGTGAGTTTTCACTTTCACTCAATTTTAGTGTACGTGACTTTTGAAGAAAGTCCGACTTGCAGTTTTTGGCTGACACCAATTGCGAAATATGAGAATTGTTGGCAATCGCTGCTTCATTTATTTTAACATAGACCCCAAAATAATGCAATGGAAAATTGTATTGCAAGCCTCTTGAAAGAGGTGTGGTCTAAGTAAAGCTTTAGCGCTTTGCCAAATTATTGCCAGCTTCTGTTAACTGTGCAAGCTAACCTGAAAGAGGTGTGTTCTATGCAAAGATTAGCGCTTTGCCAAATTATTATCATTGTTGCCAACGTGAAGCGTTGGGACAATGCTATGAACATGTTGCTGTACAACATGAGTACAACATGAGTACAACATGAGTACAACATGATATAAAAACATGATGCGCTCAACATATGTACAGCAACATCCAAAACTGAATGAATAGTGAAGAACCATAAAGAAAAGAAAAATGTATGCGCTAATTCACAACAACTTACAATTAGATGCAGTTACATGAAGCAAAGGTTACTACCATTGTTTTCACAAAGTATCCAGTAATTCACACAAATATCACAAATATCATTACTTGAGGTGACTTATAAAAGTTGCAATCCACTGAACAAAATATTTTATAATAATACAAAAAACATACATTCAAATTCGCAGATCTATCGAAATGGATTTTTTTTATTATTATGTAATATACTATTATGAAGATATGGATGTTCTTCTTACTTGGTATAAATTTGGTTTCAGTTTAATTTGAAATATATATCGTTTATACACATATTTGCACAACAACTAATTCGTTGTTTTAAATTTTTGATTATTTTCTGAAAAATACTACATTTTGAGCGGACACAGTAATAGTTTTTACTGAAAAATACTACATTTTGAGCGGACACAGTAATAGTTTTTACATAAAAAGCTAAGTTTTATCCCTCAATTTATCTACAATATGAAAACTAAAGAAAAAAAAAGGATTTCCCGTAAGTTACCTTATGAGGGCAATGCGCGCATTTTTGTCAATTTTTTCCCAACGTGCGACTTTGAAATGCATTGTAGCCGATATGGTTGTCACCGGGAAATACAAGATCGGGGGTAAATCCAAAAAAATAGGACATTGATTCAAAATCAAGTTGACAATTCCAATATATTGAATTAAATTTTATATGTAATATTAAATTGAGTTATTTGTTAAAAAGGTTTAAAATCCGTTTTTAAAACTCATTTTTAATTTAAAAAAGCATAGAACATATCGACGCATCTTACCAAAGCCGACACGTTTCAAATGTTTGTATGGAAATTGTCAAAACAATCTTTATTTTTTCGAACTGTAAATACAATAGCCTCAACTGCAGGGGCGGTAGTAAACATTTCTGGTCATTTGTTAAAAGGGTGAAGAATCAGACGACATCGTGTACTCCAACCCTTGTTATGAATGGCCAGACCTTCACTGACCCGGTTGATAAAGCTAATCTCTTGGCAGAATTATTTGCAAATAATTCAACGCTCCCAGATAACAATCAACCACTGCCCATCGTTGAATTAGTTTCTTCTGCAATGGCGAGGATACATTTTCGAACTCGGGCAGTTAAAAACGTTTTTAGCAAATCTCAATATTAAGAAAGCCTCCGGGCCTGATGGCATATCTTCCCATGTGTTGAAGAAGTGTGCGTCAACGCTGGCTTGTCCATTGCGTAACCTTTTCAACATCTCCTAAACGGCAGGAGTTTTTCCATCTCGTTGGAAGGTTGCCAATGTCCAGCCAGTTCCGAAAAAGGGTGAGGCTACGAACCCTGCTAATTACCGACCCATTGCAATATGTACTGCGCTATTCAAGGTAATGGAAAGCGTAATAAACTTCCACTTTTTGAACTATCTGGAGCGAAACGAATTACTTAGTTACCGGCAATATGGTTTCCGTAGGACCAGGTCCACCGGTGACTTGATGACGGTCCTCTCCGAAAAGTGGAATAATTGTATTCATCTTTTCGGGGAGAGTAAGGTGGTTGCTCTTGATATTTCCAAGGCTTTTGATCGAGTGTGGCATGAAGCCCTGGTATCAAAACTTATTGCATATGGTGTTGGTAATTCTTTTACTCGATGGATATCGAGTTTTCTCCAGGGTCGTTCAATACTAGTTGCGATGGATGGTGTTTTCTCAGAACAACATTCCATCAATTCTGGATTCCGCAGGGTTCTGTCCTATCCCCGTCCCTATTTCTGGTTTTTATCAATGACCTTCTGTCATCGACCTAGAACCCAATCCATTCCTTTGCAGATGACAGTAACATTTGTCACTCATATTCGTTCAACAAGCGCCCAAACTCTTTGGAGATTGAGAGTAAAAGGCGCACAATGAATGATACACTCAATAATGACCTTAAAACAATCTCCGAGTGGGGTCTTGCAAATAGAGTTGATTTTAATGCTAGCAAGAACCAATGTTGTCTGTTATCTCACAAAAGAATGGATTCACCCCTCCCTCCCGTCCATATGGACTCTGTGGATATTGCGCAGTCAGCTGCTCTTGACGTTCTGGGTATATCAATTCAATCTGACCTCCGTTGGAGTGATCACATATTTGATGTGTCGAAAGAAGCGGCCAAGTGCCTCGGTTTTTTGAAGCGGTGTAAGACATACTTCACTCCCGCTGACTTGCGCATTGTCTACATGTGTCGAAAGAAGCGGCCAAGTGCCTCAGTTTTTTGAAACGGTGTAAGACATACTTCACTCCCGCTGACTTGCGCATTGTCTAACCACCTATATTCGGCCTAAGATGGAATACAATTCGCATATATGGGCAGGGGCTTCAAAATCTTCTTTGGAGTTCCTGGATCGAATCCAACAACGTGCAATATATTTAATAGGGGATGAAAATATTTCATCCTCTATTGGTTCTCTTGAGCACCGAAGGACCGTAGGGTGTGTAAGCCTGTTTTATAGGTATTACAATGGTAAGTGTTCGAGGGAAATACATGGCCTGATTCCACCAGGTCGTGTATTCTCTCGTTCTACTCGGGCATCGAACCAAGCCCACCCCTTCGTAGTTCACTCGGTTCTCAACAGAACCACGCATTACAGAGATAATTCGTTCTTCAGTCGCACGATACGTTTGTGGAACAATCTCCCTGCCTCTGTTTTTCCCGACATTTTTTATATTGGGAAATATAAAGCAAACATCCACCGACACTACTCCATCTTTCTTCCTCCCTTTAACCTATAATCCTGTGCATTGCACGAATAGGGGGCATCCCCTAAGCGTTGGTTAATTTGTAAAAAAAAAAAAAAAAAAAAAAAAAAAAATATTTTGCGCCCTTTTTTATATTTTCTTATCAAATACAGTGAATTTTTTTTTTTTTTTGAATATCTACTAAGATCCACAGCACTCAGACAGACTATATTCATTGTACTGTGAAATCTATTCTCTACGATTTTGTGGTTAATATCACCACGAGCGCCCATGCCCAATCCGGGATTCGAACCCGAGACCTTTAGAATGCAAGTCCAGCGCGCTACCTCTGGACTGCTGAGGCCGGCTAATATGAATAATGAATTATACACAACTGTACTTCTTTAAACCAACTTTTTTTCTTTAAATCAACCGTTTTATTTGCTTAAAAAACAAAACAATATAGCGTGCGGTCGGATCTGTGGTACCCTAGAAAAATCGATATCCGGTGCACCTACATATTTGGTCATATAGGTACTCACATGAAAGGTAATAATGCCACATTTGTAATTATATGGTTATTTTTATGATCTTGTAACCATAGCGTTTAGGATTTGTAATTATGTAAAAAATAAAATTAAAATGAAATGCTGATTGTTGAGAAAAATATTTAATTATTTATCAAAATGACGAAGAAAATTTTGAAATGAATAGGTACCGTGAAACGCTTTTTTTAAATTTTCTAGAAGTGGCCCAACAGTTAATTATAATATTTCGTTGGGAAGTTATATCGAAGAAGCGCCGTGGCGAACTTTTTTTATAAAGTTAAATTTTTTATTTTTTAAAACATAAATACAAAAGTGTAAAACAGACTTGTGATTAAATTTCTTTTCGTTTGGGTACCCACACTTGTATCTATATATTATTCGTGTATAAAATGAACTCAGTTGTTAAAACTAAAAATGGTCCTGAGGTTACTGTGGTTATCGAATCATACTAATCATGAGATCATTCATTTCAGTACCTACATATTCATATAGGTAGGTGTATAAGGTTTCGATTTATCTTAAATTAAAAATGATCATCGAATGTTATCTAATGGTACTCTTTGTTTTACAGTGCAATCATTTCTTACAATGACTTTTTACACATAAATTTGAAAAAATTAAATTTGATAAAATAATATCTCAGTACCCTTTGGAAACAAAATTCAATTTGTGTATTATATTAAAGGTGATCAATACCGACAACTCGTTGGAAAACTACTTCAGATATACACAATGTATTTTAATGATTATTTTCACTTTTCAAGTTAGCAAATTTCGAAAACCAAAAATATTTGAATTTGAATTTTTTTTTTAAGTACAACATTTGTACCAATTGTACTATTTGTACCAAACTTAAGTTTGATATTTAACCTAGTTTTTTGTACCATTTATTCAAGAATTAATTACCGACCCATTGCAATATGCACTGCGCTATCCAAGGTAATGGAAAGCGTAATAAACTTCCACTTTTTGAACTATCTGGAGCGAAACGAATTACTTAGTTACCGGCAATATGGTTTCCGTAGGACCAGGTCCACCGGTGACTTGATGACGGTCCTCTCCGAAAAGTGGAATAATTGTATTCATCTTTTCGGGGAGAGTAAGGTGGTTGCTCTTGATATTTCCAAGGCTTTTGATCGAGTGTGGCATGAAGCCCTGGTATCAAAACTTATTGCATATGGTGTTGGTAATTCTTTTACTCGATGGATATCGAGTTTTCTCCAGGGTCGTTCAATACTAGTTGCGATGGATGGTGTTTTCTCAGAACAACATTCCATCAATTCTGGATTCCGCAGGGTTCTGTCCTATCCCCGTCCCTATTTCTGGTTTTTATCAATGACCTTCTGTCATCGACCTAGAACCCAATCCATTCCTTTGCAGATGACAGTAACATTTGTCACTCATATTCGTTCAACAAGCGCCCAAACTCTTTGGAGATTGAGAGTAAAAGGCGCACAATGAATGATACACTCAATAATGACCTTAAAACAATCTCCGAGTGGGGTCTTGCAAATAGAGTTGATTTTAATGCTAGCAAGACCCAATGTTGTCTGTTATCTCACAAAAGAATGGATTCACCCCTCCCTCCCGTCCATATGGACTCTGTGGATATTGCGCAGTCAGCTGCTCTTGACGTTCTGGGTATATCAATTCAATCTGACCTCCGTTGGAGTGATCACATATTTGATGTGTCGAAAGAAGCGGCCAAGTGCCTCGGTTTTTTGAAGCGGTGTAAGACATACTTCACTCCCGCTGACTTGCGCATTGTCTACATGTGTCGAAAGAAGCGGCCAAGTGCCTCGGTTTTTTGAAACGGTGTAAGACATACTTCACTCCCGCTGACTTGCGCATTGTCTAACCACCTATATTCGGCCTAAGATGGAATACAATTCGCACATATGGGCAGGGGCTTCAAAATCTTCTTTGGAGTTCCTGGATCGAATCCAACAACGTGCAATATATTTAATAGGGGATGAAAATATTTCATCCTCTATTGGTTCTCTTGAGCACCGAAGGACCGTAGGGTGTGTAAGCCTGTTTTATAGGTATTACAATGGTAAGTGTTCGAGGGAAATACATGGCCTGATTCCACCAGGTCGTGTATTCTCTCGTTCTACTCGGGCATCGAACCAAGCCCACCCCTTCGTAGTTCACTCGGTTCTCAACAGAACCACGCATTACAGAGATAATTCGTTCTTCAGTCGCACGATACGTTTGTGGAACAATCTCCCTGCCTCTGTTTTTCCCGACATTTTTTATATTGGGAAATATAAAGCAAACATCCACCGACACTACTCCATCTTTCTTCCTCCCTTTAACCTATAATCCTGTGCATTGCACGAATAGGGGGCATCCCCTAAGCGTTGGTTAATTTGTAAAAAAAAAAAAAAAAAAAAAAAAAAAAAATTTTTTCGCCCTTTTTTATATTTTCTTATCAAATACAGTGAATTTTTTTTTTTTTTTGAATATCTACTAAGATCCACAGCACTCAGACAGACTATATTCATTGTACTGTGAAATCTATTCTCTACGATTTTGTGGTTAATATCACCACGAGCGCCCATGCCCAATCCGGGATTCGAACCCGAGACCTTTAGAATGCAAGTCCAGCGCGCTACCTCTGGACTGCTGAGGCCGGCTAATATGAATAATGAATTATACACAACTGTACTTCTTTAAACCAACTTTTTTTCTTTAAATCAACCGTTTTATTTGCTTAAAAAACAAAACAATATAGCGTGCGGTCGGATCTGTGGTACCCTAGAAAAATCGATATCCGGTGCACCTACATATTTGGTCATATAGGTACTCACATGAAAGGTAATAATGCCACATTTGTAATTATATGGTTATTTTTATGATCTTGTAACCATAGCGTTTAGGATTTGTAATTATGTAAAAAATAAAATTAAAATGAAATGCTGATTGTTGAGAAAAATATTTAATTATTTATCAAAATGACGAAGAAAATTTTGAAATGAATAGGTACCGTGAAACGCTTTTTTTAAATTTTCTAGAAGTGGCCCAACAGTTAATTATAATATTTCGTTGGGAAGTTATATCGAAGAAGCGCCGTGGCGAACTTTTTTTATAAAGTTAAATTTTTTATTTTTTAAAACATAAATACAAAAGTGTAAAACAGACTTGTGATTAAATTTCTTTTCGTTTGGGTACCCACACTTGTATCTATATATTATTCGTGTATAAAATGAACTCAGTTGTTAAAACTAAAAATGGTCCTGAGGTTACTGTGGTTATCGAATCATACTAATCATGAGATCATTCATTTCAGTACCTACATATTCATATAGGTAGGTGTATAAGGTTTCGATTTATCTTAAATTAAAAATGATCATCGAATGTTATCTAATGGTACTCTTTGTTTTACAGTGCAATCATTTCTTACAATGACTTTTTACACATAAATTTGAAAAAATTAAATTTGATAAAATAATATCTCAGTACCCTTTGGAAACAAAATTCAATTTGTGTATTATATTAAAGGTGATCAATACCGACAACTCGTTGGAAAACTACTTCAGATATACACAATGTATTTTAATGATTATTTTCACTTTTCAAGTTAGCATATTTCGAAAACCAAAAATATTTGAATTTGAATTTTTTTTTTAAGTACAACATTTGTACCAATTGTACTATTTGTACCAAACTTAAGTTTGATATTTAACCTAGTTTTTTGTACCATTTATTCAAGAATTAAAAGGTAATAGTTACTTCATCAATTATTAAATTAATTTACAACTGTTTTTTAAATCCAAAAATACTAAAAACGTAAAAATCGGATTATAAATCGTCGTTATAGAACTAAAAGTCATCAAATAAATTTTGTTTTAATATCGATTTTTTTTGTTAATAACTTCTTCAATTACAATTTGAAACAATCATAACCTTTTAGCGCAGTGCCGATTGGACATACTTAAAAACTATATTTTGTGAATATTTGATTTTCATACCCTACACCTATGAGGAACAGGGTATATTAACTTTGTGCATATATTGTAAAGCCCCTTAGGAGGCGTGTCCGGTATGGAAAAGTATATATATTCTTGATCAGCATCACCACCCGAGTCCGTTTAGCCATGTCCATCTGTCTGTCCGTCCGTCCGTCCGTCTGACTTGCTGTCCGTATACACGATAACTTGAGAAATACTGCTTAGAATGCGATGATATTTCGTTTCAATACTTTTTAGCCAAAAGTTAGTTTTGTCAATGTAAATGAGCCAAATTGGACACGCCCACCTCCCGAAGCAATAACTCGAAAAGTATTCAAGATATACTTATAAAATTTAAAACGTATTGTTAGAATTCACCTAAAAATATGTGATCCAAAAATGGGCGTGATACGCCCACATTTTATTTTTTTATTACTTTTCGTTTTTTCATAGTGGACATTTTATTCGCAAATTAGTGAAAACAAAATTATCAAATATTAGCCTTAAATCTCTACAGATGTTTTAAAAGTGGGCGTGATTCGCCCATATTTCTACATGTTTCAATTTTTTTTATTTTCACTTTTACATATTTTTTTAAATTAATTGGATATACGTCGTCAGAAATTTGGTATGTAGATAATATTCTGAGTGTAAGAATGTTCAGCATAATTAAGAACTTCAAAGGTAGGTATACAAAATTACCAACATTAATATTCACACCAAAGGTGTAGGGTATTCCATAGTCGGGCCCGACCGACTATAAAAGTCCGTCCCATGTGACCGAACTTACCCATGTGACCTAACTTTCCCAACTCGTTAATTATGAAAATACACCAACACATCTAATACTATGAATTGTCGAACTTTTATCAAACTTTCAAAAATGGTATTTGGACTTACAGTTGTACAACGAAGATATACAAAATATATGTATATTTTTTAAAAACTATGGCGCATTAGTATAGACAATTTAAAGTCAAAATTAAATTCAAAATCATCTATTTGACAATTTATTCTATACAAAAATTCTTAAAAAGTCGAATTTTTTTAAGTCGAATTATTAAAGTTGTCTAAAATTATATATGAATATGCGCCTATAATAATTGAATTCGATTTAATATTGATACCCCGAGACAAAATTTATGTAATTTTTTAGGAATATTTCCGAACACACATATAAATGGAATATTTTGGGAAGTGTACAGCAGTTTGTAAAATTTTGTGGTTTTTTAATGACAGATTCACGGCAAACTCTTTTTAAAATATGTCGAAAAAATGTTTCTAAACTGTCTCGACCCTGCCTAGAATTTTTGTCTTGGGACATTTTGATATAGATCTCATATTTAAAACTCGAATTGTGTATTCTTCAGAATCTTTGTCAAAATACAATGGCGCTTATTCGTAGACAATTTAAAGTCAACTTTAAAATAAAAGTTACCCGCTATTTTGGACAATTTTAACAAAGATTAAAATGTCAAAAAGTTTTTTTTAAGTCGCATAATTAAAAAAAGCGAACAATTAAAAGGGTAATTTACAGAATATTAGTAATCTAATATCTGGAGATAGTTAGTAATTTATACACAAAGGCGCAATGTAGAAAAGCTCAAAAAGGCGTAAACTATTCAAATAACAATCAAAATTAAAACAGCGCATAACTTACAGAATTTTATCGTCTTTACAAGCGCAAAATTATCAAAACAAACACAAAATGAAAATGACGCATATTTACTCTGTAAATGAATTGTGTTTTTTTTTTTTGAAAATTTGGCGCCTTTTTTATATTGTGCGATCTTTTTGAAAGCCGCAAACATTCTGCATTTTAGGCGCTTTTTCCATTTTGCGTTTATTTTTTTGCAAATTTAGCGCGTTTCTCTGTAGTTTCTGGTCTTTTAAAAGTAAAAATTCTGAATATTAGGCGCATTTGCAATTTTGTGCTTTTTTGAAAGTGTTGCGCCATTTTCTATATTTTACGCCCTTCTGTAGAGGCGCAAAATTTTGTAAATTATGCGCATTTGCAATATTATGCTTTTTTTTAGATGAGCAAAATTTTGTAAATTAGACGCATTTGCAATTTTATGCTTTTTTGAAAATGTTGCGTCCTTCTGTAGAGACGCAAACATTTTGTAAATAGGGCGCATTTGCAATTTTATGCTTTTTTGAAAATGTTGCGCCCTTCTGTAGAGGCGCAAAATTTAGTAAATTAGGCGCATTTGCAAATTTTATGCTTTTTTGAACATTTTTCGCCTTTTTCTATATTTTGCGCCCTTCTGTATAGGCGTAAAAATTTTGTAAATTAGGCGCATTTGCAATTTTATGTTTTTTTATCGTCATCTTGTTATCGCCACCCTGTTATCATGATAATATTTATATACAGTGATGAAGGGGAAAAAGCTAAACAGAAGGAAAATTTATTGGTTAGATGAATGAGGTGGCAGATCATCACATTAAAGTTATGCACTCACTATTTTATTCTTTTACACTAACATAATACATAATTATTTTCTAATGTTACTCATTATTTTTGCATTATGAAAATTACTCATTTTTGTTACATTTAACCCATGTAGCCGCGGTAGCTCAGTGGTTAGTGCGTTTGACTGCGAGCCGAAAGGTCCCCGGTTCAAGCCTGGACTGGGGTTAACAACATCTTTTCATAGAAACATTTTTCTATACCGCGCTACCTCTCGGCAGTAAATAGCAAACCTCCGAGAGTAAAAACATTGCCTATGAAAAGCTCTTACCCGCCGTTCGGATTAGGCAATAAACTGTAGGTCCCACCACTTTGGTGAGAGAGCTCGGCCTGAGTTCTTATAGAACTGTAGTGCCAAACTATTATTATTATAACCCATGCTCATCTCATAACCATTTTTGTAAATCACTGATCTTCGAGAAGTCGTAGACTAAAGACATACATTAAAACTGAGCTCCTGAGTCTTTTTATTTGATAAATTTATAATACATAAAAAATTAAAAACTTAGACTCAAGTAGACACTAGTGGATCTTGAGACTAGTTTTCTATAAAAAAAAACAAGTTGTGAGGACAGGTACAGACGCCCATACTGTCTTACCCGAGCCACAAAAATAATAAATAATTATACACTACACCTATGAGGTACTGGGTAAATTAACTTTGTGCATATAGTAGACACTAGTCCCCTTAGGAGGCGTCTTCGGTATGGAAAAGTATATATATTCTTGATCAGCATCACCACCTGAGTCCGTTTAGCTGTCCGTCTGTCTAGCTGTCCGTATACACGATAACTTGAGAAATACTGCTTAGAATGCAATGAAATTTCGTTTCAATACCTTTTAGCCAACAGTTAGTTCTGTCAATGGAAATGAGCCAAATTGGTCAACGGACACGACGACTTCCCATACAAGTCACTTTTATATAACTCTTTACGAACCAATAACTCGAAAAGTATTCAAGATATACTTATAAAATTTAAAACGTATTGTTAGAATTCACAAAATATGTGATCCAAAAATGGGAGTGATACGCCCTCATTTGGTTTTTTTATTACTTCTCGCTTTTTCATGGTGGACATTTCATTCGCAAATTATTGAAAACAAAATTATGAAATATTAGCCTAATGTCTCTACATATGCTTTAAAAGTAGGCGTGATCCGCCCACATTTATTTTTCTACATGTTTCAAATTTTTTTGAATTTTATACCCTACACTAAGAGTGATAGGGTATATTCAGTTTGGTATGCCGTTTGTAAGACCCAGAAGGCAGCATCCCCGGTATGGAAAAGTATATATATATTATTGATCAGCATGACCTCCTGAGTAGATTTAGCGATGTACGTATGTCTGTCTGTCTGTTGAAATCTTGATTACAAAAAAACTAGAAGAGCTAAATAAATGAAACTCCTAATTTAGGTTACTAATATATCTACGCTATCTGTCAATGAAAATGGGCGTGATCAATCCCTTGTGACCTGCGAACCGACCACTTATGTTCAAATACTTCATATAAAACATACATCTACTGGTGAATTTTACTGTATACGTGCTAAGGTAAACTTTTTTGGTCAAATATATATTGACTTTATGTTCAATTACATGAAAATAATGTTTTCCCGCGAAACGACTTGTCGTTCAAAAAAAATCGAAAATCGGTACACCTACCCATTTGTAAATATGGGTATGAAATGAATGGGAATTCTTCAGAGATTAAAATTTTGTAGTTATTTTCAGGATTCGTATACCCTGGTGTCCTATATACCACTTTGAATGGTAACCACACATATGAGTAGACCGACTATAATTTTGATAATCCTAACTATCATAATAACACCTACTATAAAATGTCCCTATTTTAAAATTTCCCATGTGATCTAACCTTCCCAACTGTTTTTTTTTTAATTTAACATAAATTTTATAAATTAATGGGATATACGTCGTCAGAAATTTGATATGTAAATATTATTCTGAGTGTTCAGCGTAATTAAGAACTTTAAAGCTAGGTATATAATTAAATTCCCCACATTAATATTCACACCAAAGTGTAGGGTATTCCATAGTCTCGTTTTTATTTTTAACTCATTTTTTTGTATAATTAAAACCCCCCGAAATAACCTGCGGTTACAGTATTTATATTTTATTTTGAAAGCATCCTACAGTCATACCCTACAACCGATGTTCGTATTTAGGCTGAAGTTTACTTTCCGTTCCGAAAATCGAAAAATGTTTGCCGCTCTGGCCCCCTGGAAACGACCAAAAATTGAAAACCGACCGAGGTCAAAACTACTTTTTTCATTATATCAAAGTGGCCGGGGAAAAAAAATAATAAAATTGTCTTGTCTTGCGTAAAGTAGGACTGAAAATTAAGAAAAATATAAAATGTGACGTGGTACCCAATAAAAATCAAAAACCCATTTTTTTCAATCTTTATTTTCTGAAATATGGAAGTGAAAAATTAAATTTGAAAAAAACTTAAAGTACCTTACATACACCTAAGCAAGGCCACAAAAATGTTTTTGAGCAGAAAATTTCAGGAACACTAAAAAAAATGAATATAAAACTATTTTTAGGCCAGTGTTTTTTCAGTGTTCAAGAAATTTTCTGGTCAAAAACATTTTCGTGGCCTTGCTTACGTGTATTTAATTTATTTTTTCCATACTCCAGAAAATTAACTTTGAAATGTTTTTGATTTTTAGAAAAACTAAGTTTGATTGTTTTTACATTTTATGACGTCATCAATTGCATCGGTAAGTGTATTTTTAACTACGTTACTTATTCATTCAATTTATATTTCTTTAATATCCAATACAAAAGTAAGTAGTATAGTCACTTCAGCAGACCGTTTGTGTAAGTACAGTAAGTACATTTTCATTACTCCATTCAATTTATCCATATTCCAATGTCTATTGTTGCTATTTTAGCACATTTATGCAAAAATGTGGATATCGCTGGAATTGTTAGACATTCTACTTTCAAGATATAGCATTTGGTGTATATTGGTGTAAATGCTCCTAAATTTGACCACAAATTTGTGATAAAGTATTTTCTTTCATTATGTAAAAAGTAACACCACTTAACAATAAATAACTTTTAATTTAGAATTAGTATAATAATAATGAATATGCATGTTTGAAGTCTAAAGTACCTGCTTTAAAATAAAAGTTACTGATTTTAAATGGAAAAAATAGGAACATTTCTTCGACGTCACTAATTTCTTAAGAACATGACTTTGTAACATTCCAAAAACACTAACTTGTCATGTTCTCCTTATGGTACTGGTTAGGTATTTTTTGTATTTTAAACGGCTTTTTTTCTGTTGAAGTGTGTAGAATACACTAAGACTTTAGAAAAAACAATTTTGAAACATTAGTATTTTTAACCGTGCGTGTTTTACCTCATTTTGACACAACGTGAGACGTCGCGTGTTCTCGAAGAGTCATTCTCGAATTAGAGAACTTCTGAGTTTCTGTAACTTGCTAAATTCACCACATGGAAGTTAGGTACTTTTTCTCAGAAAAATTCTATGTTGTGTTGTATACTGTTTATATCAATTAAAAATTACCTGCTCATTTTAAGATACAAAATATTAAATAGAAATTAATTTTACAGTTTTGGCGCACTTTTCTTTCTCACTGCCTCTAACACTGCGTCTCCACTAGCCATATCTTATGTTCATGTTTATGACAGACACATTTTTTGTTTATGTCGACAAAAACGATATGGTCCAATTATGTCACAACATTTTATTGAAAAACTTATATTTTGCATTCGCGCCACGTCTTATCACTGATATTTTATTAAATCAATTAATTCAACGTTATTCGAAATTAAAAATTAATGAAATATAAATTTGTAAGTCATTATTTTGATTTGAATGTATTGCGAAACGTCAATGTCATGGCAGACTTTATGGGAATATTTCAGTCATACCCTAATGATTGACATTTATGGCAAGACATGTAGTGTCTCCACAATACATTTTAATCGTACAACATAAACATTTCCACAAATTATGGCTAGTGGAGACACCAAGTAAGGCAAGTGAGAACGAACTCGAACGTCAGCAATGCCAATTTGGCAACACTGGTTGCAGTATTCCCACTTACAGAAACAGTACATTTGAACAGTACATTTTATGTAAATATCTTTTACCACTTCTGATGCTTATTTCTTCAAAAAAGAAATAATTCGTGTAAAATGTTCAGGTATAAGTGAAAGTCAACCAAATTTTTATCACAGGTCTCTTATCTAACGTATAATTCATATTAATGTTCAAAGAATATTTGATACGTATTTTTTAAGTATTATTCAAAAAAATGTAAAATTTAGCGGTCTATAACTTTTTTGGATAACGATGGATCACGATCATACTATATTAGGAGAATAGTAGGATTTATGGTGGTTACAGCCATATCAATTTTATCTGCGTCTTTTGCCATACCCGTCTGTTCATATGTCTCTATTTATGTCTGTATATATGTATGTCTGTCTGTGTTGCTGTCTGACAGAAATCTTGTTGAAATTTTGTTTCAATATATTTTAGCCTTCGAAATGAGCCAAATCGGTAAACGGACACGCCCACCTCCCATACAAGTCACAAATATATAACTCTTAAGGAACCAATAATTCGTACATTATTTGAGATATTATTATAAAATTTAAAATGCAATGTTATTCACTATAAATGTTTTGCAAAAATGGATGAAATGAATAAATTCTACAATTTTCACGATATATCACTTTGTAGTCTATGATGTCATTTCCAGTTGGCTATTAATAATAATGCACGATTCCAACTAGGCATGTGCAATTAATCGTTTTACCGGAATGTTTGGTTAATCGTAAACACGATATATCGAATTTTCGATGTGTCATATATTTTTGATTAACCTAAAATACTATTATTTCGGTTAATTAGAATTTTGATTAATTAAAAAACGATTACTCTATTAATCAGAAATATGATTAATTGAAGTACGATTAATTGTTTTGTTAATGGCATGATTATAAATAACTATATTATACTTGTTACGCATCTTTTTCGGCATTTGTAATTTTATTATTTTTGTTTTTTTTAAACAAAACTTTGTTTTGTATAACTTTTTAAAGAACAATTTTTATGTTCTCAAATAAAAAGTATTTTGTTTAATTGAATGTTTTAATTAACCGATTAATATTATTTTCGGTTCATTAAACATCATTTTTTTAAAAGCCGTCTCTCTTCCCTTCTCTTCTCTTTTTATCGCTCCTTCGCTGCTCGCGTAGCTACTGACTGCAGGATGGATTTGTACGCAGCATTTTTCTTAAACAACACTCCTGGTCATACCACTGATTCCTCAGGGGGCGTTGGAATCCAAGCACCTTTTCTGGGTAAGCCGTACGCATAGAGCAGGGGATATGGTTCCACTGCGCGCTTTATCATCGAGAGGAGGGGTGTTTTGGCTAAGCAGGTGTGAGAGTCGTGTGGAAAAGACTTACGTTGTCTGTTGTGATTGCAGCTTTCCAACGTCTAGCTTTCTCTGCGTTTGGTTCCGTACGTTCTTCGCAGCGCTTAAGCGTGTACGGACCTTGGCTGCTAAAAGGTAATGATCCGAGTCCATATTGGCACCTCGGATAGTGTGTACGTCCATCACGCCTTCCGTCAATCACAACGTGATCAATTTGGTTTCGAGTTTTTTGATCGGGCGACAACCATGTGGCCTTGTGGATATCGAAATGTTCGAATCTAGTGCTACTAACTACCATGTTTCGTGCTACGGCGAAGCCGATTAGCCTCTCTGCCCACCGTGGCGTTAAAATCTAGCACGATTTTAAAATCGTGACGGGGGCAGCGCTCGTATGCGTTGTCTAGGCGCTCGTAGAAGCGCTCTTTTGTCTCGTCATCTTTCTTGTTCGTCGGAGCGTGAGCACAAATTAGGCTGATGAGGAAATATTTAGTCTTGATGCGGATTGTTGCCAGCCTTTCGTCCACGGGCGTGAACCTAGAGACAAGGTCTCTTGCCGACCAAAAATCCACATCAAAATTCGTGTCTCTCCGCATGGCAGCTGTAGTAGATATCACAGGACGCTTGTTTCGAGCAGCCCTGTCCCGTTCATCGCATCTCCTGGATAGCGGTGATGCCTTATATTTTTCGAGGACATCTGCCAGCTGGATAGAGGTACCTTCCCTTGGTCCTTAAAACGTTTGCGTGGGTCGTCATCGTGGTAATCGGTCGTTATCCGAGGCTTCTTTTTTGTTTTCATTGGGCGCATAAGTTTTTTTCATGGTGGGACCCAAACCCAACGCTCGAACCCTCACTCTGAGGGAGATACTCGCCACTCACTTTAGCCTACTTCTACACCGGGTGGTGTAGAGCGTCGTTTCCAGGGGCTTCCACGAGGAGGACTTCCACCGAAGTGGAGGTGTCACCATTTGACAATTTGCCAATTGTGGTGACCAGTGAGTTGACTTGAGACGACACCGACAAGGATTGCGCTGGCTTCGCAATGTTGAAGCGCTCAGACACGTTGCCTTGTGATAATCGCCCCCATTAACTACTCATTAATTACTAGATTCAACAAATTCAAATAATTGTTCACAAAATTAGGAACATACAAAAATAAGTACACAAGAAAATGACGCACATATATTTTTTTAATATTACCAAAGAATCGAAAACAATATTTTAGAAAGGTTTGCCAAAGTGTTAAAAATGCATTTTTAGGCAAAGTATATCAAAATAGGCAAATTTACAAAATAATTTTAAAAATGGCATTTTTCGGCAAAAGCCATAAAAAAACTTGACCTGATAACAACCTTTTCGTTCAATGAAAATCGATAGTCGCAAATATAACATTTTGTATATTGTTTTTGTTCGGTATGTATCCATAATAGTTAGCAAAACACTGGCAACCGAACTGCTGATAAACATAAGGTTGCCTTTTGTAATTTATTTCGTTGATACAATAACGTACATAGTTGCCATAACAAATGAACGAACGTCAATTTTGACAGAATGAAAAATACATTCATGAGGTTACGACAACCGAACGAGCATTTGCGCGGACTAACATTTCTGTTATAGTAAAATAAGGTATGTTCATTTTAATAACACGAAGTTACAACAAATGTATTTCGGTTGCAACACTGAAACATTGGTTCAATTAACCTCATGCTAATAGAGGATTTTTCTGTGTGTACTTTTCGGTAGATTTCGGTAATATTTCAATGACGAAAATCGCGGATTTTTTCGCATTGCTAACATTTATGCATTTTGTAAGCAATGTGCTGAAATTAACAAAAAAATTATTCAAATTTGATCCAATCGAATGTTTTATGAACAATAAACTACTACATTTTGATATTTTCAACATGATTCAATCATGTTTTCCAATGATTCTATCATGTTTTCACAAAAAGCAATGCAGCTTTTTCAATCATGTTTTAATAAGCGTCACTTATGAATGACTTCACTTATGATATGAATAAATGAAATAAATTTAAGAATACTACTTTATTCAAAAAAAAAAAAAAAACACCAATATATAATAGAAAAAACACTTTATTAAAGATTATTAAATAATATATTGATACACTCTTCTCCGTCGCTTCATTTTCTTAGTTTGCAAGAATGCATATGGCGTTGCGAAGACGAATGGAATATTTGTGCGGCTCATTGCACAGCTGATGGGACAACGTCTTTTGTTCAGTGTGTATTGTCTTTCTCCGATCTCATTCTGTTCCGGATCTAAAACCGAATCATTACATATTCTAGTCACACAATTTGATCATAATATGATTGCAGAAATCATTAAATGAAAGACACAATTATTTTAAAAATGGGTATGTTTACGATAATCAGGAATGATAATAACAATCATACTATTATTGCGACATTTACAGTTTTGACACAATCATGTCTCAATCATGTTTTAATCTGCGTGTATCACGAAAATTCATAGTTTACAAATATTTCAATATAAAAATAACTTTATTATACCAGTGACAGATATCTGATAAAGATATTATAATAACAATACCATAGTATTCGAAATACCAGATAGTGGACAAACATAATGAACAAACATAATAAGTGTTTGGGTGGTAAATAATATGTTTTTTACAACTGCCTTCTCCAATTGTCGAAGAGATTTTTTTAATTCGATACATTTTTATCTGCTCTGTGTAATTTTCAACATTTTCCTCACAAAATCGATTATTTTATTGACTAGAAATATCGTAAATATTTTCGTTTTTTATTGAAGTCGCGACTTAATTTAATTTTATTTGTTGATTGTTTTGTATGTTAACAGCTGATTATGACGTATTTGGAAATAAGCTATCAATATGACAGATAGATTTTGAGGAGCTTTCAATTTTAGCTGTGTTTAATTGCAAACTACAAAAATACTTCGAATAGTTTCGTGGTATTTGTACCATCCAAATACTACAATGAAATCAAGAAATACTACAAAAATATTACAATATTGTGACACACATCTGGTATTTCAAATACTATGGTATGAATACAAGATGTCTGTCACTAGTATTATAAGTATTTCATGTAAATTTTGATATTTATAATATTATAAACTTTTTTTTATAGTGAAAACTTAATTTTTCAAATTGAATATAAAAAAAAAATATATTATTAAATTTTAAAAAATTAAAATATTTATTACTTATATTAAAACAAATTCAAGAAGAAAAGTATCAAAGAAATTTCATGCATTTCTCCTTGAGAACAATATCGTCCTCAAGTCGTTTCGAAATCGCTTGAATATCGGGTGACTGAAATTTTTGAATAAAACTAAATTAGTACATAAACAAAAACATTGATTATGAACTTTTTGTGTCTTTATGTTGCCAAAAAATGATTTTATTTTGGTGAAGAACGGTGAATATGTTGATATATTGGGATTTACCCCCTAAAATGAGAAAAGCTAACAGAATGTTTTCATTTGGCAAATATTTTATATGACAACACATTGTCATATATGACTACAAACTTAAATGACACGAAGTGACAAGCCGCTTTCATTAAAATGACTACATTTGCCATTGAATACGACATAGTGAAAACCAGCCTAAGGCATTATAGTCCAAGTTGAATACAAATTTTTACAACTACATTGACGGAGTTTCATGTTTTGTGGTCTATGGTATAGAGTTTATCATAATTTACCCTATTTATAAATGTAGTTATATGTATATGTATATATTGTATATGTTTATATTAAAAATATTTAACATATATATATATATGTTGATAAAGTGAAAAAATTTACATTGAAACATGGTAGGATAAGGATATATATTATTAAATTATTAAATAATGACTTTTCAGCTTTTGAAATGCATCGATGAAAAACATCTATATTTCCAAAGGTAATAATTTTAATATACAATAATTTAATAATGGTTTATAAAAATCGAACACCACTTCAGCAATAGTGAAGCAAAATAAAACAGATAATAAAATTGCCAAAATTTTGATTTTAAAGTGGTCATTTTTAAACAAAGTTTATTGAAAAAGGATATATCTCAAAAAGCAATGGGGAAAGTCGACTTTAAAATTAAAATCATCTTGTTGACATTTTATTATTTATGAAAATTGTCAAAAATGTAGACTTTAATTTTATGCTTGACTTTAAATTGTCTTTGAATTTGAAATAAAAATTCATATCATATTTTCATAATAAAATGAGTTGGGAAAGTTAGGTCACATGGGTAAGTTCGGTCACATGGGGCGGATTTTTATAGTCGGTCGGGCCCGACTATGGAATACCCTACACCTTTGTTGGGGATATTAATGTTATTTAATTGCATACCTTAATTTTAAAGATTTTAATTAAGTATGCTGAACCTCCCCACCCTCAGAATATTATTCACATATCAGAAATTTATGTCTTATGTCCCCATAAATTAAAAAATTTATATAAAAGTATAACAAACTAATAAAAAAAAACAGAAACATATAATTGGGCGGACAACGTCTATATTTAAAATTTTGAAAGGCTAATAATTCATAGATTTGATTTTAATAATTTACGGATCAAATTTTCACTATGAAAACCCGGAAAAATGAAAAAAAAAGTGGGCGGATCACGTCCATTTTTGGACCATTATAACAATACGTTTTAAATTTTATACCTATATCTTGAATACTTTTCGAATTATTAGTTCCTAAAGAGTTATATAAAAGTGACTTGTATGGGAGGTGGGCGTGTCCGTTGATAGATTTGGCTCATTTTCAAACTCAGTTCCTACTTTTGGCTAAAATATAATAATACGAAATTTTATCGCATTCTGATCAGTATTTCTCAAGTTATTCTGTATTCGGACAGCAAGACAGCAAGACGGACAGACAGACGGACATGGCTAAACGGACTCGGGTAGTGATGCTGATCAAGAATATATATACTTTTCCATACCGGCCACGCCTCCTAAGGGGCGTTACAATATATGCACAAAGTTAATATACCCTGTACCTCATAGGTGTAGGGTATAAAAACTGTTTGCGTCTCATAAAGGGTATAAACGAAATTATTTTTACAAATTCAAATGCGTATATTGTGGTCAAAGCAAATTGTGCAAATAATCCCGTAAATTAAAAAATTATCTGATTTATGACAAACAAATAGATAAACAGTAAAGTAATCGATCATGTCGTCAACAAAAAAAATTGAAAAAAGGGACAAATAAATTTTGGACATTTTGTATCATTGGACATTATATCATGTGTATCCCGGAAAACTGCTGGAAATATTAGAATTCGGTTTCACGATACCAATAGTAAACGTCAATCAGGTCGGAAATCAGAATTTATGTATCGTAAATTTGCGGCGAAAGTAAAGTGTTAGATCTAAGTCAAACAATCAATAAGAGATGTGTTATAAAAATTTAATATATTTCACATTTTCCAAAAATAAAGATGAGATTTAAACTGAGATCATTTAAAGTTCCAAATAAAATCGAAGAAATGGATGAAGGATCCAAAAGAGAACAATGTGAATTTGTTCAAAAGGAAGTAACCCTCCAAACTGCCCTGAGCTAGGTCCAGATTTAAAATTTTTTGCTTATATGAAATCTGTTAAAGTACGAATTACATATACGTATACTTTAACATTATACACTTGTTATATTTAGTTTTAAGAAAGCTTTGTTTCTAAATTTATCTACAAAATTGTATCGAATATTATTTTTCACTTCAACAATAAAACGTTCTGCTATCAGGTTATGGGCCTTAGCAAATAAAAAAAAAAAAATAATAAAAAAAGTTTAAATTTTTTTTTGACGTTGAAAATATTTTAATTTCAAATGGCGAGCTCCGGCAACTGGCCTCAGCTGGAAAAGCTGCGGGGACGTGAGAATTACGCGTCATGGGCGTTTGCAATGCAGACCATTCTGGAAATTGCGGAAATGTGGCATATTGTTGGAGTCAGCAAGAGCTTCGACGAGCTCTCGGACGCTGAGAGGAAGCAGAGCATAAAGGCTCGCGGAAAAATCGTGTTATCACTTGGTGGAGAAAATTTTATGCACGTTCAAGACACAAAAACTGCTTTTGAGGTATGGACAAAGCTAAAGGATATGTTTGAAGACAGTGGGTTGGCGAGAAGATGCAGTTTGTTGTCGCAGCTCACAAGTTTTAAGCTTGCGAATTGCACAAGCGTCACGGATTATGTCAACGGTATGATTTCTACGGGAAATAAATTGAATGCCATCAATTTTCCCATTAACGAAGAGTGGGTTGGATCACTGTTGCTAGCTGGACTACCGGATGAATACCGTCCGATGATAATGGGTCTACAAAGTTGCAGATTTCGTGAAGGCCAAACTATTGCAAGACGTACGTGAAGAACCGGGCACTAGTGCTGCAGCATTTTACGGAAAGAAACGCTATGGTGAAAAGAAGAGGTATGAAGCTAAAGGTCCCAGATGCTATACATGTAATGAACTGGGACACATTTCCAAAAATTGCAAGTCAAAGAAGGGAAACGACACCAGAACGATAGGGCAACATCAATCCTTTCATTCTGCCTTTTTGACAATGGCAATTGATGACGAAGCTTGGTACCTCGACAGAGGCGCATCGACAACTATGTCCAGAAGAGCAGACTGGATGCAGAATTACGAAGCATGCATTGGCAACGACGAAATAGTTTTGGCAGACAGCAAAATTGTGAAGGCGACAGGAAGAGGATTGGTTGTTATAGATGCATTCGTGTGATCGAGTACATGTACCATCGACATTCAACATGTTTAGCATGTTGCTGACTTGGCGACGAATTTGCTGTCGGTGAGCGAAATTACTCGGAAAGGATTCAAGATCGCTTTTGATTCTGAGGGTTGCAACATCATTAATGCTGATAACGATGTGGTGGCAACTGCGAAAAAACATAACGGAATGTTTAAAGTTTTATGCAAAACAATGACGAGCAACAATGCAATGTTAGCGAACACCAGAAACCTACGATTTGTGGCATCGAAGGCTAGGGCATCTTAATCCGGATAGCATAAACTTGCTTAAAAATGGAGTGGCAAATGGAATCAACTTTAAGTCCGAGAAGAATGTGGTTCCATGCATTGTTGTATGTTAAATGTCCTTCTACTAGGACTTTAACTTGATCCTATTTAACTTACTGAGTCCTTTTTACTTTCATTATATTATTTAAAACAACCGGGTCTTTTTTACTTTAAGACACTTTATTTCGCTTTAAAAGTTGGTTACACTTATACTTAACACTTATTTGTAGACAGTTCAGCTTATCGAAAACAATTGATTCTTAGTCTATACTTAACTTCTACTTAACACCTCGTATTCTTATAATTTCACAATAAATTGAGTAATTTCATCATGCTAAAATAACTTAGTCAGCGTATTTATAATTTCACAATAAATTGAGTACTTTCATCATTCTAAAATAACTAAGTCAGCGTTTATCTGAGTGACCTATTTAACGTGGGCGTGTATACCTGTGCTATGTTAAGCTGTGTGCGCCAAGACAATTAAATGCAGTTTGTGTTTAACATGCATAATGCTTAACCCTAAAAGTATGCCATAAAGAAAAATATACTGGTTATGTTATATTGTGTATCATAAGCACGCTGTAAGTTCCATGATTATGATACACAACAGTGGATCATATGTAAGCTGTGAACTCTACGATTATGATACACAACATATCTCCCCCCTTATTAAAAGAAAAAAAAATATTATTATTAAGAAGAATAATAGTTTTTTTTCTTTTGAATTATTTTAATTGTTTCTGAAGAGAAAATTATTATTAAAAAGAATAATAGTTTTTTCTTTTTACATTGTTTTATGTGGTATAAATTACGTTAAGTTCTATTAGTTATGAAGTTATGATCTTTACTTATATAATATTTAATGGATATTAGTAAATTAAGGGTTGTAATTTCCAGTTATATATAATAAAAACCTGGTCCCGATGTTTTCGTTGATGACTGCTGTTCTGCGTAAAGTAATTCGATGCGTTGTTGTTCTTTTTGACGTATAGGCTTCTATTTCATGTGACTTCGTTCGTTGACTTGCTATGGGTGTTGTGGTGTTTGGTTTCTGCGTTGTTGATTTCCGCAATGACCCGATTTTTCTTGCTGGGAAATGTATTTGACACCATTTCAAGGTTTTCCTCAGCCGTTTCTACATCTATTGTTGCTATTGGTGATTTATTTGTATTAAATTCATCGGCTTTTATTGTTGCTTTATTTTTAATTGTCGAGTAGTAATGTATGTATAATACATATGCTGCTATTATTATTAATATCAGCATTAATATGCCGTAAGACATACCGTTTTTCGTTATTTCATTTTGACGATTAAGTAATTCTTTGCGTTCCTGGTTATCAGTTAATGTAGTAATATTTCGTCGAAATCACGATGCCCATCTCTTAATGCTGCTCTTATTTTGCTGTGATCTGACACCAAGATCGGTAACGATGTTTGTGATATATTTGAATATGATAATGATGACCAATTGCCTTGTAAATTTTCTATCATAACCATATGTTCTTCCTTCTTGTATGTTATATTCATAATGCTTTGATGTGTAAACTCGTATGGCAGTATCATTTCTTTGTTGTGTATGTTGCAAGCTTCATTTAGGGACATCCAACCCAGGCCGGATAGTGTCAATGTTGCTATATTGGGCCCACAAACTGCTTCGAAAAAGACTGGTGTATTGAATTTATACAACCATTTGTTTGGTGCCCATAGTTTAACTACTAGGCCAGAACTCCTTGTGATTGCAACATGTTCACAGGTATCTTTAATATCTGTTCTGTGTTGAATCAGCGCGACTTCACATAGTGTGTTGCTAGTTGTTAGCATAGTTCCTGGACGTTTGCATAGTGTAATTTCTTTGTCCGTATGTTGGCTAACCAAAATGCATTTGCTGTGATCTTCATTCGATAGACCTATGTATTTGCTCCGGTCTTCTGCTTCTGATATGTAGTCATATGTTGTTTTAACCAATGCATCCCATTCTTCATTAATATTTGTGGGTATTGGGTAAATTCTATATAATGTGAACAACAAATCATCTTGATGACTATTATTAGGCCGTCTGTGTCTGGGAAAACTCGTACTGTTGATGCACGGTGCATTTCGAATGATTTTTGTATGAACCACTTCGCCTTTCCTCTTAACGTGAGGCTAGTCAGCATTTCATCTAACTCGCTCTATAATTGTCGGGTGTAATCGTCCCTTGTATAGATCATCTATGATTGCCATTTCCATCAGCTGTTGTCCTTGAATTTCGATTTGGTTTGCATTAATTGTAGATTAAATTTCCAAGGTATCCATCATGAATAGTAAATGACTAACTTGTTGGTTTATTTTTTCATTTATGTATTTTTGTGTTCTTATTGTTATGTTTAACACATTTTGCAGATTTTCGACTTCCTTCAAGGAATTCAGTAATAGTTCTGCTATCTTGTTATAATTTGATGAAATCACCGTAATTTGTCTTTTCATAATTTCGTATGTTTTATGTTCATTATCTTGATGTCATTGAGATGTTTATAGATAGTCTCTCTTTCTTTATCAGTCCAAAAGCCCAGTTGAGTCCTTCGCCAATGAAATTGCGTGATCTCTTTTGTCGGTTACTCTTTATTGTGCGCTTAATTATTTCTTCATTTTTCTGTAGTGTGGCTATTATTGCCGTGGTTTCCCGTGTTGCTGCTATACATGATCTTTTTATGCTGGGTCCGGTGCTCATTTGTTCGCACAATGTGTTTGCCGTGATTATGTATTTGTTTGTCAGCTCCAGGAAATCGTTCAGTTGTAGCGGTTTAAACTTGGCTACTATCGTCCATTCATCATTGTAGAACAAAGCATCAGTTGTCTTCTCAAAGAAGTATCTTGTATCATTAATTGATGTCTGTGTGATGTTGACTGCTTCCTTGGCTGCCAACATCAGGACCAGTGTGACAATTCTAAAGTTTTGCTCTTTATTTCATATTGTAAAAAGACGAAATTCCATTTTTTTACATATATAAATGGAATCCTTAATAATTTTATGTAGTTTTCTTTCTCATTTTACCCCTTTACATATTGTTAAGGCGTTGGCCATAATTATACTTTAAATATTTATAGTAGTTAATATATGTGTTAACATGTACTAAATGATTTAGTTTAGAAACATACATTTAGATATGTTTCTGTATTGTTGTAATACAAAATGTTGTATATACAATCCCAGTAGTACATGGTTAAATGCTAGTCATATTCAACAATACTTAGCTATTTACTCATGCACTAACTAATATTTTAGAAATAAGCGCGCGCGACCTCTTAGCATTACATAAATGTATTTGCTATATTAAGTTGTTAAATATTTATTTTTTTACATCTCAATTGTACTTATTTATTTTCATTACCGTGTAATGATGAATGTAAAACGTTTGTTAATTTGTTAGTTTGCCATATTAATGCATATCTGCATTAATATATTTAGTTTCATGAATGAAGATTCTGTTAATGATAAAAAATATTAGGCAGTTTTGTCGCTGCACTACCGTATCTCGTTTCAGTTCCAGTACGTTAGTGGCTTCTGCCTGTAAAGTGCTGAAGTGCATTTAATCGGTTGGCATTTGAATATATTCAAGCCTTCTATATTAATATGAGCTGGGAGCATTGCGCTCTATGCACAATGAACATGTATGTTTAAAATGCCATTGAGGTAGGTACTGACCTTTCGCAATTTTAATGACAACGTTATTTTTATACCTTGCAAATTCGTACCTCTAATAATAACCTGATTTTGTTATTTGTTCATATTCAATGCTAGTCATCTTCAATTAATACATAGCTATTTTCTCTGCAATTTGTATTTTGGCAATATTACATTAAATTTTTTGGATTTTATAAATTATTTAAAATTAATTTATTTAATATCTACATTTAAAAAAAAATTATAGTTTTTCTCTATTCTTTTCTTTTGTAGTTTCAAATTCGTTAGTACACGAAGCAATACTAGTCATTCTCAATATGTAATACTTAGCTATTCTGTCCTGCACTAACTATTTGACTTTATTTCAATGATGTTCAAAATTATTGGTTCTTGTTGCAGATTTAATTCTACAGTATTTATTTAAAATATACTGTTGTATGCTTTTAACAAATTATTATGAAATTTACCCTTGATACAAATCTCAGTCGTTACAGGGCTTTTTAATGAAAGAACCTCATATGGTCCCACCCAAATTGGTGAAAATTTATTTTTCCTATTTTGATTTTTTAGTAAAATTTTATCTCCTACTTTGAATGTTATTGGGTGTAATGAGCTATCATAGCTTTGCTTAGATTTTTCTTTGGCTCTGGCTTGATTTTGTCGTACGATTTCGTGTGTGCGTTGAATTTGGTATTTTAATAGCTTGTTGCTATCATCGGTATTATATACTGGTGAGCATTTGCGTTTTAGATTGGTTGGCATTTCAAAATCGTAACCGTATATAGTACGGAAAGGCGTTTGCCCGGTGGACATATGCATTGTATTATTGTGTACATGCATTGCTGTATTTAACCACTGGTCCCAGTTTGATCCATCCTCTTTCGGAAAACTTCGTAAATACTCTGCTAATGGTCGGTGGCTTCGTTCCAAAGAGCCGTTGGCCTGTGGATGATATGGCGTAATATGTAACTTTTTAATTCCTAACAATTTACACGTGTCCGAAAATAATTTTGAAACAAAATTCGAACCATTGTCGGTTATCAATACTTTTGGTATGTTATGTCTTGTAATAATTTCGTCGTAAAATGCTTTTGCTACAATGCTTGCTTCTGCGTCTGGGATAGCTACGGAGCACATATATTTTGAAAAATCATCTTGAAAAGTTAATATATATTTATTTCCAGATATAGTTTCCGGTAAAATACCAACAAGATCCATGTATACTTTATCGAATGGTCGTACAGGCGTATCAGTTAAAACCATTGGCATTTTAGTAAGCCTAGAACTTTTATTTACTTGGCATTTTTGACAATTCTTAACGTAATTTTTTATTTGTTTTTGCATACCTTTCCACTTAAATTGTTTTCTGATTCTAAAATATGTTTTCACTGCGCCCTGGTGACCTCTTAATGCTGAGTCATGAAAGTCTTTTATAACAGTTTTAATTTCCTCTGGGTCAGTTAATAGTAGACTTGAGTTTAATTCGTTCTTGGTGTCTGTTGTTATTCCATCCAGTACTGGCGTGCTCACTTGTTTTTTGGTTTTTGAAATTTGATTATCTAATTTATTCTGTGTGGTCTTAGACCGTGTTTGGACCGCAGTAATATCTGGTTCTGGATGTGGAATTCTACTTAAAGCATCTGCGTTCAAATTCTGTTTACCTGGTTTGTAAGATATTTCGTAATCATATTCTGATAATTTATGCCTGAAACGGGCTAACCTTGATGTCTGATCTTTAAGATTTGCTGTGCTACGTAATGGTTGATGATCTGTATAAATTTGAAAATGTCGGCCTAGAGCTCTAAAATTGTTCGTTGCCCAGACTATAGCTAAAAATTCCTTTTCAATGGTGGAGTAATTTTTTTCTGCTCCATTTAATGCCCTACTAGCAAATGCTATTGGTCGGTCGCTCCCTACTTTGCGTTGTGACAGTACCGCACCTATTGCTTCGTTACTTGCATCTGTTGTAAGTAAAAAAAGGGTTTGTAAAATCTGGTTATGCGAGAATGGGTGGTGAAATTGTTGATTCTTTTAGTTTAATAAATGAATTTTGACAATCGTCAGTCCAAGTGAATTTAACATCCTTTCTAAGTAACTTATTAATTGGTAATGACAATTTTGCCATATTGTTTATAAATTTTCTGTAATAATTAATTAATCCCAAAAACGCTTGTACTTCTTTTTTATTTCTTGGTACAGGAATATTTTTCACGCATTCAACCTTTGAGGGGTCTGGCAGGGCACCTAGCTCCGTACATTTAGGTCCTAAATAGACAACTTCGCGACGCAAAAACTGACATTTTTCTGTATTTAATTTTAGATTGTGTTCCCTTAATTTCTGCAATACTCTACTCAGCCTAAGCTCATGTTCAGCTAAATATTTTCCGTACACCACTATATCATCAAGATAAACAAAGCAATCAATACCCTGTAATCATGTTAATATGTGGTTCATTATTCTTTGGAAGGTAGCTGGTGCACCTGTTAAGCCAAATGACATTCTGTTAAATTCGAAATGACCCAGTCCTGTACTAAAAGCTGTTTTTTCCTTATCACCTTCTTCAACTAGTACCTGATGATAACCACTTGCCAAGTCTAAAGTTGAAAAATAGCGACTGTGACCTAATTGGTCTAATATTTCGTCGATTCGAGGAAACGGAAATACTTGTTTTATTGTCACGTCGTTCAATTTACGGAAATCTATTACTAGCCTCCACTTTTTGTTACCGTCCTTGCCGCTCTTTTTAGGAACCAACAACATCGGTGAATTCCAGGGTGATATGCTTGGCGATATAATGCCGTCATCCAACATTTTATTAACCTGTCTGTTGATTTCATCTCTATGAGTGTGTGGCAATTTGTATTGCTTTTGGTTTATCGGTGGCTGGTTCCACTGTGTTGCTATTTCATGTTTAAGCGCTGGCGTGTAGGTTAATTCATCGCCGTCTAAATGAAAAACATCATGATACGAAATACTCATATTTTGTAAAGATGTGATTTCGTCTTTATTTAAAGTCTCATCAATTTTCATTTCTTCTAATAATTTATTAATTCTGTTTGTAATGTTTACTGAATTTATGCTATTTATTGTAGAATTATTGGTATTCGATTCTTTATACTGATTAAAATTCGAAAATTTTGGTTTAAAAGTACTGTCTATTATAATTTCTGTTTCCGTAGCATTTAAAACTGAAACATAAACTCTATTTTTGCTAACATTCGATATGCTTTCGCCCAAATATACTCCTGGAAAAATTTCTTGTTTATGTATTAACACTATTGGAATTTTTGTTTTTAAACGTAATGATACTATCTTTGCGGTTCTCGCTTGAATTTTAATTTGTTGATTGTAAAAAATATTTTGTATTTCTGTCTGCGATTTCATTGGTACTTTTATAATATGGTTTTTATGTTTATCAAAGAATGTTATTGTTTTGTCTATCGCATTTATTACAGATCGATTCCATAAATTGTCACGTCCGATTATTCCATCAGCTGGTACACCTTGTTTAAGTGACACTACATGTAGCAATAAACTTAAGCGCCCTATGTTCCTATGTTGGACTTTGGTGGAACCTAATGTTCTAACACACCCACCAAAAGCTCCTTTTAAATCCTTTTGTATATTTTCGTTAAAGTCTGGCAAATTTGTCATTGCATTTTCTTTTACTATACTGGCATCAGCTCCTGAGTCTACCAGTAAAATAAGTCTTCCATTTTTAGCTGCCTCGCAAGGTACTTCAATGAAAACGTCACTTACATTAGATAAACCCAAGCTATCTCCATGCCCACTGCATATTATGCGATCACCTTCTTCTTCCTCATATTTTAATTCATTGGTCTCCTCTGTTCTATGGAAATGCAATTGAGTAGTAAATTTGATCACAGTCTCCTCCGATGTCTTATCTACAATTCCTAACTCTTTCTGTCTTATATTACTATTATTATTCGCACATATCCAATTAGATTCGTGACCATAAGTTCCACATTCGTAGCAGAAAGGCGTATTTTTTCTAATAATACATTCATCCCTAGTATGCCCCAATTTACTACAAAATGAACATGTTGGAACACTTCTTTTATAGTTGCTTTCATTATTTATTTCTTGCAATTTATTTTCCGATATAACGCTTGACTGTGTTTTTCCATATAATTATATTCATCCTCTTCCGATCTTGGACTTCGCTGCGTAACAGCCTGTACATTTAAAGCTTCTTCTAACAATGCATCTAATGTTTCTGACTTACTACCCAACAATACAACCTTTATAGTTGGATCCTTCACCCCTACTTTAAAAGAGATCAACACTGAGCTCTGTAATTCTAATCTGAATACTTCATCCTCACTTATATTTTTACTGTATTTTTTATTTGCAATTTCCAAAGCCATGGATTGCAACTCATCTAATCGTCTACCAAACATTCTCAAACTCTCGTTACTATTTTGATAAGCCTTTTTAATCTCTTCTAGTACTAATTCTAAAGAAATTTCATTTAAGTACGTATTTTTTTAACAACTCGTATAATTCTTCTATTTTTTGAAACTGTTTTGTCCTTACTAATTTATAGGCATCTCCCTCCAAACGTAACCTAACGCATTTAATAAATTCCTCATTATCTGATTCCTTAATTTTAAGAATAGCTGTTTCACAACATTCAATAAATTTATATAATTCTGTTTCTAATAATGGAGATTCTGCCCCAGAAAAGTAAGGAACAACGTAATGAACGCGTTTCAATACATTTTCAGTACCCATTATTAGTGTTTCTTATTTTTCCATTTACTTAATCATATAATTAACTATACCTTTCTTAAATAAATTATTTATTTTGTTTTTACTAGTTTCATATTAAATCAATTTTTAATCATTATTTAATTTATCTATTAAATTTTTTACTAACTTATTTATCACATTTTTATGTTTCATTATTTAAACTTTTTAATCTATATTTCAAAATCATATCAACATATTATTTATGAATCCTAAATTAACTTATTTGTTCAATTTTTTTTTTTTTAATTTTCCAGTTTTGTTCTTTAATTAATTTCGCGACATTATAAAAACATTGCTGTATTAAAATTCTTATTTTATTCAATTTATTTAAATTTACAATTTTATTAATCATTATCATTAAATGTCTCAAAATATTTTATAATGTTTTACAATTACTTTAAAAATGTTCTTCAATATATCAATTAATCAATTTTATAAAACATTTAGTTTACTTATTTAATTTCCTGATTTATAAAATTTTGTCATTTATGTAATTCATTTCACAATTTTATTTCACAGTTTTATTAAAAGTTTATTTTAATTCCACAATTTATTTAAAAATTTTCAATTGTTCTTTATTTTATTTTTACAAATGTCAATTTTCATAATTCCATTATTTTTTGCTTATTAAAATTCTCAAATATTTCTTTTGTTTTATATCACAAATTCACATTTTTTTTTACCGCACATATTTTTTATATCCATTATTTTTCACAATACTTACAAATACAAAAAATATTTTCCATGATCCAAAATAGTTATTTTTTCCAATATTAATCTCCATCCAGTCCTTCTCGTCCCTTGGGAGTTGATGTATGGTACGAAAACCGGCTGCGCCAAAATGTTGTATGTTAAATGCCCTTCTACTAGGACTTTAACTTGATCCTATTTATACTTACTGAGTTTTAATTTCCTCTGGGTCAGTTAATAGTAGACTTGAGTTTAATTCGTTCTTGGTGTCTGTTGTTATTTCATCCAGTACTGGCGTGCTCACTTGTTTTTTGGTTTTTGAAATTTGATTATCTAATTTATTCTGTGTGGTCTTAGACCGTGTTTGGACCGCAGTAATATCTGGTTCTGGATGTGGAATTCTACTTAAAGCATCTGCGTTCAAATTCTGTTTACCTGGTTTGTAAGATATTTCGTAATCATATTCTGATAATTTATGCCTGAAACGGGCTAACCTTGATGTCTGATCTTTAAGATTTGCTGTGCTACGTAATGGTTGATGATCTGTATAAATTTGAAAATGTCGGCCTAGAGCTCTAAAATTGTTCGTTGCCCAGACTATAGCTAAAAATTCCTTTTCAATGGTGGAGTAATTTTTTTCTGCTCCATTTAATGCCCTACTAGCAAATGCTATTGGTCGGTCGCTCCCTACTTTGCGTTGTGACAGTACCGCACCTATTGCTTCGTTACTTGCATCTGTTGTAAGTAAAAAAAGGGTTTGTAAAATCTGGTTATGCGAGAATGGGTGGTGAAATTGTTGATTCTTTTAGTTTAATAAATGAATTTTGACAATCGTCAGTCCAAGTGAATTTAACATCCTTTCTAAGTAACTTATTAATTGGTAATGATAATTTTGCCATATTGTTTATAAATTTTCTGTAATAATTAATTAATCCCAAAAACGCTTGTACTTCTTTTTTATTTCTTGGTACAGGAATATTTTTCACGCATTCAACCTTTGAGGGGTCTGGCAGGGCACCTAGCTCCGTACATTTAGGTCCTAAATAGACAACTTCGCGACGCAAAAACTGACATTTTTCTGTATTTAATTTTAGATTGTGTTCCCTTAATTTCTGCAATACTCTACTCAGCCTAAGCTCATGTTCAGCTAAATATTTTCCGTACACCACTATATCATCAAGATAAACAAAGCAATCAATACCCTGTAATCATGTTAATATGTGGTTCATTATTCTTTGGAAGGTAGCTGGTGCACCTGTTAAGCCAAATGACATTCTGTTAAATTCGAAATGACCCAGTCCTGTACTAAAAGCTGTTTTTTCCTTATCACCTTCTTCAACTAGTACCTGATGATAACCACTTGCCAAGTCTAAAGTTGAAAAATAGCGACTGTGACCTAATTGGTCTAATATTTCGTCGATTCGAGGAAACGGAAATACTTGTTTTATTGTCACGTCGTTCAATTTACGGAAATCTATTACTAGCCTCCACTTTTTGTTACCGTCCTTGCCGCTCTTTTTAGGAACCAACAACATCGGTGAATTCCAGGGTGATATGCTTGGCGATATAATGCCGTCATCCAACATTTTATTAACCTGTCTGTTGATTTCATCTCTATGAGTGTGTGGCAATTTGTATTGCTTTTGGTTTATCGGTGGCTGGTTCCACTGTGTTGCTATTTCATGTTTAAGCGCTGGCGTGTAGGTTAATTCATCGCCGTCTAAATGAAAAACATCATGATACGAAATACTCATATTTTGTAAAGATGTGATTTCGTCTTTATTTAAAGTCTCATCAATTTTCATTTCTTCTAATAATTTATTAATTCTGTTTGTAATGTTTACTGAATTTATGCTATTTATTGTAGAATTATTGGTATTCGATTCTTTATACTGATTAAAATTCGAAAATTTTGGTTTAAAAGTACTGTCTATTATAATTTCTGTTTCCGTAGCATTTAAAACTGAAACATAAACTCTATTTTTGCTAACATTCGATATGCTTTCGCCCAAATATACTCCTGGAAAAATTTCTTGTTTATGTATTAACACTATTGGAATTTTTGTTTTTAAACGTAATGATACTATCTTTGCGGTTCTCGTTTGAATTTTAATTTGTTGATTGTAAAAAATATTTTGTATTTCTGTCTGCGATTTCATTGGTACTTTTATAATATGGTTTTTATGTTTATCAAAGAATGTTATTGTTTTGTCTATCGCATTTATTACAGATCGATTCCATAAATTGTCACGTCCGATTATTCCATCAGCTGGTACACCTTGTTTAAGTGACACTACATGTAGCAATAAACTTAAGCGCCCTATGTTCCTATGTTGGACTTTGGTGGAACCTAATGTTCTAACACACCCACCAAAAGCTCATTTTAAATCCTTTTGTATATTTTCGTTAAAGTCTGGCAAATTTGTCATTGCATTTTCTTTTACTATACTGGCATCAGCTCCTGAGTCTACCAGTAAAATAAGTCTTCCATTTTTAGCTGCCTCGCAAGGTACTTCAATGAAAACGTCACTTACATTAGATAAACCCAAGCTATCTCCATGCCCACTGCATATTATGCGATCACCTTCTTCTTCCTCATATTTTAATTCATTGGTCTCCTCTGTTCTATGGAAATGCAATTGAGTAGTAAATTTGATCACAGTCTCCTCCGATGTCTTATCTACAATTCCTAACTCTTTCTGTCTTATATTACTATTATTATTCGCACATATCCAATTAGATTCGTGACCATAAGTTCCACATTCGTAGCAGAAAGGCGTATTTTTTCTAATAATACATTCATCCCTAGTATGCCCCAATTTACTACAAAATGAACATGTTGGAACACTTCTTTTATAGTTGCTTTCATTATTTATTTCTTGCAATTTATTTTCCGATATAACGCTTGACTGTGTTTTTCCATATAATTATATTCATCCTCTTCCGATCTTGGACTTCGCTGCGTAACAGCCTGTACATTTAAAGCTTCTTCTAACAATGCATCTAATGTTTCTGACTTACTACCCAACAATACAACCTTTATAGTTGGATCCTTCACCCCTACTTTAAAAGAGATCAACACTGAGCTCTGTAATTCTAATCTGAATACTTCATCCTCACTTATATTTTTACTGTATTTTTTATTTGCAATTTCCAAAGCCATGGATTGCAACTCATCTAATCGTCTACCAAACATTCTCAAACTCTCGTTACTATTTTGATAAGCCTTTTTAATCTCTTCTAGTACTAATTCTAAAGAAATTTCATTTAAGTACGTATTTTTTTAACAACTCGTATAATTCTTCTATTTTTTGAAACTGTTTTGTCCTTACTAATTTATAGGCATCTCCCTCCAAACGTAACCTAACGCATTTAATAAATTCCTCATTATCTGATTCCTTAATTTTAAGAATAGCTGTTTCACAACATTCAATAAATTTATATAATTCTGTTTCTAATAATGGAGATTCTGCCCCAGAAAAGTAAGGAACAACGTAATGAACGCGTTTCAATACATTTTCAGTACCCATTATTAGTGTTTCTTATTTTTCCATTTACTTAATCATATAATTAACTATACCTTTCTTAAATAAATTATTTATTTGGTTTTTACTAGTTTCATATTAAATCAATTTTTAATCATTATTTAATTTATCTATTAAATTTTTTACTAACTTATTTATCACATTTTTATGTTTCATTATTTAAACTTTTTAATCTATATTTCAAAATCATATCAACATATTATTTATGAATCCTAAATTAACTTATTTGTTCAATTTTTTTTTTTTTTTAATTTTCCAGTTTTGTTCTTTAATTAATTTCGCGACATTATAAAAACATTGCTGTATTAAAATTCTTATTTTATTCAATTTATTTAAATTTACAATTTTATTAATCATTATCATTAAATGTCTCAAAATATTTTATAATGTTTTACAATTACTTTAAAAATGTTCTTCAATATATCAATTAATCAATTTTATAAAACATTTAGTTTACTTATTTAATTTCCTGATTTATAAAATTTTGTCATTTATGTAATTCATTTCACAATTTTATTTCACAGTTTTATTAAAAGTTTATTTTAATTCCACAATTTATTTAAAAATTTTCAATTGTTCTTTATTTTATTTTTACAAATGTCAATTTTCATAATTCCATTATTTTTTGCTTATTAAAATTCTCAAATATTTCTTTTGTTTTATATCACAAATTCACATTTTTTTTTTACCGCACATATTGTTTATATCCATTATTTTTCACAATACTTACAAATACAAAAAATATTTTCCATGATCCAAAATAGTTATTTTTTCCAATATTAATCTCCATCCAGTCCTTCTCGTCCCTTGGGAGTTGATGTATGGTACGAAAACCGGCTGCGCCAAAATGTTGTATGTTAAATGCCCTTCTACTAGGACTTTAACTTGATCCTATTTATACTTACTGAGTCCTTTTTACTTTCATTATATTATTTAAAACAACCGGGTCTTTTTTACTTTAAGACACTTTATTTCGCTTTAAAAGTTGGTTACACTTATACTTAACACTTATTTGTAGACAGTTCAGCTTATCGAAAACAATTGATTCTAAGTCTATACTTAACTTCTACTTAACACCTCGTATTCTTATAATTTCACAATAAATTGAGTAATTTCATCATAACTTAGTCAGCGTATTTATAATTTCACAATAAATTCAGTACTTTCATCATTCTAAAATAACTAAGTCAGCGTTTATCTGAGTGACCTATTTAACGTGGGTGTGTATACCTGTGCTATGTTAAGCTGTGTGCGCCAAGACAATTAAATGCAGTTTGTGTTTAACATGCATAATGTTTAACCCTAAAAGTATGCCATAAAGAAAAATATACTGGTTATGTTATATTGTGGATCATAAGCACGCTGTAAGTTCCATGATTATGATACACGACAGTGGATCATATGTAAGCTGTGAACTCTACGATTATGATACACAACAGCATTCCATGTGCCAAGGGTAAACAAAAACGAACTCCATTCCCAAACGAAGGTCATCGTGTGGACAAAAAGCTCTCGTTAATACATTCTGATATATGCGGACCAATGGAGGTCGCATCTAATGGTGGCAGCAGGTATATCCTAACATTTATCGATGACCATACTCGCAAAGTTTTCGTGTACTTCTTTAAATTTAAGGGAGAGGTATACAAAACGTTCTTAAATTTCAAAGCATTTGTTGAAAAGCAAACTGGCTGCGAAATTAAAGTTCTTCGGTCAGATAACGGTAAGGAATATATAAATTCGAATATGATTGCAATGATGAAGAAACATGGCATACATCACCAAACCACAATTGCGTACAATCCCGAACAGAACGGCGTTGCAGAACGCATGAACCGGACGTTAGTTGAAAGAGCGAAGTGTATGTTGGCGCAATCTGGATTGCAAATGCATTTTTGGGCAGAGGCAGTCGCAACGGCTGCGTATCTTGTGAACAGATCACCGCACAAATGTATGGCATGTACATCTGAAGAACTCTGAACAGGAAAGAAGCCAGAACTGTCAAATTTAAAAGTTTTTGGATGTCTTGCGCTATGTCATATCCCAAAACAAAAGCGCAGAAAGTGGGATTACAAATCAGAGACGTGTATTTTTATTGGGTATGCAGAAGATTCGAAAGGTTATCGATTATTTAACCCGGATAATAGAAAAGTAACGTTAAGCCGCGACGTAATTTTAATGGAAGACAAATTTTACGCTGAATCGAAAGATGATTGCGAGGTTAACTTATTTCCGATTACGTGGGATTTCGAAAGTCCAAATAGTACTACCGATATTTCTGATGAAGCAAGTGATCTCGCTGAAATTGCAAATTCTATGGACGTGGTACCTTGTACAGTAGAAGAGTGCGCAGATGTCATCAATATTGATGATTCATTTACATCAGCTTGCGAAGATGCAAATGAAGTGGGGGAACGAGACATTGATGAATTAGAAGCAGTGCCTGAGCCTGCTTCGACGATCGGAAAGATTGAAGCAGAAAAATATGAATTGTATGTGTAACTTAGTAGCTGAAGATGAAGAAGATCCACTAACTGTTGAAGAGGCGATGAATAGGCCTGATCGAGAAATGTGGTTAGCAGCAATGAAAGAAGAACATGCGTCATTGGAAGAAAACCAAACTTGGCGTTTGACCGATTTGCCAGTAGACAAAAAGGCAATCAAATGCAAGTGGGGTTTTAAAACAAAAAGAGGAGTCGATGGAGGTCCGCGATACAAGGCAATACTAGTTATCAAAGGTTGCAGTCAACGGAAAGGTATTGATTTCGACGAAACGTATTCTCCAGTTGTAAGGTATACGTCAATACGATATCTACTTGCGCTATCTGTCAAATATAAAATGCATGTCGATCAAATGGATGCAGTGACGGCGTTTTTGCAAAGCGAATTGCACGAAGATGTATACATGCAGCAGCCAGAATTGTTTGAAGCTGTCGGCAGTCCATTGATGGTAAGCAAACTTCACAAAGCTTTGTATGGACTTAAGCAAGCTAGTCTAGCATGGAATTTTAAACTTGATTTTGAACTTAAACAGTTTGGTTTAACATGATCAAAAGTTGACCCATGCGTTTATTACAATGTCGAAGATCAAAACCGAACATATGTCGCAATTTATGTGGACGATATGTTAATATTTACTTATAATGAAGAAAGAAAGCAACAAATTAAAAACCATTTGACTACTAAATTTAAAATGAAGGATTTGGGTGCAGTCAAATTTTGTCTCGGTATGAAAATTGAAAAAGAATTTGGAAAATTAGGTATAAGTCAAGAAGAATACATTAATAAAATCTTGAAACGTTTTGGTATGGATGATTGTAAGCCAGTGTACACTCCTTTGGATTCCAATGCAAAACTTACTAAGAAAATGGCACCGAAGACTGAAGCTGAACAAAAAGATATGGCGAAAATTCCATACAAAGAAGCAATCGGAAGCTTGATGTTTGCTGCGCAGTGTACCAGACCGGATATTTGCCAGGCAGTCATTCATTTAAGCAAATTCAGTAGCAATCCTGGACATCCACATTGGGTTGCTGTAAAACGCGTGTTGCAAGCTACGAAAGATATGCAGCTAGTATTTTCGAAATCTGGTTCAGAGCAAATTGTTGGTTACTCTGATTCAGATTGGGCAGCTGACGAAGATGACCGACGCTCCGTTACTGACTATGTGTTTCTGTTGATGAATGGAGCAATTTCTTGGAAGAGTAAGCGACAACCGACAGTGGCATTATCAACAACTGAAGCCGAATACATGGCATTATCGGCATCAACGCAAGAAGCAGTTTGGCTAAAATCTCTCGACGCAGAACTTCGATGCAATAATGGCGAACCTGTACAAATACTTTGAGACAACAGAAGTGCTGTACATCTTGCTACGTCGAATGGCTATCATGCAAGACATAAGCATATCGATGTACGACATCATTTCGTACGAGATAAATTTGAGAATCGAGATGTAATATTTGTTGGTGTTGGAACTGATGACCAGACCGCGGACATTCTTACAAAAGCATTATTTCGTGAGAAACATGAAATTCACAGCAAAAATATGGGGTTATCAAAAATGTAATTCGAGTGGGGGTGTTAAAGTACGAATTACATATACGTATACTTTAACATTATACACTTGTTATATTTAGTTTTAAGAAAGCTTTGTTTCTAAATTTATCTACAAAATTGTTCGAATATTATTTTTCACTTCAACAATAAAACGTTCTGCTATCAAAATCAAATCTTCTAAAAATATTGAAAATTTTTTTTGGGGCTAAAACAGGGTCTTATACAATAGTTCTTTATTTGTGATATATTTTTTTTACTGTGGTAACTTTTTGATGTTATAAAGAAAAGGAAATGTATGAATAATTTCGTTAGCTGAGATCTCATTGAGTATGGACATAAAAGCGTTTTTCCAATATCAATTCAGGTTTTTTCTTTTTTGAGATATTTTAAAAATCAATTCAAATTTATTTAAATGCGAATAAAAGCTGTAAACGAATATCGTACAGCCATTTTCATATATATACTATATAATGTCTCAGCCATAACTACACCCAACTATTTGAAATGTTTGACCAAAAATTTGATATGCACTTGCATTTCAAATGCAAATAAACCCCTTTAACGAATTGATCCAGAAAAATTGGAAGACATGGTTATATTATTTTTTAGAAAAATGTAAGAAAATACAGAATTTTCTCATGTGTGCAGTCAAAAGTTGAGTTTTGTCGTACTATGTAACAGTAGTTCAACGGGTTCAGAAGTTATGTATTAAAATGTTGTATAATGTTGAATATTTTGTATGAAAAAAATGTTTTTTTTCATTTCCAATTTTTTTTTGCTATATGCTAAATTGAATTTATTTGGGTGTTATTTTTATTTAGGGCTAAAACGAGATCCTATTTTTTTAACACAAATATACATTAATTCTGTGTAAATAATTTATAAGTAGACAGGTTTATTCTGTGTATTCCATGATTGAACTCAGAATAAACAGAATACGTTTTCAACGTTCAAAAGTTGAGTTTTGTCGTACTGTGTAACAGTAGTTCAACGGGTTTAGAAGTTATGTATAAAAATGTTGTACAATGTTGAATATTTTGTACGAAAAAAATGTTTTTTTTCATTTCCAATTTTTTTTTTGCTATATGCTAAATTGAATTTATTTGGGTGTTATTTTTATTTAGGGCTAAAACGAGATCCTATTTCATAACACAAATATACATTAATTCTGTGTAAATAATTTATAAGTAGACAGTTTTATTCTGTGTATTCCATGATTGAACTCAGAATAAACAGAATACGTTCTCAACGTTCTGTTTTTTATAAAGTAACTGAATTCGGATAAGCCAGAAGTTCGGAATAAATAAAGTAATAGAAATTCTGAAAACAGAATATTCTGAACGTTCCGAACGAATAAAGAAATGCACCCTATAATATAATGTTTTTAAATATGTTTGTACCACTAATGTAAATTCATTCATTCATTAATAATTTATAAATTTATACCAAATTTAACCCATTCTGTATTACTTTTAATAATACACATTATGGTATAATACATATTTAAGTATTTTGAAACAGCCGATGTGTATTCGTTTTACATACTTTTCTCTGTTAATTTATGTTTTACACATTTATTAGATTTTACTACATTAATAAGAGGAAACCGGTTTTCTACATTTATTATAATAAATTTATCTTAGAGTGTGTGTAAACATACGCATAATTTTATTCAATTAATCATAATAATGGATTTTTGCTTTAATAATATATTATGAAAAAACACCAAGTCATTATGATAACTTATTCTTGGCTGGATATCAAGATTAATTATATTTTGGTTATTGGTAACGCTGTAATTAAGCAAATTTCCCAGAATAAAAATGTGTAGCAATGTTCAGGGGGTAGAGTATATATATATATATATATATATATATATATATATATATATATATATATATAAATATATATATATATATATATATATATATATATATATATATATATATATATATATATATATATATATAATCTTAGAGTTGTAAAGTTAGAGTTTATTTATTTTCCAATTTAATTAATCAAAAGACATTTTTTTATTTTTAGAGTTGAAAAAAAACTTTTATTAAATTTACCATTGAAAAGACACTTTTACTATTTTAGTACCTCCTGGTTAAACTACAATCTTTTAAATTGCAACGAAAGGAATTAACAATACCTTCGTTGCAAGCTTTTCTTAAATTCTATTTTCACTATGTTCTAGTGAGTTTTCACTTTCACTCAATTTTGGTGTACGTGACTTTTGAAGAAAGTCCGACTTGCAGTTTTTGGCTGAAACCAATTGCGAAATATCGGAATTGTTGGCAATCGCTGCTTCACTTATTTTAACATAGACCCAATATTATGCAATGGAAAATTGTATTGCAAGCCTCTTGAAAGAGGTGTGGTCTAAGTAAAGCTTTATCGCTTTGCCAAATTATTGCCAGCTTCTATTAACTGTGCAAGCTAACCTGAAAGAGGTGTTTTCTATGCAAAGCTTAGCGCTTTGCCAAATTATTATCATTGTTGCCAACGTGAAGCGTTGGGACAATGCTATGAATATGTTGCTGTACAACATGATATAAAAACTGAATGAATAGTGAAGAACCATAAAGAAAAGAAAAATGTATGCGCTAATTCACAACATTCCTCCCCTCTTATGGAAAAAAAAATTATTATTAATATTAAGATTAATGATAATTTTTTACAAAATGTCTTAAATATATTGTTGAAAATATAGAAATGATGTTTTCTGAGAGTTAATATAAGATTAATAATATAATTAAATAATATGCTTATTTTAACATGGTGATAATAAATATAATAGGTTATTTTTTTTTTAAGTTATCTATAAAAATATGTTTGAATAATTAAATGGGTTTCAATAATAATAATGATAATAATATATATAATTTTTTTTTTTAATTTATTTATTTATTTTTTTTTTTTAGATTTCTTCTTTTTTATATATATTTTTTCTTCTCTTTTTTTATATATTGTTATTATTTGTTTTTTTTTTTTAAATATCTTTTGTTTTATACTTGTGTAATATTTGTTCATACTTATAATGATAATATAACCGATTTCATATTTGTAATTGGATGATAATTATTATACATATATATGTGTATATAGATAAACTTGTTCAATTTATTTCACTTATACGTGTTTTGCATGTGTATTGAGTGTGTGTGTGTTTGTTGGTATTTTAAAATAAATATATTGATTTTATATTTGGGTTAGAGAGGTGTAAATAATTACATGAGTGACTGTTGTATGCCCTACTGTTGGACCAGATTTCTCCTCTTGCTCTTCTGTGTGTTGGGTCGGATTTGCCTTGTTCCTCTTCAATGTTTCTTTGTATGTAGTGTGTTGGATCAGTTCTTGCGGAATTTGTTAATGGTGTTATCTCCAGTAGACGTCGTCATGTTGATACGCTGGATTCTTAGTCGTTAAAGAGAGCTTTGGTCCCGTTGACTTGGTTGACTTCGTTCGAGATGAGTGTTCTTTTCTGCGATCTTGTCAAACATTTTATAGATTTCTGAATTGTTGATATCAGAAAATCGTTACTGCATCGCTTCTTCTATATGTGCGATGGAAGACATAATAATTTGACTTTTTATATACATTTTCAAGATCAATGTTGAATATTGTTTTTGTTTGTTTAATATTATTTTTTTTTTCTTCTTTTTTTTTCTTCTCTTTTTTTTCTTTTTAATAAAATTTTGTATCCCACTTTTTTTTTTAAATTTTTTCCCCAATTTTTTATTCTTGTTTATTATTTTTTTCATATTTTTCCTTTTTTTTTTCATCACTTCTTATTATATATTTTTTTTCAATTTTTAGGTTCTTTAGTATTTAAAAAATCTTTAAAAAAAAAATAATATTAAAATACCTATATATATTTTCTCCATTATATTTATTTTACGAATATGTTTCCTCTTTTTTTTGTTTGGATTCAATTATTAAAACTTTTTTTTTAATTTTAACTGCACTAAATATTTTAATGCATAAATCGCTTTTTTTTAATTTTAAATTCTTTGCTTTTATTTAATACCTGTTTTTTTACATTTTATTTATTCTACTAATATATTATTTTTCGTACCTTGTTTTTTAATTTTAACTGTACTAAATATTTATATATCTCTCTTTTTTTTAATTTTAATACTAACTGATATTTTTCTTCTTCTTTAGGAAATTTAAATTATTATAAGTAAGTTCTTCAAATTCATTTAAAATTTATTTGTTATATTCAAACTTATTCAAATTGAATTATATTAATATACGAAAGTATCTATGATTTCTCTGCACGTAAAAAAATATAATTAGAATTGCGATTTATTTTCTAAACATGTTTAATATTTTATTATATTATTTTTGTGTACTTATAAATATAAGTCACATTATATGAAATTTCCTACTGGAATGACGGTAAAATTGAATTATATTTATTTGCATTGTTTATGGTATAAAAAAAACTGCAAGATCTGCATTTATATGTCAGCTATTAACGCTTGCTTAGTGTATGATATACATACGTTCGTACAAATTGCATATGTGCTTCAGCATGAAACACTTGGGGGAATGACCCTTTTCAAGGTTTGATAGCTTGCGCTATTAATATAGGTCAGTAATGCAATTGTAGGTTTTGCATTATCCTTATTGAATTCGACTATTTTATGACTAACATTGATTTAATTTTAAATTAATGCAATTGGTCGCATGTGCTTAATTTATTTCTTTTCTCAATTGATGATTAACTAACTTTAAAATTATAAGTTCTTTTCCTAAAATAGTTATATATATATATATATATATATATATATATATATATATATATATATATATATATATATATATATATATATATATATATATATATATATATATATATATATATATATATACATATATATATATATATATATATATATATATATATACATATATATATATATATTTTTATTTCTTATTATTAAATTATTATTTTTAATATGTTCTATCTCTTTTTTTTAATACTATAAGTTTTCCTTTGTTTTTACTTACTGTTTTCCTAAACTATTTATATTTATTTTTTCCTCCAAATAACGAAGTATGTAATGTTTTATTTAATGATTACTCTTTATCTTATGGTTAGATTTATTTTATCCAACATAATGTTGCAATCTACGAGTTTAATTCTCAACGCATAGCTAATTGGTTTTATATTTTTACCTTCATGGGTTCTATTTTAGGGTAATATTATAATATTTTTAGTTTTAACGGCATACACTATTTGTGATATGCCTTTAACAAATTATTGTGAATTTTCTAATCTTCAATATCGTCGTGGTTACTGGCCCACTTCCCTCTACGACCACGTATGGTCCCTTCCAAATTGGAGAGAACTTATTCTTCCTAGTTTGGTTTTTCATTAAAACCATGTCGTGTGGTTTGAATTGTATAGGGTTGAGGTTCTTGTCGTATTGTTTTGTCGACACCTCCTTGGCCCTACATTGATCGATTGGTCGAAGTCAAACCCGTACAACGTACCGAATGGTGTTTGACCCGTCGACGTATGCACCGTGTTGTTATGAACATGCATTGCAGAATTTAACCGTTGGTCCCAGTTTGACCCATCCTCTTTAGCAAAACTACGTAAATATTCAGCTAGTGGACGATGACTTCGTTCCAATGACCCATTAGCCTGTGGATGGTAGGGTGTTATATGTAATTTTTTAATTCCTAACAATTTACATGTATCCGAAAAGAGTTTGGAAACGAAGTTCGATCCATTGTCTGTTACCAATACTTTGCGTATATTGTGGCGTGTAACTATTTCGTTGAAGAATGCTTTTGCTACGGTGTTGGCTTCCGCATCGGGTATAGCCACAGAGCACATAGTTTTAGAAAAATCGTCCTGAAACGTTAAGATGTATTTATTCCCTGAAATGGTTTCAGGCAAAATACCCACCAGGTCCACCTTGGTGACCACCTAACGGTGAATCGTGAAAATCCTTAATTACCGTCTCTATGTCCCAGGGTTCAGTTAGAATTATTATATTGTCATTTTCCTTTGTTACCATATCGTCAGGATCGCATTCTGACTGTTTCTTATCGTCTTCCATGTCTCTTTTCATGGTTTTCGAACGTGTTTGTACTACAACTACTTTTTCAGTATTATTCGGTATGCGGCTAAGCGCATCCGGTTTATACTTTTATACTTATACGTTAATACTTTTTCCCGGTTTATAATGAATTTCGAAATCATATTCAGATAGATTGTGTCGGAAACGCGCAAGACGTGAAGTCTGATCTTTTAAATTTGCTATACGCTTTAGGGGCTGATGATCTGCATAAATTTTAAATATTCTTCCCAAAAGATATGCCTTAAAATTTTTTGTTGCCCATACAATTGCCAAAAATTCTTTCTCTATAGTAGAGTAGCGTGTTTCCGCATCGTTAAGAGACCCACCTTGCGAAAGAAACGCGCCAATTGTTTCGTTACTGGCGTCTGTCGTGAGCAAAAAGGGTTCGTTAAAATCCGGATACGCTAGTATGGGTGGTGACATAATTGCCTCTTTAAGTTTTAAAAACGAATTCTAACAATTATCATTCCACATGAACTTAGCGTCCTTTTTAAGCAAACAGTTTATTGGTAATGACAGTTTCGCCATACCTGCTATAAATTTTCTGTAATAATTAATTAAGCCTAAAAATTCTTGCACTTTCTTCCTATGTTTCGGAACTGGAATATTTTTTACACACTCTACTTTGGCTGGATCTGGTAGGGCTCCTAACTCAGAACACTTGTGTCCTCAATATATAACCTCGCGTCGCAAAAACTGACATTTTTCTGTATTTAATTTCAAATTATGTTCTCTCAGCTTTTGCAAAACCTTGCATAGCCTATGCTCGTGTTCTGCTAAATTATTTCCATAAACCACTATGTCATCTAAATAAACGAAACAGTCAATACCCTGTAAACCTGTTAGTATGTGGTTCATTATCCTTTGAAAAGTGGCAGGTGCCCCCGTTAAACCGAATGGCATTCTGTTAAATTCGAAATGACCAAGACCTGTACTGAAAGCAGTTTTTTCTTTGTCACTATCTTCAACAAGAACCTGATGGTAACCACTTGCTAAATCTAGTGTTAAAAAATACTGACTATGAACTAACTGGTCTAAAATCTCATCTATACGTGGTATCGGAAATACCTGTTTGATGGTGACGTCATTTAATTTTCGGAAATCTATAACCAGTCTCCATTTCTTATTGCCATCTTTATCGCCCTTTTTAGGTACCAATAATAATTGGGAATTTCAAGGCGACATGCTTGGTGAAATAACTCCATCGTCTAACTTCTTTGATACTTGTCTATTAATCTCATTTCTATGCATATGAGGAAGTTTATACTGTTTCTGATTTATTGGTGGCTGATTCCATTGTATGGGTATTTCATGTTTTAATGTCGGAGTGAATATTAATTCATCCCCTTCCAAATGAAATACGTCATGATATGACAAATATTTTGCATAGATGCAACTACTTCTTTATTTAATGATTCATCGATCTTTACATTCCCTAATAATCTATCAATTCTATTTTTTATATTAACCAAGTTTATTGTATTTATTGTAAAACTCGTCTTTGTTGTTTCTTTATATTTGTTAAAATTTGAAAATTGTGGCTTGAAATTGCTATCAATGATCACCTCCTTATCGATGGCATTTAAAATTGATGCATATACTCTATTTCTTCTAACGTTTGTTAAACTATCTCCCAAATATACTCCTGGCTGAATTTCCTGTTTGTGCAACAAAACTATAGGAATTCTTGTTCTTAACGGCAGTGATACAACCATGGCTGTTCTGGGCTGGACCCTGATTTGTTGATTAAAATTAATATTTTCTATGTCTTGTAATGATTTTAATGGAAATTTAACAAGATGATTTTTGTCTTCATCAAAAAATGTAATTTTTTTATTTAACGCATTAATTATAGATCTGTTCAAGTGACACAACGTGTAGCGTTAAACTCAGGTTTTCTATGTTTGTGTGCTGAATCTTAGTGGAGCCTAAGGTTCTAACGCATCCACCAAAAGCACCACTCAGATGTTTCCGTATATTTTTATTAAAATTCGGTCAATGTGCCATCCTATTTTCTTTAATCAGGCTGGCCTCAGCTCCAGAATTCACTAACAGAGTAAGTTTTCCATTTTTTGCTGCCTCGGAAGGAACTTTAATGAACACATCACTCGTATCGGATATCTTGAAACACTCTCCATGCTGGTTAAATATTTTACGATGCATGCCTAATTGTGAAGTTAATTTTATTTTTCTCGAAATAAATTTACTCTTAAAATTATTAGCAATTGAAGACAATTTAATTTTACAGATCGTGAATTTATTATACATTTCTGACTATAAAACGCACATGGCGATAATAATAAAAATAAATATTGAAATTACTTCATTACAAATTATACTCGCCCCTGTAGAGAATGTATCCACAGTCTTGCCAGACGTTTGATCTACAATTCCCAGATTTTCAGGGCAGTTAATTACGACTTTCTTTTTATTTGATTTACTTTTGATTTTATTATTCTTGATTTTAATATTTTTAACTTCCGATCCAATTGGTTTTACTTTCTTTACTTTATTTACTTTCTTTATAATTTGTTTATTTTTAATTTCCTTAATTCCTATATTCTGTTCATTATTCGCGTCTAGTTGTGTATTATTATATAGTTCATTTTATGTTTTTGTTGGAAGATTTCTATCTTCATTAACATGAATTTTAACTTTTTGTTCTTCATTTTCTGCGTTAATAATATTTGATGTTTTATTTTGTTGTAGTGTCCTCTTGGGAACTTCTACAACTACTGGCCTTTCTACACTATTTGCTAAGGGTCCCCAGTTTAGTGCCCTTGACTGGGCAGTGGTAGTTTCCCTGTGGACTGCTATTTTTGTTTCATGCATCATATTTGCGTTTGGCATAACAATTCATAATAACATGTCCGTCCTTTCTGCACCAAGTGCAATTTTTAGCGGGCCTGTTTGCAAAATTCTCATTACCATTACTTCCTTGAAATACCTGTGTATCGCGTTTAACACGACAATCCCCCTCGACGTGTCCCTCTCTATGGCACCAATCGCATCTCAATCCTGGAGCACTCCCGCCTTGGTTCTGGATACCACCTTGACCATTTACCTGAGGTACAGGTGGCTGACTTCCTTGGGGAGCAGTATGTCCTGGAAAAACATTCCGACCCGAACGATCTGCACACTGTTCATGTCTATAAGTACGACAGTCACTGCAATACGGAGTGTTTCTCCGTGTATGACATTCATCCCTCAGATGTCCCTTCTTCTTGCAAAAAGAACATGTAGGTGTAGGCTGCTTCATACTTACATTTTGTGTTTTCTCTTCCGTCTCCTTTTTTTCATTGCCTTGGCCACCTGATGCATTACAGTTATTTGGCATGAAGGTCGATGAGGGCTCATTGAAATGTACTCCAAACTTGTCTATGCCAGTTAACTCTGCTGACTCCCTTTGTATCGTCGCATGGTCCAATGCATCTTCCAACAATTTCTCCAGTGTTGTTTGCTTACTGCTCAACATGAGCATTCGCAAAGTGTAATCATGAGGTCCTAACTTAAATTAGCTTTTAACTAAATTATTCAATTCATTAACGAACATGTCGTCTTTTGTATAATTATATTTACATTTAATCGTTCTTAATGCTGCCGACTGCAGATTAACCAAACGCCTTGAGAAAGATCTAATACTTTCCCCCGGATACTGAGATGCTTTTCTAATGTCATATTGAATGGCATCGACTGACCTACATTCCAAGTACTTATTCCTTAATAGATTGTATAAAACATCTATTGTGTCAAACTCCTTTGAACTTACTAAGTCGAAAGCATCTCCCTGTAAACGCCTTTAATAAACTTCTTCATTTGTATAAAACGGTGAAGATCCGTTCTCAGCGATGATGAGTCTGCACCTGCAAAATCTGGCACCGTATTTTTAACGAATTTCGCGACTTCGCCTAATCCAATGTTGCCCTGTATTGTCGTCACTTTCTATGGTATCCTTGTGGTATATGGATGTCTCGTGCGCTGTCTTAACCTCCTCGTTCAAATATCTAATACGCGCGTTCAACTCCTGTATTAAGGTTGTTCGCTTCCTCCAACGTAGCGTACTCTTCCCTTGCCTAGCGTCTGACAGAATTATTTTTGATTCCTCAGAAATATTCTTTTCTTTCAATAAATTTCTTAATTTTATGTTTCTCATAACTCTTCTGTACGTTTTAAACAATAATCGTTTAAACGTTTTCTCAACACGTCAACTAATCTTTCTAATTCACAATTTTCTGCTAAAACAGATTTAATTTTTTAATTCTGGAAATTTAGTAACTCCTCTAATATTTTATCTGCCTCCTCTAATTTGGATAAATGCAGAATTCTAAATATATTATCTTTTAATAATGCTGTACTATCTTTATTTAGTATTGTTGGTACAAATTGCGACAATAATTTTTCAAAAAATCTGTCCAATTCGCTAGATTGCTTTTGAATATACGCATTTAATTCATTAGCATCTGCCATTAAATATTTTCAATCAATTTAAAACGTTATCTTTATCTTTTAATTAAAAAGAATAAATTTCATTTAATTGTAATTGAAAATTTCAATTAACAAAAATATTACCCAAACAACAACGAAATCAATTTTGGCATTCATGAAGTATGACTATAAACTATATTTTTTTTCAAATTTATTTTCAAGTATTTTTTTTTGAAAAAAAATTATGTGTATATTCGGTTACTCAAGAATGTAAAAAAAAATAACATACATTGATTTTTTAATATAAATATTTTGTTATTTTTAAAATCATAACAGCAATCAGTGCTGTGTTCACACGCTTAAAAATTTAATCAAATCATTTAGTTTTTATTTGTTATACACATCTCAGTGTTATTTCGATTTATTTATTTGGAAATGTTAATTTTCCTTTTTAAATTTTCAAAAGATAGTTTTTAAAATCTTTATTTTTCACTTGTTATACCGTAGTTGTGAATCTCAGTGTTATTTTATTTATTTTTTTTTTAATTGAATGCTAATTGCTAATACAAAAAAAAAAAATTGTCCGTAGTTCTAATCCCCTTTTTTTTAACACTTATAAAATACTATTTAAAAAAAATAAAAATGAAAACTCCTCTATTCCTTTTTTTTAAATAAAATTTTCAAACACTGACCATTTTCTTTTTAGAGTCCTCCTTCCTTCTTCCAATCTCTCGGTCCTTGAGAGGTTGGTACCGATGTACCGGCTGCGCCAAATGTTGTAAATCATTTTATTTTCAGAGTCCTTCCTCCTTCGTCCTTCCTTCTTCCTATCTCTCGGTCCTTGAGAGGTTGGTTCCGACGTACCGGCTGCACCAAATGTTGTAAACACCTGGAAGAGGTGTTTTATATGCAAAGCTTAGCGCTTTGCCAAATTATTATCATTGTTGCCAACGTGAAGCGTTGGGACAATGCTATGAACATGTTGCTGTACAACATGAGTACAACATGATATAAAAATATGATGCGCTCAACATATGTACAGCAACATCCAAAACTGAATGAATAGTGAAGAACCATAAAGAAAAGAAAAATGTATGCTCTAATTCACAACAATGAATTTCATAAATATATATATATATATATATATATATATATATATATATATATATATATATATATATATATATATATATATATATAGATACACACATATATATATATGCAACAATAAATGCAACCGCATTAATATTATTCGAATTTAATTTATTTATAAAAACATGTGACCTTTGAATTTCATAAAAATCGAAGCTGTTGCTGAGAACGATCAGACACACATCATCAGGGCTTGGATTTTGATGACATCTCATTTTTTTAATGAATTTGTCATTTTTTGGCTTTTTTTAGTCGTTAGGTCATTTCATTAATTATTTTAAATTTTAGGTCATTATTTGTAGAATTTCGTGGATTTTGCTGGATAAGCAATCCCGAAGTTGATTAAAAAAAAGTAGTATTTTTGGTCTATTTTTGTCTTTATTGCTTGCAACTCTGCTATGGAGTTGAAACAAAATATATGGCATCGCAAGTTAATAAATTTATGAATAACTTTTATTTTAGTTCATTCGTTTAATCTGAAATTCAGATAGAAAATTGGTTATAAAAGATATGGACGCGTCTCTCGTCAGTGTCTCCGTGGAACGAACAAATACTGTATTAAAAATAAATAAAAATGTCTTTAAAATAAATACATTTGTATTTAATTAATGTTAAAAATATATCTATTTGTTTTTAATATATTTATGATTTTGAAAAATTTTTATATAGAAAATAACTACATAATTTTACTGCATTACCTCAAAATTTGAATACATTTGTATTCAAAGAACTACATTTTGTCTTAATTTATACGTCTTCAGATATGCACGTAGAGAAATGCACGGAAAATCATGTATTATACGCATAAATTATTCATGATATCCAGCAAAGAATAAGTATCATAATGAGTCGGTTTTTATTCATAATATATGATTATAATAAAAATTAATTATTATGATTAATTGAATAAAATAATGCGTATGTTTACTCATGTCTAAAAGCCTAAAAATGATGCAGAACATTTTAAAATATTTTATTAATACACTACACATTTCTTTCAATACAAAAAATCCAAATTAGATACAAAGAAAATTAAAAAAAATTGTAAATGTGAAATTTACAAAAACAAATATTTTTCTTGACAAATTAATCAACGCATATTGTTGATCGTAGGAAAGGATTATAGGTTAGAAGAGGGTGGAAAGATGGAGTAATGTCGGTGAATGTTTGTTTTGAATTTGCCAATATCAAAAATGTAGGGAAAAACATTGACAAAGATTGTTTTTATCTAACATTTTATTTAAAAAAAGAGATAGACAAATTTGTATTCGAAATTAAATAAATTTTTAAAAAACTAAATTTAATCAGATTTAAAAAAAAAATATATATATATACATATATAATTAATTCAACAATTTTTGAGAAGTTTTAAAATTATAAATATATACAATATATTTAATGTACAATATATTATATATAGATATATATTTATATTAAAAAAAAATGTATGAAATACAAAAAAAAAATTATATGAAATATTTTTTAATTTTGCGCATTGAAGGGGGATTGAGTCCGCCGCATTGAGTCCCTCCGCATATAAGACGATGATCTTAGCCATTGGGCTAAATACATAATTACACTTAAATTACACTAAAACTAGTGCTACACTAAATAACTGTGTTTCAAATAAGTTAAACACTTACAAACAACATTCTATTTAAATGTTATTGCATACATAAACAACTATACATTACATGACACTAAGTTTAGATAAACTAATACCACACTAAATAGTAATAGTTCAAATAATGTACCATACTTTATTCAAGTAATTTAAATATCTTAAGATCAATCTTTTTCTTGTGACGAATGTACATAAACCATTATATAATTTACGAAAATTATATTAAGTTTATATCAGTTAGTACCACACCACACATTTGGAAGAGTTTAAAAACATAATTAAATTACTTGTTTGTAAAATATTCATGTAAATTTAAAATATCCGAGTGCACAAAAATTGTTGTTTAGAGTGACCAACAGCGCTAGATACTCAGAAGACGCATAGATAATCGTTGTGGTCTTGGGACTTTAATGGGGACATGTGGAAGGAGCTCTGGGTGTTATCAACAAGAAGAAGAAGTGAAGCAGAGGTCCAGCAGATTCAAATAAAGTAAAGAAAAACGAAGAAATGAAGCAGAGTGCCAACATATTTAAAGACGTAGAAGTATGCACTAGGAGCAAACTTGTTGTTATACCAAGCACAAGTAGATTGCAGTGAATGAATTTTAATCAAAAAACTACAACTGCCAGAAACAAGATGCTGAAAACAATATTCATATAGAAGAAGCGATGCAGTAACGATTTTCTGATATCAACAATTCAGAAATCTATAAGCTACATAAAGTGACATGAGCAGCAAGATGTTTTCAAAATGTTTGACAAGATCGCAGAAAAGAACACTCATCTCGAACGAAGTCAACCAAGTCAACGGGACCAAAGCTCTCTTTAACGACTAAGAATCCAGCGTATCAACATGACGACGTCTACTGGAGATAACACCATTAGCAAATTCCACAAGAACCATCGAAGCTCAACAGATCTAACACAGTACATACAAAGAAACATTGAAGAGGAACAAGGCAAATCCGACCCAACACACAGAAGAGCAAGAGGAGAAATCTGGTCCAACAGTAGGGCATACAAAAGTCACTCATGTAATTATTTACACCACTCTAACCTAAATATAAAATCAATATATTCATTTTAAAATACCAACAAACACACACACTCAATACACATGCAAAACACGTATAAGTATAATAAATTGAACAAGTTTATCTATATACATATGTATAATAATTATCATCCAATTATAAATATGAAATCGGTTATATTCTCATTACAAGTATGAACAAATATTACACAAGTACAAAAGATATTTTAAAAAAAAAAGAAAAAATATATATAAAAAAGAAGAAATCTAAAAAAAAAAAAAATTAAAAAATTAAAAAATAAATAAATAAATTAAAAAAAAAAAAAAAAAATATATATATATATATATATATATATATATGTATATATATATATATATATATATATATATATATAGATATATATATATATATATATATAATTATTTATTTTTTTTTTTTTAATTTATTTATTTTATTTTTTTTTTCTAGATTTCTTTTTTTTTATATATATTTTTTCTTTTTTTTTTTAAATATCTTTTGTACTTGTGTAATATTTGTTCATACTTGTAACGAGAATATAACCGATTTCATATTTGTAATTGGATGATAATTATTATAGATATGTATATAGATAAACTTGTTCAATTTATTTTAATTATACGTGTTTTGCATGTGTATTGAGTGTGTGTGTTTGTTGGTATTTTAAAATGAATATATTGATTTTATATTTAGGTTAGAGTGGTGTAAATAATTACATGAGTGACTTTTGTATGCCCTACTGTTGGACCAGATTTCTCCTCTTGCTCTTCTGTGTGTTGGGTCGGATTTGCCTTGTTCCTCTTCAATGTTTCTTTGTATGTACTGTGTTAGATCTGTTGAGCTTCGATGGTTCTTGTGGAATTTGCTAATGGTGTTATCTCCAGTAGACGTCGTCATGTTGATACGCTGGATTCTTAGTCGTTAAAGAGAGCTTTGGTCCCGTTGACTTGGTTGACTTCGTTCGAGATGAGTGTTCTTTTCTGCGATCTTGTCAAACATTTTGAAAACATCTTGCTGCTCATGTCACTTTATGTAGCTTATAGATTTCTGAATTGTTGATATCAGAAAATCGTTACTGCATCGCTTCTTCTATATGTGCGATGGAAGACATAATAATTTGACTTTTTATATACATTTTCAAGATCAATGTTGAATATTGTTTTCAGCATCTTGTTTCTGGCAGTTGTAGTTTTTTGATTAAAATTCAATCACTGCAATCTACTTGTGCTTGGTATAACAACAAGTTTGCTCCTAGTGCATACTTCTACGTCTTTAAATATGTTGGCACTCTGCTTCATTTCTTCGTTTTTCTTTACTTTATTTGAATCTGCTGGACCTCTGCTTCACTTCTTCTTCTTGTTGATAACACCCAGAGCTCCTTCCACATGTCCCCATTAAAGTCCCAAGACCACAACGATTATCTATGCGTCTTCTGAGTATCTAGCGCTGTTGGTCACTCTAAACAACAATTTTTGTGCACTCGGATATTTTAAATTTACATGAATATTTTACAAACAAGTAATTTAATTATGTTTTTAAACCCTTCCAAATGTGTGGTGTGGTACTAACTGATATAAACTTAATATAATTTTCGTAAATTATATAATGGTTTATGTACATTCGTCACAATAAAAAGATTGATCTTAAGATATTTAAATTACTTGAATAAAGTATGGTACATTATTTGAACTATTACTATTTAGTGTGGTATTAGTTTATCTAAACTTAGTGTCATGTAATGTATAGTTGTTTATGTATGCAATAACATTTAAATAGAATGTTGTTTGTAAGTGTTTAACTTATTTTAAACACAGTTATTTAGTGTAGCACTAGTTTTAGTGTAATTTAAGTGTAATTATGTATTTAGCCCAATGGCTAAGATCATCGTCTTATATGCGGAGGGACTCAATGCGGCGGACTCAATCCCCCTTCAATGCGCAAAATTAAAAAATATTTCATATAATTTTTTTTTTGTATTTCATACATTTTTTTTTAATATAAATATATATCTATATATAATATATTGTACAATAAATATATTGTATATACATATATTTATTATTTTAAAACTTCTCAAAAATTGTTGAATTAATTATATATGTATATATATATATATATTTTTTTTTTTAATCTGATTAAATTTAGTTTTTTAAAAATTTATTTAATTTCGAATACAAATTTGTCTATCTCTTTTTTTTAAATAAAATGTTAGATAAAAACAATCTCCTTGCATTTGTTTTTCCCTACATTTTTGATATTGGCAAATTCAAAACAAACATTCACCGACATTACTCCAATTACGATCAACAATATGCGTTGATTAATTTGTCAAGAAAAATATTTGTTTTTGTAAATTTCACATTTACAATTTTTTTTAATTTTCTTTGTATTTAATTTGGATTTTTTGTATTGAAAGAAATGTGTAGTGTATTAAAAAAATATTTTAAAATGTTCTGCATCATTTTTAGGCTTTTAGAAATGAGTAAACATACGCATTATTTTATTCAATTAATCATAATAATTAATTTTTATTATAATCATATATTATGAATAAAAACCGACTCATTATGATACTTATTCTTTGCTGGATATCATGAATAATTTATGCGTATAATATATAATTTTCCGTGCATTTCTCTACGTGCATATCTGAAGACGTATAAATTAAGACAAAATGTAGTTCTTTGAATACAAATGTATTCAAATTTTGAGGTAATGCAGTAAAATTATGTAGTTATTTTCTATATAAAAATTTTTCAAAATCATAAATATATTAAAAACAAATAGATATATTTTTAACATTAATTAAATACAAATGTATTTATTTTAAAGACATTTTTATTTATTTTTAATACAGTATTTGTTCGTTCCACGGAGACACTGACGAGAGACGCGTCCATATCTTTTATAACCAATTTTCTATCTGAATTTCAGATTAAACGAATGAACTAAAATAAAAGTTATTCATAAATTTATTAACTTGCGATGCCATATATTTTGTTTCAACTCCATAGCAGAGTTGCAAGCAATAAAGACAAAAATAGACCAAAAATACTACTTTTTTTTAATCAACTTCGGGATTGCTTATCCAGCAAAATCCACGAAATTCTACAAATAATGACCTAAAATTTAAAATAATTAATGAAATGACCTAACGACTAAAAAAAGCCAAAAAATTACAAATTCATTAAAAAAATGAGATGTCATCAAAATCCAAGCCCTGATGATGTGTGTCTGATCGGTCTCAGCAACAGCTTCAATTTTTATGAAATTCAAAGGTCACATGTTTTTATAAATAAATTAAATTCGAATAATATTAATGCGGTTGCATTTATTGTTGCATATATATATATATATATATATAATTATATATATATGTGTGTGTCTATATATACATATATATATATATATATATATATATATATATATATATATATATATATATATATATATATTTATGAAATTCATTGTTGTGAATTAGAGCATACATTTTTCTTTTCTTTATGGTTCTCCACTATTCATTCAGTTTTGGATGTTGCTGTACATATGTTGAGCGCATCATATTTTTATATCATGTTGTACTCATGTTGTACAGCAACATGTTCATAGCATTGTCCCAACGCTTCAAAAAGATATTTAAAAAAAAAAAAAAATATATATATATATAAAAGAAGAAATCTAAAAAAAAAAAAAAAATTAAAAAATAAATAAATAAATTAAAAAAAAAAAAAATATATATATATATATATATTATTCAAACATATTCATACATATTATTCAAACATATTTTTATAAATAACTTAAAAAAAAAAAAATAACATATTATATTTATGATCACCATGTTAAAATAAGCATAATATTTTATTATATCATTAATCTTAATATTAACTCTGTAGCCGCGGTAGCTCAGTAGTTAGTGCGTTGGACTGCGAGCCGAAAGGTCCCCGGTTCAAGCCTGGACTGGGGCTAACAACATCTTTTCATAGAAACATTTTTTCTATACCGCGCTACCTCTCGTCAGTAAATGGCAAACCTACGAGAGTAAAAAATTGCCTATGAAAGAGCTCTCACCCGCCGTTCGGATTCGGCAATAGGTAGGTCCCACCACTTTGAGTACAAATATAACACGCACAGCTCAAAATGGTGAGAGAGCTCGGCCTAAGTTCTTATAGAGCTGTAGTGCCAAACTATTATTATTATTAACTCTAAGAAAACATCATTTCGATTGCCAACAATTTTGATATTTCGCAATTGGTGTCAGCCAAAAACTGCAAGTCGGACTTTCTTCAAAAGTCACGTACACTAAAATTGAGTGAAAGTGAAAACTCACTAGAACATAGTGAGAATAGAATTTAAGAAAAGCTTGCAACGAAGGTATTATTGTAGTTAAGCCAACCTCAAGTGGAGGTAGTGCAAATGATAAAAGTGTTTTTTCTAAAAATAAAAAGTGTTCATAATAAATAAATATAAAGGAAATTATTCAACCATCTAAAATATACAACAACTGCGAAAGATATTCAACCATCTAGAATATACAACAACTGCGAAAGATAGGAAGATCCTTCAATTGAATATCACTTGTTTCCCCAAAACGACGGGCCGACTATGACATCCCAGATGTGATTTGGTCTCATGTTGCAAATTTGAGTCGCTTACTTCAGCCTCATATTTGTTTATGATTTCGCATTAACATAACACTGCGTTTGATAAAAAAAAACTTTTAATAAACTTTTAAATATTGCGTTGATCAAGAAATTTAAATTACATTTGATATTCTGAAAAAACGCGTCAAAAAATACACAAACATTACTAAAAAAAGTGTTGAGTAGAGTTGCAAACTTGCAAAAATTCAATAATTAATAAAAAAATATATATATTTTCATGTAAAAGTGATTTTTACTAAAAAAAATTTTTACTAGAAAGAAACTAGTCTTTAAAGTGATTTCCTGGCCAGTTGAGCCTCATCGTAGCCAGTCAAGAAAGTAGCTAGTTTTCAAGACTTTTCCAGTTCTGCCACGTCATTCTCTGACTAAAAACTAGCTAGAAAATGGTGTTCTCCAGTAAATTGTTACTTGGGATGCTCTGCGCTCTCCAAGGTAATGCAGAGTGTAATAAACTTCCACCTTGTGAACTATCTGGAGCAAAACGAATTACTCAGCGACTGGCAATATGTTTTCCGTAGGACCAGATTCACTGGCGACTTGATGGCAGTCCTCTCAGAAAAGTAGAATAATTGCATTCACCTTTTTGGGAAGAATAAGTTTGTAACTATTGATATCTCCAGAGCATTTCACTGAGTTGGCATGAGGCCCTCGTTTCAAAACTAATTGCATATGGTGTCAGTAGTTCTTTTACTCGAGTTTTCCCCAGGGTCGTTCAATACGTGTTGGATTTTGTTCTTTCAGAACAACATTCCATCTGTTCTGGAGTTCCGCACGGTTCCGTCCTATCCCCGTCCTATATCTGGTATTTATCAATCTTCTGTCATTGATCCGGAACCAATTCCTTACTTTGCAGAAGACAGTAAAATTTGTCATTCATATGACACACTCAATAATGACCTTAAATCAATCTCCGAGTGGAGTCTTGCAAATTGAGTTAATTTTAATGCAAGCAAACCCCATGTTGTATGTTATCTCACCAAAGAATAGATTCACCCCTCCCTACCCAGGGGTCTCAAAATCCTCCATGGAGTTCCTGGATCGAATTCAACAACGAGCGATATATTTAATAGGGGATGAAAATATTTCATCGTATATCTTGAGAACCGAATCACAGTTGGGTGTGTAAGCCTGTTTTGTAGGTATTGCAATGGTTAGTGTTCGAGGGAAATACATAGCCTGATTCCGCCAAATCGTGTGTTCTACTCGGGCATCGAAACGAGACCCACGATACGTTTGTGGTACAATCTCCTTGCATTTGTTTTTCCCTACATTTTTGATATTGGCAAATTCAAAACAAACATTCAACGACATTACTCCATCTTTCCTCCCTCTTCTAACTTATAATCCTTTCCTACGATCAACAATATGCGTTGATTAATTTGTCAAGAAACATATTTGTTTTTGTAAATTTCACATTTACAATTTTTTCTAATTTTCTTTGTATCTAATTTGGATTTTTTGTATTGAAAGAAATGTGTAGTGTATTAAAAAAATATTTTAAAATGTTCTGCATCATTTTTAGGTTTTTAGACATGAGTAAACATTCGCATTATTTTATACAATTAATCGGATTAAACGGATATCGTTTTCGATTACGGTTTCAAACCTTGATATGTCTATATGTATGTATATATTTATATATACATATATATATATATATATATATATATATATATATATATATATATATATATATATATATATATATATATATATTCGGACGTAAATCAAATACATATGTATTTATTTTAAAGACATTTTTCGTTATTTTTAATACAGTATTTTTTGTATATATATATATATATATATATATATATATATATATATATATATATATATATATATATATATATATAGATATATATATATATATATAGCACCACTAGGTATCATATATATATGTATATATATATATATATATATATAGATATAGATATAGCACCACTAGGTATCATATATATATATATATATATATATATTTATATATATATATATATATATATATATATATATATATATATATATATATATATATATATATATATGTATTTTGCATATATTTATGCATATGTATTTTTTTTTTCAATAAACTGATGTAGTTGTTTTTGTATGGAAGTAATTTTCTATAATTTAACAGCTTTTCTATATAAAATTTCAATACGTATGTATTAAAAAAACCTACATTTTGTCTAATATTAATACGTCCAGAAATATGTAGAGAAATTACTACATATGCCTTTAATTTTACAATAATATGTAGTTATTTTACTTTGTTGTGATAATTTATTAAATAACATATTTATTTTTATTAATTCGGAAAATTATATTAATGAATATTAATATCATTTTTTTAATACCAAAAATAAGGTACAAGAATTATAAATCTTGAAACTATTTAGTTGAATAGTACAAATACAACTAAAGATTGTTACCCACAACCACAAAAAAAAATCTATACATAAATAAATAAATAAATAAATAAATAAATAAATATATAAATAAATAAATATATAAATAAAACAAAAAAAATCCTGATCATAAGATGGAAGCACCACTAAGTATCATCAGTTCTGACGACTAAAGGGAATGGCAAGCACTTAAGTGTTTCTTTTCGGTTAAAACACATAAGAATAATATGCTATGGTAAAACCATACCATGGTAAAACCATACCATGGTAAAACCATAAAGATGTCATATCTACTATTACTGCCTGAACAGAATACAGGCGGCGATCGAAAAATGAGAGAGCGAACATTGAAAACAACAAAAAATTGCCGTCTCAATGCTAACGTCATGGCGCGCCACATCAGCGAACTACTCATCTGCATCTGCGTGCTATATTTGTATAATGCAGAGTTGACAACTAAGTTTTTAAACCAAAAATATTCAGCGGTAATCTTAGGTGGCAGCTCTATAGTCATCTCTCATTAAGACGGTTCGGTCAGATGCTACGGACAGTTTTGGTTTATTTATATACCTCTTTCGCAGTCATCCGTCGTGTGCAAAAAAAAAACAACAACAAAACCAGTTTCTGCAATACAAACCAAAGAATTCGTTTATACCTGCACGAGGGACGACCATTCGTACTTCCCACACGAATTCAAATGAAAGCAAAAAAACAAAACATCAATACAGTTTGTGCAATATGTAGAGAACGAATTTTCAATACATGGTGTAGTAAAAAATAAGACAAATAAAGGCAAATGTATTTAAAAAAACCAACAAAATATAGTAGAAATATTTTTTTTCAAAACAAAGACATAAAATGTATATAATTTGCTACAGTAATTTTTTCGGTGTACAGTTTTAACAAATTGGTGGCTTTTTGACAAGTCTTCCATATACATTCGAATATTATTTTAAATTTGACATTTTAATAGGGCTTTTAATTTTAGGATTTTTTAATACAATTTTCAATTTTAACCAAATTTTTATAAAGCAATTAACTTTAAGTGATGCATATTTTTGTACATAGGGAATTTATTGTAAATTCATAAATATAATTTATAGAAGAATTTATAATAATATGTAAATAATTTATAATTTAATATTAAACTATAATACACAAAATAATTGCATAATACATTTTAAGTATTATGTAGTACACGTATTTCAAAAATAAAAACTACAGAAAACCAAATTTTAATACGCAATATTAATACACATGTATTGAAAAACGATCAAAATGTAGTAGAACTGCATTTTTGCAAAACGAAGACATAAATGTAGTATAATTTACTACAGTAATTTTTTCGGTGTATAAACTACCAACGAGCAAAATCAGAAAAAAAAATAGATTACTGTTAAAAAAATACAAAGAGAGCCAGTAAAATTAATCATTTTGCTTGTTGGTAGTTTGTTGAAACATTAATTATATTTTATAACAGATGAAATATTCTAATTTTTAGTTTAATGCACTTGAGAGACGTCATTTCAATTCAATTTTAAAATTCTCGATTTGGGTACCAAAACGCGAACTTTGAGGGACTGGCGGGTCTATTTCCCATATTCGGATTTCGCTGAAAATTCTCCACATCTACTTTTTCATCCAATAGATGAGGAATTTCATACATTTTTTTCATACAAAGTCATTGTCAGTGTAATGTATACAATACATATATTTAATAAATTTATTTTTTATTTAAGTACGCCTCTTTTTGTTTGATTTTTTCATGCAGTCTTTAAAAAATAATTGAACATTAAATTGTTCATTAATTCTAATTAGTTTTCACAAAATTCTTTATATTTTTAACAGGTTTTTTTGGTGTCTTATTTTTATGATCTCATTCTGGAATATAATTATGATATTTGAAGTAATGATTCGAACATATTTTATGGATTCTGTTAGTATAACAATAGATACATCGTATCTTATGTGGATTAATAAATTTCCGGGAATAACCATTTGCTTATCAAAAAACCGATCAATGGTTCAACTAAATGAGTATTTAAAAAATGTTAATATATCGACTCAACCAAATTTCGCAAAAAATATTCATGACTATATGTTTATTACTCCAAATCATTTGAATATAAATATTGATCAATGTAAAGGACTTAATACTACTTGTGGAATTAACATTACAGAGATAAGAAACAAGGTAAGATTTAACTTAAAATACAAAATTCATATTAATCGATATTAATTTATTCGAGAACCTCTTTAAATTACCAAACTAGAACAAAATGTTATCTTTGCGACTATTGTTTTTTAGCGAACGCATTTTATCGGCGCCTTAACATTGGCGCAGCCGGTTTTAGAGCCAAAAACAACCACACTAGATAGAAGAAAAATGTTAAATATGTTTTAATATAATCAATAATTTAAAAATACAAACAATTTTGGAAAATCTAAATAATTTTGCTTAAAAAAGATCTTAACTGATACTTTTAATAGAAACTGTACAGTCAGAATTAAGAAAAGCACAACATGAAACAACAAAATTATATAGAGAAATTGGACTTTTCATTGAACGTTTGTGGACAGAGATCAAAAGAATAAACGGTTCAAAAGACTACATTCAGTTAGTTAGAGAGAAGATTAGAACTACGGCTGTCACAAGAATAGAAGAAGCAGACATAATATTTTTATCGTTTTTAGTAATAATAGAAGCTAAGACAGATTTTAGCATAGCAGAGGAAGAAAAATTGGAAGCAGAATTAACAGAACTAATAAAATTAAATAATTACATACGATATCAAATTAAAACAATTTTCGATCACGCAGAACATTTAGACAATAATAGAGGAAAACTAGTGGAAATTATTGAAAACCGGAATTACATAGATTTATCGGAAACCTCTAGAAGTTCTCAATTCAGGGCTGACTCTGGTAGTATCGCACACATCGCAATTTGTTCATTAATTTTATGAAGTTTTCATTATTACTCAACCAATGACCAAAATCATCTAATTTATGAATCGTTCATAAAACGGTAATGAAAATGTTCATAATATTGATGAATGCTTTCATAATATTTATGAAAAAATTCATGATATTTATGAACTTTTAAACTATTTACAAATAAAAAAAAATATTTTTGTTATTTTTTTGTATTATTTTTTTATTTTATTATATTACTTTTTATACCCTACACTAAGAGTAAATGGGTATATTCAGTTTGGTACGCCGTTTGTAACACCCACAAGGAAGCATCTCCGGTATGGAAAAGTATATATATACTTGATCAGCATGACCTCCTGAGTCGATTTAGCGAAGTCCGTCTGTCCGTCTGTCTGTTGAAATCCCTACTACTTAAACAATTGAAGAGTTAGATAAATAAAACTTATAATTTAGATTACTTATATACCTACGCTGTATGTGCGGTCTATTGTTACCTGTGATCCGACCATTTATATTAAAAAATACCTCAAATTAAATTTACATCTACAGATCAATTTTACTCTATACGTGCTTAAGTAAACTTTTTTGGTCAAATATATATTGAAATCATGCTCATTAACATGAAAATAAAGTTTTCCGCCGATACGACTTGTGGTTCCAAAAAAAAAAATAGAAATTCGGTACATTACATATTAATCGTCTGATTAATATTTTTCATTTCAGTACGTACATGTTCATATATTTACGTGTATAAGTTTTCGATTTATCTAACACAAGTCCGACCGCGCCCTAATTTAGTTTAAGGATTAGGGATAGTTTAGGAATAGTTTGAAGAAAAAATATTTTACTTTTTTTGTTTGTTTGTTTAGAGATTTTTTGGTAGGAGTAACGTCTTTTTCCATATATATCAAAAATAAGAATTAATTTTCATTTTTATAAATATGCATCTAAAATAAAAATAATATTTGACTTTTGAAAATATTTATCAAAAATAATCATTTTTGACTTTGATAAATATTTATAAAATTTTTATTTATATTTCTCAAATAATAAAAATTAGGCCATAAATAAAAAATGTTCATAGAATGTTATCTAATGGTACCCTTTATATTACAGTGCCACCATTTCTTACAATGACTTTTTACATATAAATTTATTATTGAAAATAATAATTATTTTTGGTCTCTAATTTTAGGAAGGTATACATATCTTAGTACCCTTTGAAAACAAAATTCAATTTGTGTATCATATTAAAGGTGATCAATACCGACATCTCGTTTGTAAACTACTTCAGATATACACAAAGTATTTTTAATGATTACACTGTTCTACAAGGCTTTTAATCTGGAATGAAACCTAACATTTCTTGTTGATTTCGGTCTCCTGATTCTCGCTGCGTACTTTCCCTATACGTCGAGATTTTGAACAAAATCGAGTCAAAGTTGCAAAAAAGGCAGTTTTATATAGCAAGTAATTGCACTATTTCGACATGTTTCAGACTCAAACTTTATCACAAATCATTTGTAAATATGGGTAATAAATGAATGGAAATTCTTCAGCGATTGAAAGTTTGTAATTATGTTCAGAGCTCGTATACCCTGGTGACCAATATACCACTTTGAATGGTAACCACACATATGTGTAGGGTATTTATAGTCGACTTAGACCGACTATAATTTTGATAATCCTAACTATCATAATAACACCAAATTTAAAATTTTACATGTGATCTAACCTTCCCAACTGGTTTTATATCTACTCTTGCTGTTGCTGCCTATTGTTGCTGATTGTTGTTGAGCGATGTTAAGTACCTGCGGCGCACGTTTCTATGGAGTTATAAACAACAAGGGAAACGATTTGCTCTTTAAGTACGAAATGACATTACTTACTTATTTAAATGGCCCTTACAACCGTGGGTCGGTTTTGGCCGCTAAGATGAAGCCACGCCAGTCCGATCTGCTTTGCGCGCGCTGACGCCAGTTAGAAATATTAAGCGTTACCAGGTTGTCCTCAACTTGGTCTTTCCAACGCAGATTTGGACGCCCTCTTCTACGCTGTCCACCTTCGAGTTTCGAGTCAAGCACCTTCTTGGCTGGAGTGTTTTCATCCATTCGTTCGACATGAACTAGCCAGCGAAGCCGCTGGATCTTGATGCGCTTGACTATGTCAATGTCGTCGAATAACTCATACAGCTCATGGTTCATCCTGATTCAATACTCGTTAGCAAAGCAGATAGGACCAAAGATTTTACGGAGAATCTTTCTCTCGAACGCTCCCAGTACTCTCTCATCGGTGGAGACGAGCGTCCATGTTTCCGCACCATAAAGTAGGACGGGCATAATGAGTGACTTGTAGAGCATTATTTTTGTCCGGCGAGAGAGGGCTCTACTTCTCAATTGCTTACTGAGCCCAAAGTACCACATGTTGGCAAGAGTTATTCTCCGAAATGACATACGAATAAAAATAAACTAAGAATTTTATCATCGACTATAGACGCGTCGCGACGAGTAGTCAAAATAATCACTGCCCGTAATGCGACATAACGCGTCAGTAAATAAAAATATATATTTTTAGTATGTTCAAAATGGTTGCAAGTCACACAAATTCTCAAATACCTGCCTACCTACTTTGTGTTGTATTTTCTATGCTCCTTTTTGTGAACTGGTTTTTTATTTTTCCGTATCGCCTTTATGATCGGCTGAATTGTACGTGACGTGGAAGCTGCGATGCTTTGGAAATTAATATGAATACCTTAATAAACGCAATTCATAATAATTATGAACGCGTTTATTAATCAATTTCGGTCAAATTGTGCGATCCGTATATACGAAGAATAGTTAATAAATAGAATGATTTTTTCTATATATATTATGAACCAGAGATATAAAGGTTGAATTACGATTACTTTTGATTACGATTACAAAAGAATCGTAATCAAAAATTCTGATTACGATTAGAAATAATCAACAAGTAATTTGATTCTTAGTACATTTTTTGATTATTTTCACGACTACTTTAAAATAATCAAAAACTAGTAATCCGACTACTTTTTTTTTGATTATTTGAAAATTTTCCAAAAAAGTAAATCGACTAGTTCTTCTGATTATTTCTATTTTTCTTGATTATTTTTTGATTGTCAAATAATCGAAAAATAATCTAACAAAAATAGAAATAATCAAAAAAAAGTAGTCGGATTACTTTTTTGATTATTTACAAATAATCAAAAAAAAGTAGTCGGATTACTTTTTTTGATTATTTTCAAATAATCAAAAAAAAGTAGTCGGATTACTTTTTTTGATTATTTTCAAATAATCAAAAAAACGTAATCGGATTACTTTTTTTGATTATTTTCAACTAATCAAATAAAAGTAGTCGGATTACTAAATAGTTTGGCGCTACAGTCCTGTATAGAACTTCGGCCGAGCTCTCTCACCATTTTGAGCTGTGCATGTTATATTTGTACTCAAGTGGTGGGACCTACAGTTTATCGCCGAATCCGAACGGCGGGTGAGAGCTTTTCATAGGCAATGGTTTTACTCTCGTAGGTTTGCCATTTACTGACGAGAGGTAGCGCGGTATAGAAAAATGTTTCTATGAAAAGATGTTGTTAGCCCCAGTCCAGGCTTGAACCGGGGAACTTTCGGCTCGCAGTCCAACGCACTAACCATTGAGCTACAGCGGCTACTAGTTTTTGATTATTTTAAAGAAGTCGTGAAAGTAATCAAGAAATGAACTTTTTGATTATTTCTAATCGTAATCAAAATGTTTGCCGCGGTGGCTCAGTGGTTAGTGCGTTGGACTGCGTGCCGAAAGGTCCCCACACTGAACCACATTTTTTCTGTACAGATGCACAAAATTAGAAGACAAAAATAGACTACTACAGCAAGAATTAGAGTTAGTAAGCAACGACTCATTAATACATAAGGAAGCTGTAAATAGCAGTGAAACAAGCCACACAGAAAAAATAAAATTTCCGGAATTTAAAATGGTTATCGAACATATTGCAAAGACGGTGAACCTTTTTTGGTTCCGATGTTCTCAGACACGGACTCCAATGGTAGATCTCAGAAGTATGTAAATTCATACAATGATGTGATTTAGCGGTAAAGATAATAAAAGAAACAGAGTTTCAAAAATTTATATCGTGTGTTAAGCTAAGAATGTACACTCAAAAAAATAATGTATTTTTAATACATATCAATTGCATTTGCACTTATATTCTTACTTTTTAATGAAAAGTGTACTTGTTTTCGATTTTCCTACAAAATACAAATATGTAATTTGTGCTTGATATTTGTATTTGTTTTTGCATTTTTTTTGTATTGTGATGCAACATGGAAAATTTATAAATAATGAAGTGCAATAAATTAATATATGAAAATTAAAGACTTTAAAAAATTTCCATGATTTTTGTTTTTGCAAAAATATGCTAAATTCATTTATATGTTTTGTGTGAAATATTGTGGTTTTAAAAATATGTTTAAACTTTTTAATCATATTCGCCTATTTAATCTATAATATGTATAAAATTGATATATGCACATATTTATCTAAAAAAAAAATATAAAAAATGTTCCTTCTGGTATTTGAACCCACGCCTTCTAGATACAAGATCTGAGTTTTCACCGTTACGCTATCAACCTCATTTGCTACAAATCATTTATTCACAATCTTGAATGAAATGACTAAAATATGTGACGTATCGACAATAAATGAAAAATAAAATGTTTTTTTTTTTGGAATGTGACATTAAAAAAAAATTGTACATATCACAAATTTTGGTTTTGAAGCAAAAATCTCAAACAAAGGGAGATGAATGTGTAGCCTAACTGGTAGAGCAGTGAACTTCTAACGCCGGAGCCAGGAATCCGCCAGCTTGTGACAACTGAAATATAGGAAAACATTTTTATTAAATTGGTAAATTTATATGAAGTAAATAAGGAATAAAAGAAGACGGGTGAAAAGAAGCAGAAGAAAGGAAAAAGGAAAGGAGTGGAAAAAGGAATAAGAAAAAGTTTTTTAATACATTTTTTGTATTAAAAATACAAAAATGTACTTATTTTTCTATACTTTTCTGGACAGCTAAATAATTGCAAATTCAGTAATTTTAAAACAAATTAATTTAAAAATTGTTCTGAAATTCAATAAAAATTTGTACTTATTTTTTATATTTTTCATACAAAAACAAATACATGAATTTATTTAAAACAAAAATAAATGTCTTTGGACATAAAACGAATACAATTGTACTTATTTCAAAGACATTTTTATTGGTTTTTAATACATTATTTTTTTGAGTGTATGGAGATGCATTCGAACTAGTGAAATGTATTCAATTTTGCCGATTAGATGAATTGTATACTCTAATAAGGAGGACATATCTTAAAACCGTAACATTAGACTCAGAGATAAATGAAATAAAGCAGACATATCAAAGATCTACCGAAGAAATTCGACCTTTTGCAAGGCGCCTAAATATACTAAAAACAAAGGCGGTGGAATTAATAAAATAAAAATATAATAGCACAGGGGACGAAGTTAATAGAATTAGACATATCCATACAAAAGACTTTTAAAGTAGGCCTTAAGAACAGCACACTGAAAATACACATGCTAAATAATAAGGCAGACTAGCTAGATTCACTGATATATGAAGCAGTAGAAACGCTGGAGACAAAACATAGTGGGCGTGTAAGAGAACCATCGCATATTGCCCCAGAGGTGCTCTTCAGCAGAGCCTCACACCCTACAAATGGAAAAATCGGTATAAAAACAATAGTGGATCAATTGAGCAAGAAATGTTCACACACGAAAGGAATAAAGTGTAAAACCCATGTTCATATTGCGGTAATGTATGACACACGCAGGACAAGTGCGTCAGTCGAAAAAATACTCCACACTGTCAAAAATGTGAGACCTATGGGCACGAAACGAACCTAAGATGTGCAAAGAATATAATGAACTACAGCAGCAGTTTACGCATAAACAACAAACGCAAAATAACGATTATAATGATGGCTTCGAGAATAATACGCTATTGGCTTGCGTATTATGTAGCATGTAATTAGTTTTAATTAGTTAGTCATTTTTTTTATGATAGGAGCAGAAGCACGCATTAAAGTTCCAGCTCTGGCTCGTCGGAAATAGGGGGAGGGGGGTGGGTTTGTCCTGAAACATCATGATATTGGAGATTATGGTTACATCATAAATTAATTTATTTCATGCGTGCAAAAGATTTGGAAGAAAAAATAAAGAAACACTAGGAAATATATTGCATCATTCTATAGGATTATGCGTTGTGCGTCGATGAAATAGCAACAACTTTTGCCCACCCAACCATGATCATAATTTGTAACCAGAAAAAAAACATTATAATCCCTAAAGAAAAAAATCACTTAAATCGACATCGCCCAAAAGAAATCGAAATACGTACTTATTAAGTCATTATTTAAATTTATTAACAATTTCAAAAATAATTATTAAAGAACAACTTAATACTAAGCATTTTTATAATACAATTATATAATACTTGAATCCATAAATTCATTAATTTATTTTTTTTTTTATTATATATGTACCAAAATAACAATTTATTTATATTCAAAGAATATTACTTGAAGGAGATATCATAAAAATTTGATTGTTTAATTTTTATTTATGTGTTGTAAATATATAGGTTGGTTTTTTATTTATTTATATATTTTTTTTATTTAATGATGCATTGTTTAATAAACAAATAAAACTTTGGAATAGTTTATAAGGATAACTAGTACGAATATTTTTTTTTGTATGAATATTAATGAATGAGTATAGAAAATTTGTTTGTGTATATTTATTTTTTTTTTGTTTTTTTTTTTTGGCGTAATTGAATTTAAAAAGGAATATTTGAAACTGTCGCAAACATTATCTAACTAAAAAAAAACCTATTAAATATGAATGTAATTTTTCTCATTTGCAACAATTGAAAACCGGTTTTATATTTTTCTTACTTACTTTGTCGTATTGTTGGTTTTCTATCGATGAAAGATCTTTCATTTCTGGCGCTGTCGACGAGGCTGAAAGTTTGTCTCTTTTTGAGTTATATTAAAGAGAAATAATTCATAAACAAATCCGTTTAATTTGTGTTGACAGCAACATGTTTATACACTTTTTTTACGGCGAATTCACATTCCTTCTTTAAAACACATTCGATTTTTATTTTTTTTTCTAATTCTGATTTTTCTTTGTATTTTTTTTCAATTTACGCATTCATTCACATTATATTAATTAATTAAACATTTTTTAAACCCTTAATATTCGTACCTCATTTTCTATTTTATTTTTTTTCTAAAATTCTAAAATAAGCAAAACCTTAATATGCAGTTTAATTTAGATATTTTTAAACTTATCGTAGTAATATTATTTAATTTATGGATTTAACGTAGTTTTATTTTCTAAATATTTGTTTTCTTATTGTTTTTATTAATATTTTTCAATGTTCTTTTTTTCCCTTGAATTTAGATTCAATTATTTTGTTTTAGCGGGGGTATTTTTACTATTTTTAAGTATTAGGTCGTTTCAAATTGTTCACGTTTATTTATCGGTTTGTTTTATTCTTTTTTTTGTAGAAATTTTGCACAATTCCATATAATTTTGTTGAGGTTTTATATTTTAGGTTAGTTTTAAGAGTTTTTTCTTTAATTTTGGAGCATACTAAAAATTTAGGTTTCTACCACGTTGCTTTGTTTCACGAATTTCGGAGTTGGTGTGTGGTTTCCGAGGGCACTATTCGGTTTGATTGCTTAAAAGCATAACTCATAACTCTATTGTGGAGGAGAGAAGCCGATGTGGAATGCTCCAAAAATAAAAGCGCTGACACATTATTCTTGATCCAAACCTTTGAAAAATAATTTTATTAACTTTTGCCTGGAAATTTATTTATAATATTTTCAATTTTACCATCAACCGGTTTGGCACCAAAATTAATAAAATTATTTCCAACAACAATAAAAAGATTTTCAGAAAAACGTGATGTCAAGCTATGAAAAAAAAAACACTTGTAGAGACACTATTTAATATTATTTTCAAGAAAACTTACATGATGAGAATTTATAATTTAGATAATAAATTTTATGAAAACCGCAAGCGAAATTAGTTAGTTTCAAAGGACTTTGTAAAATTAACTTTATGCATGATTTTTAATGGCGTCTAACCACGATGCCAAGTTAGTTGAAAAAGATCGAAATTTTACGTCTGGCTGAAGACGAGGCTCAATTGTCAGGCATGTGGGGGATACTGTCCACACAAAATACGATACCGCTTGGAGCGCATAGAACGAACCAATTATTGCCTAATATCTTTGGCATTATAATTTCGTAACACCTTTCCTTGGAGATCTTCCAGCTCATAGTAGCACTGGCCAAGTTTTTTACGAATTCGTGCTTTCACAAAAGAGGGAACTAATTTTGCATTGAAACCTTGCTCAAAGTTACTTTGCTTAAAATTTCTTCTAAATATTTCCCACCTGATATGACACTATTCTGGAGCGCAAATTATATGTTCGTTCGTTACGCTCCTGCTGCTTTATCATATGATCACCTGCTTTGGTTCTAATTATTTCTAATGAATCATCTCGACTAAAGTTTACAGCTCTGTCATCTAGCATTTCTAATTTACGCAAGAGCGCATACGTAGAACCATTGGTGATCATATGCTGTCCAAAAGCCATATAATAGGGTGATGTACCTATAGAAGTGTGCATAGTGGAGCGTAAGGCGCAGCATATGCTACTGAGGTATTCATCCCAATTTTTTTGGTTCGGTTTAATGTATGCCTTAATAGCTGATAATACTGACGCGTTCAGAAGCATAAGCCTGAGGCGAGTAAACAGCTGTATATACATGATAAACACCATACTTCTGTAACCTATAGAAGTGTGCATAGTGGAGCGTAATGCGCAGCATATGCTACTGAGGTATTCATCCCAATTTTTTTGGTTCGGTTTAATGTATGCCTTAATAGCTGATAATACTGACGCGTTCAGAAGCATAAGCCTGAGGCGAGTAAACAGCTGTATATACATGATAAACACCATACTTCTGTAACATACCATTAAATTTGATTTGAACTGTGAGCCATTATCCGAAACTATGGGTTCCAAAGGCATGGAACAGATCTTCCTCCAAATATTTAATAATAATATCAGATGTAAATTTTATTACAGGTTTTAAGAACATGTATTTAGAGAAATGCAATAAATATTTAGAAAATAATATTTAGAGAAGTACAATAAAAATCCCAATATTTCCTGATCGAGATCAGGGTATGGTCCTAAAAAGTCTACATACAATTTCTGAAAGAATCTACGAGTTTCTGTGGTTTTACCTAGGGGTGGTCGCAAAGTAACATTAGGGTGTTTAGTGGTTTTACACACTTAACATGCATTGACATAATTTTTAACATCAGTAACTAATCCTTGCCAAAAATAATGGCGTCGAATGCGTTCAATTGTTTTATTTATGCCATCATGACAGGACAATTGACTGTCATGAGCTTTTTCTAAAAATTCAGTCACCATAGTTTTTGGTATCCATAACTTCCAGGCCACGTCATCTGTTAGATGCTCACCAGTAGCGTGTTCAGTTCGTCTGTATAGAAAATTGTCAATAATTTTTATGTCTAGAAGTTTTTCCTATTTTTTTTTGTTCATTATCTAATAGTTCTTTATATTCGTCTAATTGAAATTCTGTAGACGTCAAGTCAACAAAAACTCCACTGTCTAAATTCAGTTCGGACAGGTCTTCTACTACTACTACCGCGCCGATGCTGTATTTTAAATGAGAAGCCTTGTAGCTTCAAAGCCCATCTTGCAAACCGCGAATTCAAGTCTGTTTGGGACATCAGCCACTTTAAGGATGCGTGATCCGTTATCACTGTGAACTCATGTCCTTCCACATAAGGACGAAATTTCATAATTCTTAGCATTGCTGCTAAACATTCCTGTTCGGTCACATTGGGCTGGATTGAGTTTCTTAGACTTAAATGCTATCGGGGTGGTTTATGGGGGCGATTATCGCAAGGCAACGTGTCTGAGCGCTTCAACAAGGTGAAGCCTGCGCAATCCTTGTCGGTGTCGTCTCAAGTCAACAGAATTGGCAAATTTTCCAATGGTGACACCTCCACTTCGGTGGAAGTCCTCCTCGTGGAAGGCCCTGGAAACGACGCTCTACACCACCCGGTGTAGAAGTCGGCTTAAGTGAGTGGCGAGCATCTCCCCCAGAGTGAGGAATCGTGCGTTGGCTTTGGATCCCACCACGGAAAAAACCTATGCGCCCAATGAAAACAAAAAAGAAGCCTCGGATAACGACCGATTACCACGATGACGACCCACGCAAACGTTTTAAGGACCATAATTTATGGATATGCATCTGGAATGTCCGTACCCTTTATAGGGAAGGTGCCTCTATCCAGCTGGCAGATGTCCTCGAAAAATATAAGGCTGACATCACCGCTATCCAGGAGATGCGATGGATGGGATAGGGTTGCTCGAAACAAGCGTCCTGTGATATCTACTACAGCTGCCATGCGGAGAGACACGAATTTGGATGTGGATTTGTGGTCGGCAAGAGACCTTGTCTCTAGGTTCACGCCCGTGGACGAAAGGCTGGCAACAATCCGCATCAAGGCTAAATATTTCCATATCAGCCTAGTTTGTGCTCACTCCGACGAACGAGAAAGATGACGAGACAAAAGAGCGCTTCTACGAGCGCCTAGACAACGCATACGAGCACTGCCCCCGTCACGATATAAAAATCGTGCTGGCGATTTTAACGCCAAGGTGGGCAGAGAAGCCATATATTGTCCCACAATCGGAAAATTTAGCCTCCTTGCCAACACTTCCGATAACGGAACGAGGCTAATCGACTTCGCCGAAGCACGAAACATGGTTGTTAGTAGCACTAGATTCTAACATTTCGATATCCACAAGGCCACATGGTTGTCGCCCGATCAAATAACTCGAAACCAAATTGATCACGTTGTGATTGACGGAAGGCACGCTTCGAGCGTGATGGACGTATGCACTATCCGAGGTGCCAACATGGACTCGTATCATTACCTTGTAGCAGCCAAGGTCCGCACATGCTTAAGCGCTGCGAAGAACGTACGGAACCAAACACAGAGAAAGCTAGACGTCGGAAATCTGCAATCACAACAGACAACGCAAGCCTTTTCTACTCAACTCTCACACCTGCTTAGACAAGGCACTCCTCCTCTCAATGATGTAATCGCGCAGTGGAACCATGTCTCCTGCTCTATGCGTACGGCAGCCGAAGAGGTGCTTGGATTCCAACGCCCCCTGAGGAATCAGTGGTATGACCAAGAGTGATGCGCGGCCACTGCAGAGAAAGACGCTGCGCACAAATCCACCCTGCAGTCAGTAGCTACGCGACCTGCGAAGGAGCGATACAAAGAGAAGTGAAGGGAAGAGAAACGTCTTTTCAGGCGTAATAAAAGCGAGACAGAAAGACGTGAGTGTGAGGAGATTGAGATACATGGGGACAGGAAAGAGGCTCGAAAATTCTTCGAGAAAATAAGACGCCTAGCAGGAGGTTCAAAATTCGGAGCCTCTTCTTGTAAAGATGAGAACGGGAATATAGTCACAGATATCCAGAGCACACTGAAGATATGGAGGGATCACTTCTCTAAACTGCTGACCGGTGATGATGACCGCAATTCCACCGATAGAGAAGTAAACCCGGCAACCACTGTACTTGATGACGACGTTGAGATTCCGCCACCCGACCATGACGAGGTCAGAACAGCCATCGCTCGGCTGAAAAACAACAAAAGCCGCAGGTGCTGATGGCCTGCCGTAAGCAGAATATGGTCGGATGAAAGCATTCCAAGTGACTGGAACCTCAGTCTACTCAGCCCAATCCCAATCCCAATACCGTGGGATCAGCCTACTCAATATCGCATACAAGGTTCTATCGAGCGTATTATGTGAGAGACTGAAACCCATCATCAACAGACTGATTGGACCTTATCCATAATAAGACCTGGAAAGACCACCATGTACCAGATTTTCACATTGAAAAAGACCATAGAAAAATAGATCGACACCTACCACCTATTAGTCGACTATAAAGCCGCCTTTGACACTCCGATAAGGGAACGATTAGGGAACTGAGTTCGGTATACCTGCGAAATTTATAAGGCCTTGCAGGATGACCCTGAGCAACACACGTTGCTCAGTGAGAATAGGAAAAGACCTCTCCGAGCCATTTCATACCGAACGAGGTTTCAGACAGGGTGACTCCCTATCGTGCGACTTTTTTTTAACTTATTGATGGAGAAAATAGTTCGAGCTGCCGCACTCCGTCAAAGCGGCACTATCCTAAACAAAAGTGTCATGCTGCTCGCATATGCCGACGATATTGATATCATTGCCAGGAGCACACGAGCAGCATTCTCCAGATTGGAGAAAGAGTCGCGTCGAATGGGTCTAGCGGTGAACGAGGACAAGACGAAGTTCCTTGTGTCAACAAGCAAAAAAGAGTCCGTGCGTCTTGGACAAAAAGCTGATTTTGACACCCACAAGTTCGACATTGTGAAGGACTTCGTCTATCTAGGATCCAGCGTAAACAACAACAACGACGTCAGCCTGGAGATCAAATGGAGAATAACTATTGCCAATAGGTGCTACTTTGGGCTCAGTAGGCAATTGAGAAGCAGAGCCCTCTCTCGCCGGACAAAAATAACGCTCTACAAGTCACTCATCATGCCCGTCCTACTTTATGGTGCAGAAACATGGACGCTGGCATCCACCGATGAGAGAGAACGATTCTCCGTAAAATCTTTGGCCCTATCTGCTTTGCTAACGAGTATCGAATCAGGATGAACCACGAGCTGTACGAGTTATTTGACGACATTGACATAGTCAAGCGCATCAAGATCCAGCAGCTTCGCTGGCTAGGTCATGTCGAACGAATGGATGAAAACACTCTACCCAAGAAAGTGCTTGAATCGAAACTCGAAGGTGGACAGCGTAGAAGAGGGCGTCCAAATCTGCGTTGGAAAGACCAAGTTGAGGACAACCTGGCAACGCTTGGTATTTCTAACTGGCGTCAGCGCGCGCAAAGCAGGTCCGACTGGCGCGGCTTCATCTCAGCGGCCAAAACCGACCCACGGTTATATGGGCCATTTAAGTAAGTAAGTAAATGCTATCGGAAACTCTTCACCCTCTGCAGTTATTTGTACCAAAACGCTTCCTATTCATATTTAAGTAGCGTCACAGTGTATGAAGAACGGCTGTCAGAAATCTGGGAGGTGCAAAACAGGGGTGGTTGTCAAGATGGTCTTTAAATCCTCAGAAGCCTTTTGAGCATCATTATTCCATCATTATTCATTATTCCTTTTACTTTTCAGCAGATCTGTAAGCGGTGCAGTGACAAAAGCGTAGTTTCTAATGAACTTTCTGTACCATCCAGACATCCCCAAAAAGCGTTCAAGTTGTCGTACTGATCTGGGTACCGGGAAATCAGAAATGACTGAAACTTTTTCTGGATCGGTGCGAATTACGCCATTACTTACAACATGACCCAAGTAACGAACCTCATTAACGCAAAATTTACTCTTGTCAACATTAATTGTTAACCCTGACGTGCAAATATGTTCAGCCACTTCTTGTAAAAACGCTATATGATTTACAAAACTTTCTGAAATGATCAGAAGATCGTCCAAATAAATAAAAACTTCAGATCTTAGATGTGGCGGTATAACTTTGTCCATTAGCCTTGTTTGCGGCGCCTTACACAGACCAAATGGCATTAGTTTAAAATGGTATAAAGGTCTACCTGGTACTGTGAACGTCGTCTTATCTCTAGAAGTAACCTTAAGCGGGATTTGCCAAAAAGCATTTTTGAGATCTATGCTCAAAAAAAAAACTCTGCTGGTGGAGTCTGCTAAGAATACCATCTATATTCGGTGGTGGATAAGTATCCTTTACCGTGATCATATTTAATTTTCGACTGTCTAAGAATAATCTAACTTTTCCTGGTTTTTGAACAAGAACTATTGGTGACGACCAGGCGCTATCAGACTCCTCATTTACTCCTAATCTCAACATTCTATCGAGTTTGCCATAAATAAGTTTTTCTATGGCGGGAGATACCGAAAAATGTCGCTGTTTAATTGGTTTGTTATCGCTTAAATTAATAACATGAGATATAACAGTAGTTTTTCCTAAACCCTTTTTTGCGAAAGATGAAAAAAGGTTTACTACATTTTGCAGTTGAGAAAATTGAGAATCTGACAGTGATCGCATAGTAGAAATATTAGAAATATTAGAATCATTGCATGAATTAAACTGATTTATACCAGACAAAAGTCATGTTGGCAATAAATCGTATGTTTTCCAAAAATCGATGCCAAGGTATAAATTTTGGGAAAGGAGTGGTATGATGAAAGTAGTACGCTTTAATACGCCACGAAAAGTAATTGTGTTATAAAATGGCCAACAACATTTTGTGATTTTCCATCAGCTGTATGCACTTTTGCTTTTATTTTTTTATATGGAATATTTGTGGAGAGAAAATGCAGTGCCGCCTGAGCGCCAATACAACTAATCGATGCTCCAGTATCAAGCAAACTGACAACTATTTTTTCAAATAAAATTACTTCAGCATATGGGCGTACATCATTTGATTTGTCAACAATCGCACTCAACAACATTTTTCTCTCTTCTCTTACTTTATACCAAAAAGATCTTATGCGCAATGTTGACCGAACGGGTAATTTTGTAGAAGGGCATTGGGAAGGAAAATCATTAAAAATGCGTTATATTCTGCCAATCTTACATGGAATGGTTTTAGTGATCGTAATAGTTGTGAATTTTTAATACGATTTTTTAGGTTTATTAATTCATTTTGAATTGGAACATTGATTTTTCTGTTTTCAACAACTAGTCCATGCTTGTTGATTGATGTTTGAATGAAGTCTGAGGGTTGGGTGCACTTTTCAGCGCACAAAACTTGGAGTTATTTGACTCGGAGCATTTCTTGCAGTCCACCTTATAAGTATCAGGGACACCACATCCATAGAAAAATACTTTTCGTTCAGCTACATAGTCCTGGCAACGATGACCTGGTTTTTCACAATTCCAATTGTTATAATTCAAATTAAAGCAATTGCGGAAATGTCATCAGAATCATCTTCAAGATATGCATCAACTGATCTGCATTGACTGATATCAGCAACGTGTCTTCGCTGTGGAATGGATTTCTGAAAAGTGTGTTTCTTTTGAATATCCTGCTTGAAAAATTCCCTCTTTCGACAAATATCTCTTAAGTGGGATACTGAATATATAGAAATAGTTTAGCAACTCGTGCTGAATTTCGGGTAATAAATTTCTCCTTAGCATTTCAACCAAGGCATATTCAGCCAAAGGCTAAGCTAGTCGATCTGTTAATTCCAAAATGGTTTCATAAAAACTGTCAAAGGTCTCGCCTTGCTTTGGTTTCTATCGCGTATTAATTCAAGAAAATCGACATCCGTTCTGATGTCTCGATATTATTGGCGAAGAGCTATACACAATTCAGACCAACAAATTTCGCGTGCTTGCTTGTGAATACGCCAAAACCAATCAGCGGCTTTGCCATCAAAAAAGGTACTTGCGTTACGACATAAAATTTCGAAATTACACGGTAAATAAAATTATCCAGATGAACCTGATAATCCAGATGAACCGCCGTTAAATCTTAATTTCCAATTATACATGATATGCCCAACTTTGTCCGCACGAAATGATAAATCAGATGAGGGTGGACCTGAGGTCATTGGTGAATTATGCGAAAAACATGTCGCTACATTGCCATCTTGCTGCATGTTATTAGATCGATTAGGTAATACAACTAATTGATCTAGGGTCTATATTTTGAACACTCATTCGTCTAAACACCTCTTCGAGATTAATAATAATAATATAATAGTTTGGCGCTACAGTCCTGTATAGAACTTCGGCCGAGCTCTCTCACCATTTTAAGCTGTGCGTGTTATATTTGTACTCAAAGTGGTGGGAACTACAGTTTATTGCCGAATCCGAACGGCGGTGAGAGCTTTTCATAGGCAATGGTCAACCATTGCCCTCTTTGAGATTAGTTTCTCTTAATCGGGTTAACTGAGTACTGAGAGAAATCAACACCTCTGCTTGTTGAGCGCCAACTGAAGCGACCACTAAATTCGAAATGTAGCTTCTCTGTTCAGCAGCTGATCTAAAGGGACTTGTGGAAGGTACCACTGCTGGTTGAATGTTAGGTTGATTTGCAGGAGGTGACTCTGCAGTTAAGTTATGATCAGCATTAGGTTGCTGTATAGATTATATACTGACATATTTTTGAGAATCTGCCATAGCTTCAGTACTAGTATCTGCAGCTCCTGCGCTGGTGGTTAAGATGTTTGCAGAAATTCTTAAAGTTCGAGTTGATGGTGAGCTTTTGAAGTTACCAAGAGAACTTTGCAGACTACACACGTATTTTGCTTATGTAGGGACTTGGTCAGACAAGTTTTATGAAAGGCATGTCCGCAAGTAGTTTTTATAAAAAGAGCTCGAGTGACGATTGGGTTTTTACAAATATTGCAAACCAGTACATTAAGTCCTGCCTGGGAGAGATCCTCCATGCTACGGGCAGCCGATATTACGGAAAAAATATGAAATATGAATTTATATTGAAAAACATTAAGGTAAAAAAAAAAAAAATCTTAATTGAGAAAAAATAATGAAATCAGTTTCGATTCCATTTTTTTAGCTAGTCGGTCTTTATTTGTATTTTAAATATAATCCAATAGATTAATACAAGATAAATGAAAAGATAGTTAATAAAGAAAACAAATTGATAGCGTTGGTTTAGTGTCGTGTAATTATTACCAAACTAATTTTTCCAAACTCATCCGTGAATTTAAAAGAATCTAAAAAGATGTTTATTATTTAGTGGTCAGATTTCAGTTTTGGAAAACATTGAAATCTGTAATACCTATCTACCAGAAAAATAAATTGATAAAAATAATAGAAGGTTGATAAGAATACACGATGCCGGCCAAAAGCCATTGTTGTTATAGTCAATTGTATTCCGATACATTCATTTCTATCATCGAAAGAGAGAAATGAAGAAAAAAGGCTGGATAAGTTTGTGAGATCCACCAATGATATTCATGAAAAACTAAAAAAAAATATTCACAAAAAGAAGTCATTGAAAAATGTTTATTGAACAAAGGTGGGCTTGTCCTGCACCCGTCATAATATTGAAGATTATGGCTACAGCATAAATTAATTTATTTCATGCAAAATTTCGTGCAAAAATTTTGGAAGAAAAAAATAAAGAAACACTAGGAAAAAAACATTATAATCCCTAAAGAAAAAAATCACTTAAAAATCACGACATCAACCAAAAGAAATCGAAATACGTACTTACTAAACCATTATTTAAATTTATTAACAATTTAAAAAATAATTATTAAAGAACATCTTAATACTAAGCATTTTAATTAGACAAAGCAATATTATAATACTTTAATCCATAAATTCATTAATTTTTTATTTTTTTATTTTATATATTACTGAACCAAAATAACAATTCATTTATATTCAAAGAATATTACTTGAAGGAGATATCATAAAAATGTTATTGTTTAAATTTTATTTATGTGTTGTAAAACTGTAGCCGCGGTAGCTCAGTTGTTAGTGCGTTCGACTTGGAGCCGAAAGGTCCCCGGTTCAAACCCTGACTGGGGCTAACAACACCTTTTCATAGAAACATTTTTCTATACCGCGCTACCTCTCGTCAGTTAATGGCAAACCTACGAGAGTAAAATATTGCCTATGAAAAGCTCTCACCCGCCGTTCGGATTCGGCAATAAACTGTAGGTCCCACCACTTTGAGTACAAATATAACACGCACAGCTCAAAATGGTGAAGGAGCTCGGCCTAAGTTCTTATAGGACTGTAGTGCCAAATTATTATTATTAAATATATAGGTTGGTTTATTATTTATTTATATATTTTTTTATTTTTATTTAATGATGCATTGTTTAATAATTTTAATAAACAAATTACAAAACTTTGGAATAGTTTATAAGGGTAACTAGTACGAATATATTTTTTTGTATGAATGCTAATGAATGAGTATAGAAAATTCGTTTGTGAAAATTTATTTTTTTCTTGATTATTTTTTTTAGCGTAATTGAATTTAAAAAGAAATGTAAGAAACATATTTGAAACTGTCGCAAACATTATCGAACTAAAAAAAAAAACTATTAAATATGAATGTAATTTTTCTCATTTGCAACTATTGAAAATTGGTTTTATTTTTTTCTTTAACTTTTCATTAAATTCATGTCAAACATGGTTACCACATTGCTTCTATTTTTATTTTATTATTTTTTTTTTTAAGATTTTTACTTCTATTTGTTTTGTGATATTACCTTCGCATAATATTTTTTTTGCTGAAAAGAATTTACTCTTTTTTTTATTTAAAAAATACTAAACGTTGTGTGATGGTAACATCAGTATTTATATATATATTTTTTCTTTACGTAATTTAAACCAGTTGGGAAGGTTAGATCACATGGGAAAATTTAAAGTAGGTGTTATTATGATAGTTAGGATGATCAAAATTATAGTCGCTCTAAGCCGACTATAAATACCCTACACATATGTGTGGTTACCATTAAAAGTCACCAGGATATACGAATCCTGAAAATAACTACAAACTTTCAATCGCTGATGAATTTCCATTCATTTGATACCCATATTTACAAATGGGTAGGTGTACCGAATTTAGATTTTTTTTTTGTTGAACCACAAGTCGTTTCGCCGGAAACCATTATTTTCATGTATTTGAGCATGAGTCAATATATATTTCACCAAAAAAAAGTTTACCTAAGCACGTATACAGTAGAATTGATCTGTAGATATACATTTTATATGATGGTATTTGAGGTATACTTTGACATAAGTGGTCTGTTTTCAGGTCTCAATAGACCGATCATACCAATTTTCTTGTTCAGACAGCTTAGATATATATGTATTCTAAATCTAAAGTTTCATTGCTTTAGCTCTTCAACTGTAATCTGTTTCTGTAATCGTGATTTCAACAGACAGACGGACAGACGGCCTTCGCTAAATAGACTCAGGAGGTCATGCTGATCAAAAATATATATACTTTTCCATACCTGAGATGCTTCCTTCTGGGTGTTGCAAACGGCGTACCAAACTGAATATACTCTTTCACTCTTAGTATAAAAAATGAAGAGAGAAACTTACTTTGTCGTATTTTTGGCTTTCCATCGATGAATGATCTTTCATTTCTGGCGCTGTCGACGAGGCTGAAAGTTGGTCTCTTTTTGAGTTATATTAATGATAAACAATTCATTAACAAATGCTCTTGATTTATGTTGACAGCAACATGTTTATACACTTTTTTTTAGGACGAATTCACATTCCTTTTTTAAAACACATTCATTTTTTTATTTTTTTTTTCTAATTAACGCATTCATTGACTTTTATTATCTTTGTATTTTAATTCATATTTTTTTTCAATTTACGCATTCAATCACATTATATTAATTAATTAAACACATTTTAAACATTTAATATTCGTACCTGATTTTCTTTTCTATTTTTTTTTCTAAAATTCTAAAATAAGCAAAACTTTAATATGCAGTTCATTTAGATATTTTTAAACTTATCTTAGTAATATTATTTAATTTGTGGATTTGACGTAATTTTATTTTCTAAATATTTGTTTTCTTATTGTTTTTTTTTAATATTTTTCAATTCTTTTGGGCCGAAACAAAAATTTCGTCAATTTTTTTTTTCAATCATAAAATAGACATCCTAGTTAATAGAAAACCATTAATTGAATAGTTTTATATTTTTTATTTTGAATAGGACATCAGTCTAAAGTGGGTTCTTTTTTGATTTTTTTGTAAATTTTAATATTATATTTAATACTTTTTTAAAAAATTAATTTAAATTACTTCTTGTTAAGTTATTACATTGACATTTTTACATATTATAGCTAAAATCATGTATTTCTTACTCACTTTAAAAAATTACAAAAAAATTAAAATTTTTAAGTTCGACATTAGTCGACAAATATAGCAAATTATTAAAATTTTCGATTTTTTTTTTAATGGAATGCAACTTGTGTGGCTAATCGCGGCTAATGAAAAACACACTAGGATCGATAACTACATATCTTTAGTCATATACCAGTATAAAAACTTGGGCCCGGAACGCCTCGGAGAGGTAGAAAAAACGATTTGAAAGTGTCTTTTTTTAAAAAATAGATAAATTTATACTTTTAATTATACCCTACACCTATCAGGTACAGGGTATATTAAGTTTTTGCAGATTTTAAAACGCCACTCAGGAGGCATGGTCGTTAAGGAAAAAGTATATATATTCTTGATCAACATCACTACCGGAGTCCGTTTAGCCATGTCCGTCTGTCTGTCTGTATGTCCGTCTGTATGTCCGTCTTGCTGTCCGTATACGAGGAAACTTGAGAAATACTTGTCAGAATACGATGAAATTTGATCACAATATTTTTTAGCCAAAAGTAGGGTATGAGTTTGAAAATGAATCAAATCGTTAAACGGACACGCCCAGCTCCCATACAATATACTTTTATATAACACTTTAGGAACCTATAACTCGAAAAGTATAAAGTACGAGGATATAATTACAAAATTTAAAACTTATTGTTAGAATTTACCTAAAATTATTTCTTCCAAAAATGGGCGTGATCCGCCCACAATTTTTGTTTACATTATTTCCAGGTTTTTTATAGTGAGAATTTTAGTCGTATTTCACATTTTGTTCAATAATTCCTTAATTAATGAACAAAATGTAACTGATTATGCCAGAAATAAGAGAATTATATAAATTAAAATAATTTAATGATATATTGTTGAAAAACTAGGAATTTCTATTTTTTTATATATATTTTTCATATCAATAAATCAGTCAATTCTGCCTTTCAATTACATGTAGGGTACTCATGGAACAAGTTTAAAACTATATATATTCCCTGAAGTGTCTAGTTTTCAAAACAATTTTTCTTTTTTCTTTTTTAGTTCAAAAGTTGCATACAAAAAACTTCGATGCGCGCCTTTTCCATACACTCAGCCCAATGTGTGGCGATGGCGAGTTAGTTGAAAAAGATCGAAATTTTACGTCTGGCTGAAACACGAGGCTCAATTGTCAGTCATGACAACTTAATCAATGAAAAATAATAAATCATGTATCGATATATCAGCAAACATCAAACCAACGTCTGTAAACAAATAGGGTTACCATATTCAGGGATATTTTTGGTGAATGTTTGCATAAACATTAAGAAATACTATATTTTTGAAATTAAATTATTAATTTGACAAATATAAAAATTCTCAGCTACAAGCGCTACTACAATTATAATAATAATAATAACCACAACAGTGGGAATTATCATAATAACGGGAATAATACGAATTAAAATAATAATAACAATAACAATAGAGGATAAAACAACAGTAATAGAAATAATAATAATAATAATAGAAATAATATTTACAACAATGGAAATAACTATAGAAATAATAATGGAAATAACAATAATAATACTAATAATAATAATCGTGAAAATAATAATAGTAATCAAAATTATCAAGATTTAAATAAATGCAAATGGTGTGCAAGAATCGGACATACGTTGTAAAACTGTTACGCTAAGAAAGATTTTGATTCTACCAGCAACCAGGTAAACTTTTAGGGACCCAGAATAGGCAGATAACCTGGAAACCCAAGACGAGTTGTGAAATCAGGCTAAAAAAGATATGAATTGTGAATCAGACTCCCTACGCGGCAGTGGATACGTTCGCTACCAATGGTAGGAAACTGGTAGATAACACTACACAACAGCCATTCTGCGCAGCAGTCAAGACTAATTTTGTATTATAAAAAATGAATCCCTGATTCCGAAAATATGGTTTAAAAATGTTTCTTTGGATAGGTTTACAAAATGTGGGCCAATAAGTTTTGAATCGAACTTTCATAGATTTGTAAATATCTCGTGTTCTAAATAACTCACATGCTCAAGTGTTATATAGAATGAAAAGTAAATAAATATCCAATACACATTTCCGATTTGGCCAACATTTTTTGTGAATTACTTTTTTAACGTGCTTTTTGAAGAGGGTCCCGTGATAATTTCGAAAAAGTCGTTTTTTTGAACCACTCTAGTAACCCATAGGTATGACGTATAAAAATAAAATGGTACGTTTTTAGTTTTCATTCAATTGTAATGTTTTCACATGGTTTATTCTGTTCTGAAAATGTATCTATAGATTTCTTATATTTTTATGACATTTTCTTTAAAAATGTACAGGCTAATTTTGGAATATTACAAACTATACATCATCTCACTTTTTCAATTTTTCGCAATTTTTTAAATGCATTTTTGATTAAAATTTACGTTGAAAAAATTTATTTTTTTCGAGTTCTTCTATAAAATTCTCTTAAACCAGTAAACCAATTTCAAAATATTTTGAGAAATGTTTATTGTATATTTAATTAACTTTCCTTCGATATAAACTTTGAGCATATGAGTTTTATACAACGCGAGATTTTTTTAAATATATGTGACCACCTTTTTGAAAGTTCGGTACAAAAGTTATTGCCCGATATCTCGTAAACCTATCCATAGATAATTTTTTAATTCATATATTCAAATTCTGCGGGCTATTTCCAATAATACAAAAATAATGGCATTTACTGCGCAAACTTTTTTTCTCGTTTTGTTGTATAGTGTTATTTGTACGTAATATATGTACGCTTCATTATGATAAAATAGTTGCAACTTTGCTGATTTGTCAAACTTCCACATCCATATTTATAGTATAGCTACTAGAATATGCACAAATGGCTTTGAAGTTTCCTCTGCTAATATGCACTACTGCACTCTACAGTATTGAATTCATTTCTCAAATGAGAATCGACAGTATTATAATGAAGTCCCTCTGAGCGGCTTCACTTCAGTATTTGTTTCATTGGTGTCAAGCACTGTCAAAACATAAAGCCATTAAAAACATTCAATGTTTTGAAAAACAAAACCAAACAACAACACTGTCGCTGAACATGCAACGAATACAGTAGGTGAAGCGAGTGAGCGCAACTTGTAACGAGTGAGAAGACAAACATTGAAGATAACATTATTTTTTCAAAAAAAATAATGGGAACACGTGCCGCAATACATTGAAATTTGTACAAGGGCGTGCATTTGTACTAGGAGCGAAATTTAGAATATTTCAAAACAATATTTTGAGTATGCAATCATAAAAAACTGTTTACGAAAAAAAATTATACGTAATCGGATTTTCGATATTTCGATAACTTTCCGAGTTATCGATTGTTTTATACAACTCCTACCACAAATGCACCCCCTAGTACAAATTTCAATGTACTTGCGGCACGTGTTCCCATTATTCAAATTCAAAAAAATTTTAACACCTTTTTTAAAAGTCCTAATAAACAATCCTAGGGGGTGAGAAAACTAAAAATCGAAAAAAGGGTCAAATAAGTGACACCCAATGGAGTATCCTAAGTAAGAAATAAATCAGATTGGACAAAGAGGAGTGGCACCTCCCATAGAACCCAAAAATTCAGTACGTTGTATTTCAGCCCTAATGTTATCGATTTCAACTAAACTTTAAAATTGAATGTTAATCACTTACATAGTCTCACCACACCAAACTCACCACACCAAACTCCCCACACTAAAACTCACCAAATCTAAATTCACCACACCATCTACTATATACTTGTGAATGTATGTTCCGAATAGACGTCAAAGCGTCTGAACCGAATTGAATAAAATGTTGACACAAATGTTTGTTGAGTCTGGGCAGAGTATAGACTATATATCGGTGAGATTGATGTACTGGGCGAGGCACTTCCCATATACCACAACAACAAAACTCAGCACACCTAAGCTCACCACACCGAAACTCATCACACTAAAACTCACCACACTAAATTCATCACACTAAAACTCACCACACTAAAACTTTTACTGCAAAAAAACTCTACGGGGACGAATTCTACCGGGAAAATTCTACGGTAAAGAGTTGTACGGGGATGAATTTTACGGGTAATTATTTTTGTTTTAATTACTACATAAATAACACCAATAAAAAACGTATACACACTAAGAAATCAAAGATGGTTACCAGAAATATCACAGCCCTAAATATCAGGTTATTTACAAATTTAGATCGGCTTTGAGACAAACATCTGACCAATACGATAAATATTGGTGGCAACCATCTTTCAAATTTACGATTATTTATAGCAACCATCAATTAAACATCTTACAAATAGGAAAATTGTTCTGGAATATTTGGAAAAAGTTCTCCGTTAGAATTCGAGGAATAATTTTTATTTAATTAAAATAAAATGAATCAAATGTATTTTTATTTATTCTAAATTAAAACAGTATCCTGGTTAAACATCGCCATCGTCTTTATAAATCCTTCGAAGGTAAAATTTTACAACGACTTGATTTTCTTCGCAGAAGAACCAAGTCCGACCGGCGATGCTGCCATCAAAGTAAACTCTGAAAAGAAATATTTTTCATCACGTGTTGATAATTTAAGTCACAGGATATTTTATTTTCACTTTTATTATTAAAATGTAATATTTGAGTTGTCACTTTTATACACCATTTGATTTACTTAATTGTTGTGGATAAATCGAGCGCAAAGAAAAAGTACGCCATTTTCCTTTATTATAGTAGTCAAATGTCAAAATAACAACAGTTTTCCTGCAAATGTCTAAGAACTCAGGATGTTTACTATCAGTCAACTGTAAATATCTCAATTTTCATTGCTGTTGTGGCAAACATCTCGTAACTACCTGCATATATGTAATATTTAAATATATTAATAGTTTTGCTGCATCTTTATTGAAACTTATCAGATGTTTAAATATTTGCTACTAGTCGTAAATTTAAAAGGATAGTTGCAGCAAGACTTTCATAAATATCTTGTTTTCTTAGTGCAGCGAAGCACGGATTCCTGATATAAATAATAAATATGTTTTTTATATTAATAAAATCACTCATTCACTAAATCATTCACTAAATCTTTGCACGAGTCGTGTACGGGTCCAGCTAGTTCCTTGTATAATTGACAGTAATTATTTTTCAAGTATATTGACCAGCATTCGAAATTACCTATATCAACAAAAACTATTTATTTTTGAAGTATCACAATTTGGTAAAAATTTGGAAAAAACAACCAGTATATTTTTTTTTTTAATTAAGGCTGGGCGATTAAACAATTAATCACAAACCCTGATTAATAAGAAGCGTGATTAATTGATTAAGAGAATTTTAATTAACCAATATAATAAAGTATTTTGTAATATATTGCGAATGAGAAATTAATTAATCAGAAATTCTGCTTAATCAAACTTATGATTAATCAGAATACTGATTAATTGATTAATCAATGTTCTGATTAATCAAAAATCTTGATTAATCAGAAATTTGATTAATCAAAAAATTTGATTAATCGTTTTATCGCGCAGCCCTAATTATAATGAAAACAGACCTTATTTCAGTAAGATAGAAGTTAAAAATTAAAAACGATCACTCTGCACTAATAAAATTTCTAACAGATTTTAAGTTTTTTGAAAAATGTTCAGAGATTGATATTTGTATTCAAAGAATAAATGAACATTTATTTTAAAATTTTGTTTGAACTAGGGCTGTGCTGATACTGATTAATCAGAATCCTGATTAATCAATTAATCAGAAACCCTGATTAATCAGAACCCTGATGTTGATGAAAGTTAAATAATTTTATTCAACAACATTTGAACATTTTGTCAACTAAAATAAAGTTAAAATATATATATATATATATTTTTAATTTTAAGAACCATATAGTAAATTATTTTTAAATATTTCGCGACGGAGAAGTTAATGATTAATCTGATTTATTAAAATGATTATAATAGTTTGACGCTACAGTCCTATAAGAACTTAGGCCGAGCTCTCTCACCATTTTGAGCTGTGCGTGTTATATTTGTACTCAAAGTGATGGGACCTACAGTTTATTGCCGAATCCGAACGGCGGGTAAGAGCTTTTCATAGGCAATGTTATACTCATGTAGGTTTGCCATTTACTGCCGAGAGGTAGAGCGGTATAGAAAAATGTTTCTATGAAAAGATGTTGTTAGCCCCAGTCCAGGCTTGAACCGGGGACCTTTCGGCTCGCAGTCCAACGCACTAACCACTGAGCTACCGCGGCTACAAATCAAAATACTTTGTAATCAATTAATCACAATTCTGATTAATCATAATCTTGATTAATCGATTAATCAATCTTTTGATTAATCGAAAATCTTGATTAATCAATTAAACAGAAATTAATTAATCAAAAAAATGATTAATCGATAAATCGCACAGTATTTTGACTGTTAAATTGTGGTTTTGAATGTAAAAAAAATATACTACGATACCTTAAAATTAATTTTTTATTTCTAAAGAATTTTATGTGATATTTTTTAAATATTTGATTTGTGATGATTTTTAAACTGAACTTCACAAAACCTTATGCTGATAAATAAGAACATTATATGTATAAAAATTAGTATTTGTATAATGGTATATTTGAAATTACCAAAAATTTGCAAAGTGAATAACATTAGAACTCGCGATACAAACAACAGAATTATTACACAAAATAACGTATGACTTTATTATATGAAAAATAACTAAATTAATTATAAAATGAAAGAGGAAATTCAATTTAAAAAATTAAAAAAATATGTATTCCACTTTTATATTCGAATATTTTATCAAACAATTATATTCTTTTCAGTTTAATAATATTCCACTAGTGGAATATTGTGGTTGCACTTTCAAAAGAGGCAAAAGATATGCGAAACAAAATATACACAGAAAAAAGTATCGTTCGTCATATTGACAAACGACGTACATCAAACTATTTTCGTAATATTGACGAACAAGTTAATCAATATAACGTACACGAATACATGTTTTGATGTCGTCGTTTATCAATATTACATATCGGAATCTTCAATCTCAAGCTCTCATGTGACGGTGTTGTGACGTGCTGAGACGGTGTCAAAGTTGGTCTTCTGTTTCTTATTCTGACCAAAAATATTAAAATAGAATGCGCAAATTTCCTTGGAAAATCGTAATTAAAACCGGCTGCATCAAGACAATAATTTGATGAGCATGATATTGAAATATCACTTAAGTTTCAATAGTTATTTCGAAATACGCAGTCAAATTGATCCCATGAATTAATTTTACTGTAAATACTTTGTGTGAATACTTTGTTTTATTTAATTACTATTTAATTAAAATCATTATAAGTATTATAAACGATTTTAATAAATAGCATTCGTAATATTAACGTACACCGTACTTCAAAATCTTTCAATGTGTTAGTAAATCTCGATTGATTAACACAATAAGTACAAAAACAAAAAAAAACCAATAGCAGTCAAATCTAGGTACCTTGTGAAATGTTCATATATTGTACTAAAAATATCTGTTTTTGTTTTATAAATTATATTAAATTAAATGCACATAGTATTCAAATTAAGAAAAACTTAAAAATTTTACAATTAACAAAAATTATAAAAGTATTAAATTTCAGTGCAAAGCATGCATCTCAAACATCACTAGTGTAGCAACAGAATCAATAAATCATATTCGATTTTCTTTGGAGTTGCGTGTCTTTTTGTAGTTGTATGTGATTTTCCGCTAAACAAGTGCTGGAAGAAAACAAAAACAAAACACATGTAGAATTGGAGTTGCCAGAGTTGTTAAAGACTGCATTATTTAATTCTTTGGACTCAAATGAATGGGAACTCAAAATGAATGCATTCATTTTTTCAAAAGATTGGGAATTCAAACTCTTGAATTCCCATTCAGAATGAACCACACCCAGAAAAAAATTCCCTCAAATCCCATTAAAATTGGTATTGGATAGTATACAAAAAATAAATCTTTTCATATAAACTCAATGGCAATGTCATGGTATTTTCTAGTATTTAATGGTATTTTCCGATTAAAATAATTATTTATCCTATTGACTTTTTTTAATAGTAAAAAACTATTATTTATACAGTATTTTTTCTGGGTGCACTCAACCGATTTTAAAAATTTAAAAAGTGTTGTATAGAGAATTCTTGAGTGATGTTTTAAGAGATAAAAAAAAGTGGAGATTTTTTTAATGAAAAATCTTTAAAAAAATTTAACAAATCCAAAAGTAATCCGATTTTAATAATTCTTTTGTTTATAAAAAACTTACAATAAGAGTTCAAAAATCTTTCAATTTTAAAGACAGACATGATTTTTTTTAAATTTATGAAGACTTTACATTACATATTTATACATAGTTTATACATTTTATAAAAAAATCAAAATATTTGTATGGGGAAATTATAAACAATTAAGCATAAACTGAAAACCGTATTAAAATATTTCCAGTGGTTTAATATATACAGAAATATAAATTCAACAAATTTTTTTTTTTTTTTTTGAGAGTTGGACTTATACGCAAATCTCCGTAATAATTTTTCTTCTTCAGTAATTTGTATTTTTGTTATTTTTTTTTAATAGTTTATATTATTATACAAAATATATTTAACTAATCTGGTAACACTGGTCAAAGTTTTTTTTTAAGATATCGTTAGATATGTTTAATCAAATTCAATGTTACACCAGAATCCAGTTTAGTATTTCGTATGGGAAATTTAGCAAAAGTAACATTGAATTTGATTGAATATATTTAACGCTATCTTAACGCAATCTTTAACCGAATTTATATTATTTTCATATACTTCAAAATAATAAAAATAATTTGGGAACTAATTTTTTATAAGGGTTTGCATTTGCGGAATGTCGAAATAGAGCGATAAATTGAGATATAAAGTTCCATAAATCGCCTTTTTTACAACATTGAATCTCGACGTGTTCGCTAAATTCAGAGTTCGAAGCAAGTTACTATGTATCGCGATTCGAAAGTCAATGGGATACGAAAGTCAATTTAATTCGAAGAACAAAGCGTTAAGAATGAAAATTCATACAATCTAACGGAATTGAAAAGGTAGCCGTGTTGTCACTTTGTGAATTTGAATACGAAAGTTCCAAATTTGAATGCGAAAGCAACATTACGAAAGTACCATTTATTAGAATACGATTAATATCACTTTCGAATCGCATTACATAGTAACCCCCCAGGAAACAATAAGTTTCAGTTCGGTAGAATCCAACAACACTCAATTTGTAGAACAGTTATTTAAGAACATTTATATATTTTCATATATCACATTTTTCTCGTAACTAGTTAATATTAACTATGACATTGATAGAGAGTTTAATTTCGAAAATAATTTTTTTTTGTCAAAATTGGGAGCTGCAGCAATGAACCGTTAGTTTTTGTACTTAACTCTAAGAGCTCTCATAAATATTTTTTTTTGTCTCATTTGTTTAAAAACAACGGTAAAATCGACTCTGTGACTTTAAATCTAAAACAAAATATACTAGTAAATTCATACTTGACGGTTGGACTACTATGGGTATAGGAAAATTTTTAATTATTGAAGAAAAAGCTCAAATTAGAGCATTTAATGAGGACGGGCATAGTATTCGTCAAATTACTGTTAAAATTGGACGAAGTTCCACCGTTGTCCACAATTATAAAGTAACATCGAAAACTACGAAATAAATTGCAAACTCCGGGTGAGCATGGCTACAAAACCCCAAGACTGACGAGTAATACTTAAAGAAGCTTTCAACTCTTGGCTTTTGGTTAGTAAAAGCAGGAACAAATCCGGTGTTTCACCTAGGCGCGGGTTTCACCTAGACGCAGAGCGACTGTTTCGAATATTTTCATAACTTGTTCTTGTTTTTAAATCTAGTTACACAAAAATTTTGTTTTCAAAAATATTATATACATGTCTGAAATTTTCAGTTGGAATAAATAATTGAAGAAAATAATTATAATTTTAAAGTTATTTCTTAAATAAAAAATATTAAAAAACGCTCATAAAATTATTTAATTTTCAACAATTTTTAATAATTATAAATAGCTAAAATGTTTCATTCGCCGCCAAACGATCCTGGAAATTCTAAAAGCTTCGTCCAATGAAATCAGCTGATAATTCAAAAATGGTTCAATGCGTGTAATCATTTCACATGCGCTTGAGTAACCCAATCTGTAGAAAATATATAGTGGAGCTGCTCAAAATCCACCGGAAAAGTAGCAGAACAGGAATTAAGCGAGATGTTGCCGCGCAAGTCGAAGTCAAAATCTGTACAATCTTGCACGTCGTCACGACAGCTCAAAATTAACCTGGGACTAAAACGCTTAGAGGAAGAAAAGGCATTAGAATTGGATCGCATCGAGCAGGAGAGACTTTTTATCCAAAGAATGTTGGAGATATTAGCATTATCTGATGAAAATAGTAATAGCGTTTGCAGTTCTGAATGCAACGCGCGCACAAAGGCATGGAATTCAGGACTACATAATCTTGATCAATGTCCAAACTAGAACACTCCATATCAAGCAGCTGTTGACTACAATCAATAGGCAAACCAGGGAGCGATTTTAAAAAAGAGCAATATTGATTAGAGGACAAGAAGCGCATGCAGGAAATAGCGGCTGCGCTCATGTGCAACAACAAGCTACGCCCGCCACTCCCTGCTACTTGCAGTTGCGGAAAAACTATGAAGAACATTGCCCTACACCTTGTCCCTTACGTCAGCCTCCATGTCCACTCCATGTTCGCTGCCTCGTAAGCCTCCATGTCCGCAGCCTCGTAAGCCTGTTTGTCCTCCTCCGTGTCTGAGCGCAGTCTCCGAATCGCTGGACAAACTTAAGCAGCAGATTGGCTGCATGGAGTACACGATGCTGAATCAAGAGATATGTCAGCGCAAACAGCTTCTCATAGAACAGTCGAAGCAGGATCACGAATGCAAGTGCGAGAAGCACTCTAAGTTGCACGGAAAAGGCAACTCACCCTTTTGTGAGGAGCCCCATCCGGTGCTGCCCAGCACCAGCAAACGAAACACGAAATCCGAGCAACTAGCGAATCTTAAGGAGAACTATACAAAAGGTGAAATTTTTACTCGGCATGTAGCTCGGTTAGCAAGACTGGATGTAAGGTCATAACCAAACTTATAAATGATTAACGGTTAAAACTCCAAGAGATTTAACGAGGGGGAGAATGTTACGAATATTTTCAAAACTTGTCTTTGTTTTTACATCTAGTTAAACAAAAATTTTGTTTTCAAAAATAATTGAAGAAAATAATTTTTGAAGTTCTTTCTTAAACAAAATATATAAAAACTCTCAAAAAATTGTTTAATTTCCAACAGCAACCGTTCATCGTATAACACAGCGTGCCACATATTTAAAATTAAAAAAAAACAAACACTGTAACGTTGATACATTACAAATATGTAGTACGAAACACCCTTTAACCATTCTGGTACCACTGCAGTAATACAGTGCAACAATACACTACAGTAACAACATACGACACAAGCCAATGGGATGGCAGTCAGCTGGCGCAGTTTTACGTTCATGCACAATATAATTCCCGTGTACTTTATCACAAATGGTACTCAAGAGATGCTCGGTTGCACTAGACACAGTTCAGAGACGTAGTGTCCTTGTTCTGTATTTTTTTTAGCAGCGAATTGCCGAAATGTGAATTTCAGCAACAACACTAGTGGGAAACCACTAGTTAATTCATTGTGAAGTTGGAAATTGCTTTTCTGTCGGTTAACTACCGAAGACCATACCGTCCGCTTATACCCGAACGCCATACTGAAGTTTGCACTGTCGCTACACCCCAGTCACAATACCGTTGGCTAAAACCCGAACGCCATACCGTCGGCTAAAATCCGAACGCCTTACAGTAGTATTGTGTAGTTGCTTATTTTACGATGTCGGCTAACCACCGAACACCTTACCGTCGGTATAACATCCGAACGCCATACCTAAAACCCTAACTCCTTACAGTACTATTGTATACAGTGTTGCCGTATACTATGAATGCTCCAATAGGAAATCTACTGCTGGAACAACCAATATAACAGGAGATTTTTTTTTTAGAAATTCATCAAATAATCAAATATACCCGGAAATAATTAATATTAAATAACTTTTCTTAAAATCTATTGATTTATTCAAAAACAAAAAATAATATTTTACACAAAAATACACACGTAAATAAAGGAACATTTATAGGAAATCCTATTTGTTTAACAAAAATAAATAAAGAAACAATTCAACAAGTTTTGCATTACATACATACAATTGTACTGGGTATACCTATGAATTAAATAAATTTTAAGTTATATAATAATAAAAAATAATAAATAATAATTATAAATGCTAAACTCTGATTGTACAAATGTTACCCAGTCTGCCATTCGTCTCGATATGATGTGATAATGATACGATATGTCGGAGAATTCGTACGATATCGAATCAGATTTCTGTCTAATATCGCATGCCGAAACGTACTAAATTGCATGCATAGATCGTTGCGTCATATCGCAGTTTTATTCGAAACGAGAATAAAAACGATTCTGGATCGATATCGCATTGAATAGTGCAATGATATCGAGATTTTCACATTGACATTATAAACATAAATAAGTGCGTCATCAATATATGACATTCGTAATGCCAAAATAAAACATAAAAAACTAAAACATTGCATTTTAATCAGCTGTCCCTCATCATAGCTTCAATCCATCTTCTGATATTGAATTGATTATATCAACGAAGTTTCTAATAACGTCCTTTTCAGTAATAGTATCATTTGCTTCTACTGTTTACTGGGCTTTTCCTATATATTGAAATGTTTAAATTATATATAAACGAAAACATGTTCGAAATACAGTCAACGAACTCTGTCATTGTTTTTATTGTTAATTTTTTGAATACAATTTTTTGACATCAAAAATAAAAATAATAAAAAAACAAACAACCGGAAAGCGTACTACGTTTAAAAATTTATTTTAAATAAAATAAAGTGAAATAAAACCAAATATATTTTCAAATCAATTGCGTAAATGTATATCAAATTATTACAACATTTTCTACAGGATATAACTATTTTTTAAGTTCTTGTCAAGATGTATATTAATAGTAACGTTAAATAATAGATGTTTCTTAGTATTGTAACATATTCTTGCCACAGAAGAAATTAATTAAATTTTCCATCACTTCATTACAAAAATTAAATCTAGCGGCCGAATACCCTCAGGTAATTGAAGTGGGTGCACAGAATTTTTGAGCAAACAATATACTATTTGCCCGATCGTCATACCGTGGGTTAAAACCCGAAACGCCATACCGTCGGCTAAAACACGCCTTACAGTAGTATTGTATAGTTTATTTATTTTACACTGTCGGCTAACCACCGAACACCTTACCGTCGGCTAAAACCGAACGCCATACCGTCAGCTTATACCCGAACGCCTGTTCATCATCGCAAGACCCGATAAACACCGTAACAGCAGTATTGATCACCGACGTCATTTTCGGATTGTGTTACGAACTCCGCTCGGCCAACACAAATAAAAGAAACCTGGCAACTCGTATTTCAATTATATATTTATTATGAACTGTACATTGATATAAGAAGAGAATTGTATTGAAATTAATAGAATTAATAAAATATTTTCGTATATCGTAAAATATACGACTATCCTCTTTTCTTAGCGAAGGTTTTGTAGATCCTTCGTTTTATTGTGGAAACAACTGTGGGGGCCTCAGCCCACGAATAAAATCCCCGTCACAACACCATTAAATGAAGTACGCATAAACCAACTTCTTATGTTTGCGAAGGAAGACGTTAAGTGGGAAAGAGAGTGTCATAAGGTTGTCTTTTATGATGAAAAAAAATTATTTTGGTCGGACCCGAAGGATATAATTAATATTTCCATGATTTAAGAAAAGCTGAAATTATTTGAACAGTACTTTGGAGACGCAGTAAAGCAGGTGGTGTAAATGTGTGGGGACCGGTATCTTTTTATGGTGGTATTCATCTGGAGTTACGTCATATTCTGAAACGAGCTTTTCAAGAACTTTTAGACATTTTTAATGGAGAACGATGGACGTACTGGAAACACAACGCTCAGAGGCCGCCTTACTCACTCGATTCGAGAGTAAGGATGAGTTAATTAAAGCAATAAATTCTGCGTGTTAAGAAATTCCCCTGTGTTATTTCGGGTTGCTTTATTATTCAATGCACAACAGGCTACTTGGAGTTATTGAACATCAAGGTGGTCTAACTCATTACTAATTTCTTAAATTACAATTATGTATTAATAAAATGTTAAAAATGTTACGAAATTGTATTTACTTTATTTGGGTTAATCGGCAAGTGAGACAAAAAAATACTCTTATATGTTAAAAAAATTTAAGTATTCTTAAGTGAGACGGAATGTATATACATAGTATTTACTTAAAATAAAATATCTTTAAATTACAGTTAATGCCTAAAAAATGTCAATTGTTTATGCGAAATGTTCAATTTTCTGACTTGGATTACCCTAACTGTGAACTTCTTTTTAAATTCTACGAGCAAGAAATGGGATATTGTTTCGTAGCAAATAATATAATTGAAGACTCCAGTGGAAGGATCGGGTAAGTAACATTTATTGAGAAATCGAGGTTTGTGCATAAACTAAGTAATGAAAAGTTATTTACCATATAAAATATACTTCAGTCTTCCAATAACTCAGATTAAAAAAAAATAACGAATTAAAGAAACAGATTTTGTGGGGTATGTGAAAATACTTTTCATGTGTTTTTTTTTTCTTTTTAAAGAATACACCATAAAAATGAGTTTAAAATTACTACGGAAAAGTGTGCAATTTTTAGTGTAAATTTTCAAATTTCCAAATTTTCAAATTTCGATCGAAATTCGGAAAAACTAGAATTGACTTCGTAACACTAAAATTTATCAATTTGAATTAAATTCGAGGCTTACTTTATGCACTTTAATATAATAAGTAAATAAGTTTTGAATATAAATATATTTGCGTTATATTAGTAGTTTTAAAATTATAAAATTATTCAAATTATGCCACTTTAGACACTTTCCACATGAACTAATGGTATTTTTTTAACAGTTTTGATTTTATTAAAATTGTTTAATAGCGATATTGACTTATTAATAAAATAATTTTAATTAAAAATGGAAAAAAATATTGGATATGAAAATATATAAAAAAAACTCTCAGCCAGGTTAACATGTTTGAAAAAGTGCTTAAAAAATCGGACATGTAGTAGAAAAAAAATAAAGGAAAGATAAGCCCTATGTGTTTAGTTTTAAGCGCATGAAATACACTTTTAACAGTTTATTCCCATTAAGATATTTCTTTGATTTGTGGAAATATAATACAGCAGGGAGCGATTCCAAGAAAGAACACTATATCTTTACGTTGCCCATCGCTTTAAGCAGAGTAAGCTGCTTATTCTGTTTGCTCTCCTTGGTGCACAGCTGCGTTCATTAATGCTGTAGTCCTCGATATCACTTTTATCATCATTCTTCTAGTTGGAACTTCCTGTCGGTAACATACGGCGCAAGTTGTTCCCGTCGAAGGTAGTGGTGATGGGAATTTTAAGATATCCCTGATGTAAACCCAAATTCTGTAAATCTTTGCATTGGTACAACCTTGTTTTAGGTTCTCCTGCTCCATGTAGTTGCGCATGTATTTGCGCATGTACTTTATCTCGCAACGTGTTTTAACAACATGTTTTCCACCTCCTCTTAGACAGTATCCGGTAGCGGCATCAGCATCGGTTAGGATGGCATCTGGATCTGTTGGAGCTCTATCCGTAGGGGCTTCCCCATCAGCCAAGATAACGGCTGGATCGGCTGCTGCGGAATCTCCCGCGGTTTGATCCTCTGCTTTTTCCATGTCGAATTCGTCTTTCTATCGTGAATTACCCAGCCCAAACGTTTTTTTGGATGCGAATGTGTAACGTCGGGTGAAGAGGAAATAAACCTGAAGGAAAAGAAGGTCAAAGGCGGGACCCATTTTAGCCACTAGCGTTCAGCCTTGGGGAGGTTCGTGACCCTTTCTCTTGCCAGAACCCGTAAAAAATCTTTTATTAAGGAGTCCCTCAAAAAATACATAATTTAAAAATTGTGGACCGACTTGACTGCGGCATTCGCTAAAATTTTTTTAAATCTTTATCGTTTTTTTTTCTAAGCAAGGTTCATATCCATACTGTAATAATTGATTGTTCAAACAATTCTTTATTATGGTAGAACATTTTTTTTTATAATTTAATAATTTTTTGGATGTATTAATTTATATTGTAAAATTTTAAAATTTTGTGTTATATGAAAAACAATAGCAATATAAATTTAAATTGATGCTTTAATGATAAAATTGATATCGAGAACCTGTGAAAATGTCAAAAATCTAATTTAGTTCGCAAGAGGTAAGCATGAAAAAATGTCACACATTCTCTCACAACGAATGATGTGACTCGCAAAAAGAAAAAACAAGATCGTCTTTAACTCGGCTTGATTCTCTCATTATCAAACTTTTACTGAGAGATTTAAAAGTGTGAGAGTGAGATTGTCAATTTATTACAATGTGAGAGCAAATCACAAAAAACATTATTGCACGAAAATAAAAGAACTTCGTTGTTATGCGAAGAATATGCATGTCAAAAAAGATCACAAAAATATTACGAAAACAACTTACATTATGTGTTCGCCGACGATAAAAGGCCTTCCATGAGTGACGCTGGGGTTGCTGTGAAGAACACATTTATCGCATGCGATATTTTTGTGGCATATTTTTTTCATGCGAATGTTGCTTACTATTTTCAGCAATACATAATTTTTTTTTATTTTTTATTTTTTATTGTGTATTTTATGTATTTTTTTATATATATAATGCATTTTCCGAACATTTTTTTTTTTTGGTTTTTTCAAACTCTTTTCTTTTTTACCTTGAAGTTTTAAATTGTATGCATATTTAATATTTTAATGTTTGTATTTTTAACTTTTATCTTTTTAATTGATCACGATTTTTACCGCGTTTTAGACACTAGATTTTTATGGATGTATCATCGCGCACTTGTCTGACCGTGTCACTTGATTAAGCGTAATTTTTGCCTTTCTAGCGATCGATGAGAGGCCTTGTTGCGAAGATTGTACCAAAGAAATTGATGAAACGATTAAATACTGTTGTCAGAGGAAGAGCGTTGTCAATAAAATGCGATGTTTTTGATATATTTTCCTTAAGAGAGGTTTCCTAAATTGATTAAAATTTTCCCGGTGAAACAATATGGATACATGAGGAGCGCTATATTGCGAACAATTCCTAAATTTTATTTTATTAGTTTCATCGAAACAAATTTAGTTAAGCATATATTTTTACCTTATTATAAATAAACCAGAGGTCTCTAGAAACGAATTCTATTGAGCCATGTGGTGAACTTAGATGTGCGAGTCTATACTTATTTTACAAATTTATAATAAATGTATAATTTGAAAAAAGAATCACATGCGCGATGCATTAAGCAATCAGATTTTATCTGTTTTATACGATAAATTATTTTAATTAAAAATCATTACTTTATGTAGCAAAGTGTATACTATGTACCTTTGATTACTTTAAATAAATCCAGAATAAATCGTTATAAGATTTTTTTTTTCAATTAAGTTATTACTTAAATGGACTGTTTCCTTCGCCAGCTCAAATAGAAAAGAAAGAAATTTCGCAGTATGGAATTTAACATACCACATGAATCGAAATATGTCTATCGAGTTTCGGTATGCTTGATAGGAAATGCATGCAATATTATTTAAAGCATAATGTATATGAGTAAATCAAAATCGAAACTGATGACAGTAATTACTGAAACATAAATAAATTACTAAAAAGAATAAAAAAAATCAAAAATAACCTAAAAGAGAGAAATTATTTTGCGAAATATTTATATTATATGGAATCAGGTTGTATATTTAAAAATTGCAAAATTATAATAAATCGTACATTACAAAACTAGATAATACGATTTTTCTGAAACAGGAGTATTAGATAGAAAAAGTACGATCACTGCCTAATGTCCTTGGCGTGAAATGTGCCTATAAGTTTCCCTTGCATATCCTCTAGCGAATAATAACAGTTTCCGATTTTTTCTCGTACCTTGGCTTTTAAAAATGAAGGGCTAAGTTTTGCATTAAAGGATTTCTCAAAACTGCTTTGTGCAAAGTTACGTCTGAAAACTTCTTGGCCAACTTTGAAGGAAACTGGTCTTGCACGTAAGATATATCGTTTGGCGTTTTGGTCATATGCTTTTCAAATGTTTTTACTCAAATCTTTTCGTAATTTCAGGAAACATCTGCGACATTAACTATAAACCGTCGGTACCAACCAGCTAATCCGAGAAATCCTCGAACCTGTTTAATATTGTTTGGTGTAGGCCAAGACAAAATAGATTTAATTTTTCAGGGTCAGTAGAAATTCCACCATTTCCAATTATATATCCTAAATATTGAACTTGAGTTACACAAAATTTGCTCTTATTTATATTTAGAGTAAGATTAGCTTTAAGAAACTGTTCTGCAATTCGTACAAGTATAGACAAATGCATTTCAAAGTCTTCAGATAGGGCTCATTAATCATCACGAGCTAGTTGGATTGCACGCTCATCGAGAATTTTTAAATTTTTTAACAACTGATATGATGAACCATGCGTTATCATATCAAAACCGTACAAGGCATGATATGGCGAACAATCTAATGATTGATGTAGCGAATTTCGCAACGCACAACTAATGCTATTTATATTCAGATCCCATTCTCGATGATCGTTTTTAAGATACGCTCTAATACCAGCAATCAATGAACGGTTTACGCGCTCAGATGCGTTGGACTGTGGTGAATACAGGGCAGTATACACATGATTTATTCCGAGTTCAGTTAGAAAAGCGTTGAAATCATTGGCTTTAAATTGTGACCCGTTATCACTAACAATAGTTTCAGGCACTCCGTATATGTGAAAAATAATTGATCGTAAAAATTCTTGTATTGCGTTTGAAGTAAACTTTTTTAATGAGCAAAGCCAATGAAACTTCGACATATGATCAAGCACAATAAGTAATCCTATATGGCCAATCTTACTTCTGGGATATGGTCCCAAAATATCTACATATAATCTCAGAAAAGGTCTATAGTCAGAGACAAATTTCCCATCGGAGGTTTCAATGAAACATTAGGTGCTTTTGTAGATTTGCATACTTCACAATATCGAACATAATCGCGAACATCACGAACCATGACTGGCCAATACAGATTTCTTCGAATTAAATTTATAGTTTTTGCCATGCCTCCATGTGCAGAAATGACTGCATCATGTGCGCGAATTAAAACATCCTTTGTCAGCGCCTTTGGTATCCAAAGCTTCCATGCGTGTTCTTCCTGCTCTTCGTTACCTTACCTTATATAAATAAAACTATCTACAATTTTTATATCAGGAAATTTCGTTTGATTAAGACAAATTTTATATTTCAGTGACTCATATTCTGAACTCTTAAAATGAGGTGAATACAAATCTATCTCTTGTCCTATTTCTATCGATTCTATTGCTAATATCTCCTCTCCATACACTCTCGACAATGCATCTGGTACCACGTTTTCCGTTCCCTTCCGGTGACTGATTTTAAATTTATATCCTTGAAGCTTAAACGCCAAGCGCGCGAGTCCTCCACTCAAATTCGCCTGGCGCATTAGCCAAACGAGACTAGAATGGTCTGTTATCACTTCAAATTCTTTAACTCTATATAACACCGAAAACGTTCTATAGCTACCACTGCTGCCAAGCATTCACGCTCTGTAACACTATAGTTACGTTGAGCTGAGTTTAACTTTTTTGACATGAATGCAACTGGTTTTTCAGCACCATCTTCGGCTAACTGAACCAAAACCGATCCAATGCCATTGTCACTGGCATCGCAATGAACATTGAATTTTTGCGAAAAATCGGGGTTATGAAGGACAGGAGCTGTTGTCAATAATGTTTTAATAGTCTCAAAAGCATTTTTTTTTAGTAGAAAGTACTTTCGTTATCGGAAAAGAAACATCTGCGAAATTAACTATAAACCGTCGGTACCAACCAGCTAATCCGAGAAATCCTCGAACCTATTTAATATTGTTTGGTGTTGGCCAAGACAAAAAAGATTTATTTTTTCAAGGTCAGTAGAAATTCCATCATTTCCAATTATATATCCTAAATATTGAACTTGAGTTACACAAAATATGCTCTTATTTATATTTAGAGTAAGATTAGCTTTACGGAAACTGTTCTGCAATTCGTACAAGTATAGACAAATGCGTTTCAAAGTCTTCAGATACAACACATAAATCATCAAGGTACCCAAATACACAGTGCTTCAGATCAGGAGGAATAATTTCGTCCATAAGACGACACATGGTTTGTGGTGCGTTACACAACCAGAAAGGCATAACGTCGAACTGATATAAAGGGCAACCCGGAATGGTAAAGGCAGTATGGGGCTTGGACTCATCAGTAAGCGCTATTTGCCAAAACGCATCCTTAAGATCTATTTTAGAAATTAAATTGGCCTTAAGCAACCGAGAAAAGACCCCTTTGACGCTACGAAGTGGATATGCATCCATTTTCGTAACGTCATTGATTTTTCGCGTATCTAAACAAAGCCTAATCTTTCCTGGTTTAATTACCAATCGCATTGGTGAACTCCATGGTCTTGTTGACTTTTCAAGTACTCCTAAATTTATCATCCTATCAACTTCATTAAACATCAATTTTTCCACTGCAGGAGAAACTGGATAAAATCTCTGCTTCACGGGATTAGCATCGCCTACGTCAATCTTGTGTTTGATTATTCTTGTTTTACCCAATCCCTGAGTTTCGAAGTTCGGAAATAGCGATTTAACGGCTTCAAGCTGTTGAAGCTGAAGTTTGTTTAGAGGATAACTCTTATCCGTTGTTGTTTTGATTTAATGTTATCATGTTCTAAAGAAGAAATTATTCCAGGAGCTAATTTAAAAAATTTCCAAAAATCGATTCCTAATATTAACCTTTGGGAAATACTTGGCACTATATATAATTTTAATTGGTGCACTTGATCTTTAAAATGTACATCAACAATGAGACTACCTACAACTTCTTGCTTTTTGCCATCAGCAGTCGTGACATTTGATTTTATTTTTGCAAATCTTGCATTTTTGAAAAATCTTCCATCGCCAAATCAGAACCTATCACACTAATACTGGCACCAGTGTCTAGCAATCCTAATTCGTTATGTTCTAAAAATTTGACTTGCGCATAGCATCGCATGTCATCGCTGTTGTTAATAATTGCTGATACATACGTACATACGTTTAGTTTGACGCAACGATCTCCAAAAGTTTCTAAGTCGCAAAGTTGATCTTTTAGATTTATTATTCAAAAATTCATTTATTGGTTTTTCATTAAAAATTCGATTTCTTATTTCAACATATTCCTGAAATCTTTCATGGTTAGGACGAATTGGATATAGTAAAGTACGTAATTCATTATTATTATTCTGTTTTCTTAAAATAGAGTATTTAGGGATTTCATTTTCATGTAAATATCCTAATATTATTTTCAGAATTAACTGAACTAGCCGGCAAATGTTGACTATCGTTATATGTATTTGTTTGGTTCACTTGGGTACCATTCGGTTGTTGTTGAATGGTCCCTTCTTTAAGTTTTCCGCCTTCCTAGCAATGCATTTAAGACATTAAGGCTTGTACACATTTTTCGCTCCGCAACCGTAACAAAAAATGGTTCGCTCCTTAAGACACATGTCCCAAGCATATAAAATTCTTATCAGAATTGTAAACAGATTCAACAAATAAGTCTACAAGAGAACCACATTTTTTAGGTTCAATGTCTAATCTTTCCTCTTCTAACTGTGCTACATTTCTTTTTTGAACAAAATTATTTGACACATTTCGCGCTGGTTGAATGCGGCGATAAGCTTCTTCATTTAATAAATTTTCGCGCATCTGACAAAGTTTTCGTAGATGAGCAATCGTGTGGATGGGGATATAAATTAATTCAAGCCTTATATCCGGGCATAAATTTCGCGTAATAATTTCAATCAATTCGGATTCCTCCATGGGCTCAGGCAAACGACCGACAATTGTGGTGATTGCATCGTAAAACATTTCAAAATATTCTGTTGGCTTTTGCTTCCGACTACGAATTTCTTCACGAATATCGTAGTTCGATCGATAATCTTTATATTGATATCTCAAAGCGGCACCGAATGGTTGCCATTCAATGACTCTCACTAGCTTATGGTATCTCCAGTACCAATCTTTGGCTTTGCCAAAAAGCAAAACTTGTAAATTTTTGCAAACCAAATCAAAGTTATGGCTGATACCCTAGGTATAAGGTATCAGCAGTTAACGACCGTGTTCGATAAATGAATTCTTCGTAATTTAAACCGGATGACGAACCGTCAAACGTCACATTCCAAATTTGAATGATTGAAGTAATCTTTTCTGGTCGATCGTTAGAGTTAACATTATGATTTTAGTTATATTAAAGGATTTGGATTTTAATTGGGAAATGCTTCATGTATGTTTTCATTGACGTTATGTTTTGAATCAGAAACGTTTTTTTTTGTGTATTTAAGAAAGCCTGCACATAACCAGTATGCACATAAAGTTCAAATCTAAAAGCACAATAACAGATTTTTAAGCATTATGATTTTAACTGCCTTAGAGTGCAGACGTGTTTTCAGTTTAAACTCAAGCTTGTAAAAATACTTAAAAATAATTAATAAAAGTATAAAGCAAGTCTAAAATATCCTTGCGTTTTTATTTAATAATAAATGTTAGGAAAGAATTGTGGACTTCGAGGGAAAATTGTCACTGATGGTTTCATCAATAAAGGCAAGTACAAAAGGACACCTGGAGCCCGCAACATTTTTGGCGCAGACGGTTTTTTAAGAATCTACAAAAAGGACTGAAGGACGAATTTGAAGGAGCATTAAAAAAAAATGAAGAAACACAGAAGTGGAAAGCAAGGTATAATTAAATATTGAATAAATTTTATTGAGTTTCAGTGAAAGCAGTAAATAAATGGTGAAATTAAATGATAGAAAGAATGAAATTAAACGAATTTATAAATTTTAATTGAAAATTGTAATGATTATATGGCGAACTTTGAGGAATTGGAAATAGCATATAGAAATATATTAGGACAACTTGGCATATTTACTGAGAAATTGTGGAATCAAATTATTACGGAAGTTAACAATAAAGAAACTTTAGAATTAATAAAAAATAAAGTCAGTTCCACACGGGTATACTCAGAAGTCGAAAGAGTTCACGTAGTTTTTGAACAATTAGTATACTTCTTGGAACATAAAAGTGATCATAAAATAAAATAATTAGAAGATTGGAAAGGGGAATTTACTGCATTAAATAAAAAATTAAACGATATTGTAGAAGAACGGCAGGAGTTGTTAGATCAGGCTAGTGGAATAGAGGAAGAAAACGAAAAATTAAGAACTTTGCTGAAAAATAAAGATATTTCGGACGAATCAATTGAACGAGCACTGAGCCAACAGCACAGACTAGAATTCGAAACATTAGAAGAAGCAAATAATAAAGTAAGGGAATTAGATTCGAAAATCAGATTTTTAGAATCAGAAGTTAAGCTAGCCCACGAAACATCATTATATCATAAGGAGGCATTACAGATTGAAAGAAAGTTTGATAAAATAACAGCACCGGAAACAACATTAGAAATGTCGTTAGATACTGTATCCAATTACGTAGGAAGTGTGGTTCCATTTTTTTATGGGATCGGAATCACCGTCCGTTAAAACTGAACTTTATAGATTCATGGACGGTTGTGCGTTAGCAAGTCTAAAAATTACAGAAGAAAAGAAAGAAGAATTCATTAGCTGTGTCAAACTGCATCTTCTTGGAGTTATTTGACGTTCTAAGAAATACATATTTAAAAATGACTACGTTAGATTCGGTTCCTAGAATTAGTAGCTCAAAATAAGGAAGGGTTTGGACGTACACAAAACCATCCAGTCGTTAACAGTGAATTTTTAAACAACAATTTGCAAACAGGACATAACACTACGTACCGTACCAATAAGAATAATAATAGAAATAATAACAATAAAAATGGGAATACCCCTAGAAATAATTTAAAATGTGATTGGTGTCGTAGACTTGGTCATGTGGAAACTAATTGCTACGCCAAGAGGGATTATCTGGCGAGTGAGAATAATGATCAAAACAAGGGAAGCTACCAGGGGCCCAGCCAAGGCCAGTAAGCTGGGGATCCATTAAAAATAGCAAAATTAGGTCAAAAAGGGTAGAAATAGTAAATCATAAGGCTGAAGGGTCTGTGATCATATTAACTACCCAAACTCCTAAAAATGAGAGAAAACCGGTGGAAGAAAATATTGCAAATCAGACGTCGGTAGTGACCTTTGATACACATATTGATTCACCGTGGTTTGATTGTGAGGGAGTGACAATGGTATTTTTTGCATTAATACATTTCTTTATATATATGATAATAGCAATAGGGGAGAAAATGATTAAATTAGTAGCAGAAGAAAATAATCGGCAAAGATGTGTAAGGGAAGAAATGCAAATAGATCAAAAGGTGAACAATATGTGTACAGGAATGTTGAAAAAGTTTGAAAATTTTATAACATGTTATGATAAGAAAATCAGAAAACAGTTGAGCGGATTAAATAAAAAGAGAATTAACAAAATATACAATAGAAAGGGGGACTGCTTCAAATTGTCTAATATAAGTGATGTGTTCATTTAAGTACCTTGCGAGGCAGCTAAAAATGGAAAACTCATATTACTAGTAGACTCAGGAGCAGATGCAAGCATAATAAAGGAAGGTGCAATGACACAACTACCGGATTTTGACAAGAATAGTAAGAAAGATTTTAATGGGGCTTTTGGTGGATGCGTAAGGACGTTAGGCAAGACCAATATACACAGTAATATAAAGTGGTTACATTTAATAATGCATGTAGTATCTCTTCAACAAGGAATACCAGCAGACGGAATAATAGGACGGGATAACATATGGAATAGATCCGTAATAAACGCAATTAATAAGACCATAACATGCAACGATAAAGGAAAGAATCGCACTATCCGATTACCAATGAAAACGCGAGCCGACATAGAAAATATTTATTACAATCATGAAATAAAAATCATGCCGATAACCGCAAAAAAAGTGGAAATTACTCTAAAAACAAAAATTCCAATTGTATTAATACATAAACAAGAAATTTATCCTGGAGTATATTTGGGAGAAAGCTTATCGAATGTTAACAAAAATAATGTTTATGTCTCAGTATTAAATGCTACAGAAAAGGACATTATAATTGACAACAATTTGAAACCGAAATTTTCAAATTTTAATCAATATAGGGAATCAGATACAAACAATTCTACAATAAATACTATAAATTCAGTGAATATAAAAAATATCATTAATAGAAAATTAACATCGATGAATCTTTAAATAAGGAGGAAATCACATCATTACAAAATCTTTGTATTTCTTACCACGATGTTTTTCACTTAGAAGGTGACGAACTGTCATACACGCCGATACTTAAACACGACATAACAACACAATGGAATCAACCACCAATTAACCAAAAGCAATACAAACTTCCAAACACACATAGAAAGGAAATTAATAGACAGTTTAACAAAATGTTAGATGCTGGCATTATATCGCCAAGCATATCACCCAGGAATTCACCATTACTATTGGTACCGAAGAGAAGCGACAAAGACGGTAACAAAAAATGGAGACTTGTCATAGATTTCCGTAAATTAAATGACGTAACCGTAAAACACGTATTTCCTATTCCGCGAATAGATGAAATATTAGATCAATTATGTCACAGTCGGTATTTTTCAACTTTAGATTTAGCAAGTGGCTATCATCAGGTCTTAGTAGAAGAAGGTAATAAAGAAATAACTGCCTTCAGTACACGACTTGGACAGAGAATAATGAATCGCATCTTAACAGGGTTACAGGGTATCGATTGTTTTGTATATCTTGATGATATAGTTGTGTATGGGAAAAATATAAGCGAACATGAACACAGATTAAGTAAAGTATTACAGAAACTAAGAGACCATAATTTAAAATTAAATTCCGAAAAATGTCAGTTTTTACGTCGTGAAGTTGTATATTTAGGGCATAAATGTTCAGAACTTGGTGCGCTGCCAGACCCCGCTAAGGTTGAATGCGTAAAAAATATTCCAGTACCAAGAAACAGAAAAGAAGTACAAGCATTCTTGGGATTAATTATTACAGAAAATTCGTAAGAAATATGGCAAGGTTATCTTTACCAATTAATAATTTACTTAAAAAGGACGTTAAATTTAAATGGACGGACGATTGTCAAAATTCATTTATTATATTGAAAGAATCAATAATTTCACCTCCAATATTAGCATATCCAGATTTTACAAAAACTTTTTTACTAACAACAGACGCAAGTAACGAAGCAGTAGGTGCAGTCCTATCTCAAGGTGAAGTAGGAAGCGACCGACCGATCGCGTTTGCAAGTAGAAATGGAGCAGAAAAACGATATTCTACCATTGAAAAGGAATTTTTAGCAATTGTTTGGGCAACAAAGAATTTTAGAGCATACCTATTAGGGCGACCATTCAAAATTTTTACAGATCGTTTCCGACACAAATTATCGGAATATGATTTTGAAATATTGTACAAACCAGGCAAAAAGAATTTAAATGCGGATGCTTTAAGCAGAATTCCATATATAGAACCGGATATTACAGCCGTACAAACACGATCCAAAACTACGCAAAATATTTTAGATCAGCAAATCACAAAAATAAAACCTCAAATCAGTACACAAGTCGTAGATGAAACAATAAGAGATACAAATAATGAAACGAATTCAGCTCAAATATTAACTGATCCAGATGAAATTAAAACCGTGATGAAAGATTTTCATGATACAGCACTTGGAGGCCATCAAGGCACACTTAAAACATACTTTAGGATTAAGAACAATTTAAATGGAGGGGAATGCAGAAACAAATAAAAGAATATTTTAGAAACTGTCCTAAATGCCAAATGAACAAAAGTTCAAAGTTAACAAAAATGACAATGGTTTTGACAGATACGCCAACACGTCCATTCGATAAGGTTTATATGGACTTGGTAGGAATTTTACCTGAAACAGTGTCAGGAAATAAATATATTTTAACTTTTCAAGACGATTTTTCAAAATACATGTGCTGCGTAGCTATCCCAGACGCGGAAGCAAGCACAGTAGCCAAAGCTTTTTATGAGGAAATTATCACGCGTAATAATATTCCGAAAATTTTAATTACAGATAATGGTTCAAATTTTGTGTCAAAATTATTTTCAGACACATGCAATTTATTAAACATTAAAAAAATGCATAACACCTTATCACCCGCAGGCGAATGGCTCGTTAGAATGAAGTCACAGACCTTTAGCGGAGTATTTGAGATGATGATGATAAGACAAAAGAGCGCTTCTACGAGCGCCTAGACAACGCATACGAGCGCTGCCCCCGCCACAATATCAAAATCGTGCTAGGCGATTTTAACGCAAGGTGGGCAGAGAAGCCATCTAATGTCCCACAATCGGAAAATTTAGCCTCCATGCCAACACTTCCGATAACGGAACGAGACTAAACGACTTCGCCGAAGCACGAAACATAGTAGTTAGTAGCACTAGTTTCGAACATTTCGATATCCTCAAGGCCACATGGTTGTCGGCCGATCAAAAAACTCGAAATCAAATTGATCACGTTGTGATTGACGGAAGGCACGCTTCGCGCGTGATGGACGTACGCACTATCCGAGGTGCCAATATGGACTCGGATCATTACCTTGTAGCAGCCAAGGTCCGCACACGCTTAAGCGCTGCGAAGAACGTACGGAACCAAACGCAGAGAAAGTTAGACGTCGGAAAGCTGCAATCACAACAGACAACGCAAGCCTTTTCCACTCGACTCTCACACCTGCTTAGAAAAAGCACTCCTCCTCTCGATGATATAAGCGCGCAGTGGAATCATATCTCCTGCTCTATGCGTACGGCTGCCGAAGAGGTGCTTGGATTCCAACGCCCCCTGAGGAATCAGTCGTATGACCAAGAGTGTCGCGCGGCCACTGCAGAGAAAGACGCGTACAAATCCACCCTGCAGTCAGTAGCGATTGAGAAGTAAACCCGACAACCCCAGTACTTGATGACGACGTTGAGATTCCGCCACCCGACCATGACGAGGTCAGAACAGCCATTGCTCGGCTGAAGAAAATAGTTCGAGCTGCCGAACTCCGTCAAAGCGGCACTATCCTCAACAAAAGTGTCATGCTGCTCGCATATGCCGACGATTTGGCAGGAGCACACGAGCAGTCAGTGCAGCATTCTCCAGATTGGAGAAAGAGTCGCGTCGAATGGGTCTAGTGGTGAACGAGGACAAAACGAAGTTCCTTGTGTCAACAAGCAACAAAGAGTCCGTGCGTCTTGGACAAAAACTGATTTTGCCACCCACACGTTCGACATTGTGAAAGACTTCGTCTATCTGGGATCTAGCGTAAACAGCAACAACGACGTCAGTCTGGAGATCAAACGGAGAATAACTCTTGCCAACAGGTGCTATTTTGGGCTCAGTAGGCAATTGAGAAGCAGAGCCCTCTCTCGCCGGACAAAAATAACGCTCTACAAGTCACTCATCATGCACGTCCTACTTTATGGTGCAGAAACATAGACGCTGGCCTCCACCGATGAGAGAGTACTGGGAGCGTTCGAGAGAAAGATTCTCCGTAAAATCTTTGGCCCTATCTGCTTTGCTAGCGAGCATCGAATCAGGATGAACCACGAGCTGTATGAATTATTCGACGACATTGAGATCCAGCGGCTTCGCTGGCTAGTTCATGTCGAACGAATGGATGAAAACACTCCAGCCAAGAAGGTGCTTGAATCGAAACTCGAAGATGGACAACGTAGAAGAGGACGTCCAAATCTGCGTTGGAAAGACCAAGTTGAGGACAACCTGGCAACGCTTGGTATTTCTAACTGGCGTCAGCGCGCGTTAAGCAGATCCGACTGGCGCGGCTTCATCTCAGCGGCCAAAACCGACCCACGGTTGTAAGGGCCATTGAAGTAAGTAAGTAAGTAAGAAGATTACAATAAGGTATTAAAATACCAAATACAGCGTACACATGAGATAGTCAGACAAAATCAAGAAAAAGCTAAGGAAAGGTCTAAACGAAGTTACGATAATACATTAAATACGGTAGTTTTTAAGGAAGGAGATGAAGTTTTATTGAAAAAATAGAATAGGAAAAACAAATTTTCACCAATCTGGGTAGGTCCCTATGAAGTCCTTTCGATAATAAGTCCTGTGACAACAGTGATCTGTATCAAGGGAAAAGGAAAAAAATTCCATAATAACTTATTAAAAGCATATAACTCTTAAGTTATAGACAATCGAACGAACAAAAACAAAGAAATTAATAACTGAACCAACAATTCATAATGATCATTAACCGCAATTGCAAACAACGTAAATAAAGTACGCATAAATATTTTTTTTTAGAAAATATGTTTTTAAAATCTAAATTAGTGCATGAGGAAATTGCTATGTATTAATTTTAGAAGATGACTAGAATTAGATCATGTATTAAATGAGAAAGGAATAAAGTATAAAGAAGATTATATTAGATATTTCATAAACAAGAATTCAGTACGAATTTGCCAAAGCAATAAAATATACATTGTCACTATAATTGAGATAGGTCAGTACTTCAGTTTCATTGACAATATTATTTTCAATGGAAACAGGCAACAGAAAGATCATTGCACTTGAAGTACATATAGGTGTATATAGGTATATAAGTGAGGAGCTAATGTTATAAGCGATAAAATGCAATTCAGCGTTTTGCATCTAGGAACAATGCACTAATGTACCGAAAATGAAACGAGATACGTTAATGCATCGTAAAAATTTGAACAATAATTGAATGATAAGAAAAAATACAATACACAATCTAACAAAATTAACAAACGTTTTAAATGTGATCATTACACGGTAATGAAAATATATATGTACCTATTGAATGTACAAAAGTAGTTATGCATAAATTGCGCGCGCTTACCATTATTGAAAATTGGCAATAATGATTAAATTCATAAATAAGTGCATGAATAAATAGCTAAGTAGTTTTGAAAATAATTAGCAGTGATTCATGTGCTAATGAAATTATAAATAAAAGAAGTTCTATATATTAAGAAAAACATTTAAGATTTTAAAGTAAAATAAAATATGTACACAGTGGCAGAAGTAAAATGTTCGATATAAATATACAATTAAAATATAAAATTTTAATACTATGATGTAAGATAATATAAACAAAGATTATGAATACTGAAAGTAAAAATTATGTTAAATATAAATTATTTATAAGGAGGAAAGAAACGTCAAAAAAGAAAGTGAAACTAAATTTTATCTCCACGTTAAATTGGAATTTTATATTATTTAAACAATTTTAAAATCAACAAATTGTGATAATTAGCACTTTTTGAATCAACGATTTTAAGAACACCGAAGGATTTTTGGAATCTGCTGTGGGTATATCACTTTGGAGCTTCTGCTGCTGTTGATGTCTAGTTGGGTGCCGGCCGCCGCATTAATGGATTTCTTGATAAATTTATTCATCACTATTGACCTACCGTGTTGTGCTATGACGTTATATTGTCTTCTGTGTGCCAACATTTTGGACTATTGGTTGCCAAGTTTCCAGAACAGCAAATCCCATAACACCTTTCGTATATTTGTAATACACTCACATATTTTCAAAACTGACTCCCAACAATATATATTAAATGTCCTCGCTCAAGCAAGAGTTTTTTTTTCCCCAGTTTGCAAAACAGCTAAACTTGATGATGGATGTCAAATTGGAAAGTCTATATTGACACAAATGAAGTGGATGGAGTAAACAATATTGAAGATCTAATTGCTTCCATTGAAAGCGAATTAACTATTGTGGATAAACTCTCCAAAGAAATCACTGAGGTAAAACTCAGTATTGAAACAATAAAAAGCAATAAAAATAATATAAGAGATATATCGTCTGATGCAATTATATTTGGCATGCCCTTTGTGGAGTCGGAAAATTTGAAAATAATTTTTAATCAAATATGCTGATCTATTGATTTTATGGCTCCACAAATACGTGACATATTTCGTACAAAGCGCAGCTTAAACCACCCTAACACTGCCGTCACCGTAAAGTTCTACTCACTGTTTGATAGAACTCGTGTGCTCAAAGGATTTGCTGAGTTCAGAAGAAGAGCCAAATCTGCGGTCACGTTAAGAGGAGCCGGTTTCGACCTTGATAATAAAGTTTTTATCCATGAGAGTCTAACAACTGATGTTCGAAAAATTCTTAAAGAGGGTATACGGCTAAAGCGTCTTAATAAATTATTTAATGTTTTTTCTCTCCGTGGCGTTATATATGTGAGAGTTAATAAAAATGATGATGCGATTGCTGTCCACAGTGAAGATGAACCATTTCTAATGTACCGTCGACCATTGGCGACCATTTCTAATGTACCGTCTTAATATTATGTATTTTTATTTATTTAGCTTATATTTACTTAACTATATTTACCATAAATTCTTTCGTCCATCTATTTTTAATAATATTTTAATTTATTTATTTATTAATTTGTTCTATGTAAAGATGTTGGGTTCTTTTGTTTTAATTTACTGGTACTCGTTGATAATATTGTATCGTTTTTTATGTAATGCTTATTTCTATATTTCTGTTTTTATTGTGAAATGATATCTAATTTGTCCGGTGACGTTAGTGAAAATCATAAAGTTTTACTTGATATTCTATGTAAGCAGCGTGATGGTCTCTCTGTTGTGCATTTTAATGCAAGAAGCTTAAATTCTCTAAAATATGACTATATTAAATATGTTTTTGAAAAGTCTACTGTTGACGTAATTTGTATCTCTGAGACGTGGCTTAATAATGAAATATCAGACAACTACTATAATTTTACCAATTAAAAGTTGTTTAGAAATGACAGGGTTAATAAAAAGGGTGGTGGAGTAGCGATTTATTGTAAATCGTATCTCAACTCTAGACTTGTTAGTAAGTCAAATGGGACTAATATTGAATTCTTAAATGTTGAAATATCGGATAATAATAATACTTCAAAAGTATTGATTTCTTGCGTTTACAATCCAAATAGGTGTTCCAGCCTGGAGCCTTTTTTCTTGGACTTAAATAATTATGTTACAAATTTTGACTATTATATTATATGTGGTGATTTTAATGTGAATTTGCTCTGTAATGACAATGTTTCTAATAATTTTTATGACCAAGTGAATACGGCTGGAACGACGATTATCAATACTGAATCCCCTACACGTTTTGCTCCAAATGTTTTGAGTCTGTTTTGTGAGTCTGTTAATAAAAAATTGAATTTCCTCGTCTCTAATGTCTACCATGCTTTTAATACTTTTGTTCCCCTTTTACTGTGATCGTTGATAATACAGAATGTCCTTGGTATACATCTACTGTTAAGCTTGCTATTAAAAAAAAAAATAAACTTCTGGTGAAATGGAGGAAGCATAGAATTAATGAATATTGGGGGTTATACAAGCATGCTCGTAATGAGGCTACTTCTATTGTAAGACTGTCAAAGAAAAAATTCTATTTTCGTAAACTGAATTCGTCGCTTCCTTCTAAAGTCCTTTGGAAAAATATTCGAAATCTCGGTGTTTGTCAGAAGGATAGCTCTGAGTGTAATGTTGACCCTTATATCTTAAATGATTTTTTTCTATCCAAAAACCCAATAATCAATAATAATTCTCAGCCATATTGATAATCTTCCTCAATTCTCTTTTACCAGTGTGGATGAGTATGATGTTTTGAGGTCTATTATGAAAATAAAATCCAATGCAATAGGTGAAGATGGTATACCTATTAGATTTATAAAATTAATTTTGCAGTACATCTTAAGTCCGTTGACCCATATTATAAATCATTGCTTCACTACTTCGTGTTTTCCAAATTCGTGGAAAATAGCTACGGTTATACCGGTTGCTAAAATTCCATCTGCTTCCTCGATGAAGGACTTCAGGCCCATCAGCATACTGCATTCTTTCTCAAAGGTATGCAAATCGTTAATTGCTCAACAAATTAACGAGTATATATATGCAAACAAACTGCTCTCACCCCTTCAATCAGGCTTTCGTGCTGGACATAGCTGCGAAACAGCAATGATTAAAGTTCTTGACGATATTCGTGTACCCTTTGATGAAGGTAAAGTAACCTTACTTTGTCTTTTAGATTTCTCTAAGGCTTTTGACTCTGTGAATCACTTCATTTTAATTAATAAATTAATATTATTTTTTGGTTTTAGCAGAAATGCAGCTAGTTTAATAGCTAACTATCTCGATGGAAGAATGCAAAGGGTGAAGACGCAAAATGTATGCACCGATTACAAATGCCTTACAACTGGTGTACCACAAGGTTCAATTCTTGGGCCTTTACTGTTTAGTTTATTTATAAATGACACTTTCACTGTGTGCAATGATTTTTCAATGCATGCTTATGCAGATGACGTTCAACTATATTTTTCAAACCGCATAGGATTAGTTGATGATTTATGCTACAGATTGAATGAGGATTTAACTGCTATTTCTAATTGGGCTACTGACAACAATCTATGTCTCAATGCTAAAAAGTCCTACATTTTACCTATTTCTAAGATGAACATTGACGTTCGAATAATTCCTCCTATTTACTTAAATAACAATAAGTTGCCATTAGTTGACAAGGTAAGAAATTTAGGTTTCCATATAAATTCCAAACTTTCTTGTACCACTTGAATCAAGTTATAAAAAAAGTTTACTATACACTACGGTGTCTACGCGTTTCTGCCGAATTTACTCCCGTAGAAACTAAAAAACGACTGGTAAAACTATTAATAATGCCAATAATTACTTATTCCGAGCTTGTGTATAGTAAGCTAGATTCACATTCAACACATAAATTAAATGTTGCTTTTAATAATGTGACGCGATATGTTTTCGCCTTGAGGCGTTTTTCACATGTCAAAGATGTAAGTAAGGGCATTTTAGGTTGTAGCATTACAAACTATCTTGATGCGAGAAACTGCATATTTCTGCACAAGTTGTTATATTCCAAAACTCCAACATACCTTTATGATAAGCTACGTCTCAGCGTTTCAAATAGAACCATCAACTTTATGTTGCCCAAATTTAACTATCTTCAATCACAAAGACTATTTTTCATTAACGCAATTAGACTCTGGAATTCATTACCACTTAATATTAAAAATATAAACAGAACATGTAGCTTTAGGCATTACATATTAATACATTTTTCGGACCAGTAATCTATTAACATATTCAATATATTATTATTATTTTAAGTAACCAAACATCTATCTTCTATTTTAATATGTTAAATTATAAGTAAAATTTTTGCATAATTCTTAATTTTTAAATTTTTTAATTATAACTCCTTTTTTTATATACTGACCTGTTGATTATCAATGTAATTTTGTTGTACTGCAAAAGAATCTCTTCTTATTGTACTAATTGGATCAAATATAAATACAAAAAAAAAATACAAATAAAGTTATAGTAAACAATACAAAGTAATAAGTAATAATAATATTCCTGGCTCTGGAAATGCATTTCAACCATGACAAAGAAATAAAACTAGCACGAAGAAGAAGAATAACTAGCAGTCCACCAAACAATAAAATTCGATGCAGAAGACACTAAGTTTAAATTTTAATTGTCAAAGAAGATCGTTTAATTTTGTTGGGTAAAGGTCTGAAATGGTAATATTATGTAATGAAGTACAAGAGAAGAATGATAAAGAAACATGTGAGAGTCATGGCGCGGACAACAACAATTGTACATGAATAACATATTTAATGAAAAGAAAGGAGCTCACTATAAACATGGATGGGGAAGTTCGACAAATCAGCAAAGTTGCTACTATTCTACTATAAAGAAGCAACAACATTTTACATCTTTACGTACATATAATAAAAGATAACAATTTTATCACTCAAGGAACACGCTAATATTTTGTAAATAAGTTGAAGGAGCTATTCCATATACACTTATTCAGCTGTCAATGCTAACCTTATGGAAAAGAAATTTGACACATCAACAAAGTTATCATAATTGTACTAAATCAACAACGGTTCACACATTATGCTGACAAAGAACATAATTTCTTAAAAGAGAAGATGAAAATTAACAACACTAAGAACTTCAAATATTCATATATTTTTACAACAAGTGAAATATAAAAAAAAAACAACATCAAACAACAACATGTACGTATAATTAAAAATGATTTCCGAAGATGACAATTTCGCTACAAGAACTCTTAAAACATTTAAAGAAGACAAATTCGTATTAATATCCAGAAATATAAAATTACAAAACTACCAATTTTAGTATCTGCTCTCAACAAAATTCGATTCAATTTGACTAAAAAAAACAACGCAACATAGAAGACATCAAATTTAACAATGCTAAGAAAATCAAGATGAAAGATGAAAATAAATGATGATAACAATGTTTTTCGAAACAGTGATAGAAACAAATAAAATGCAGCAAGCCAAACTATATACGTAAATAGAGAGTAACAGAAATATCGATCACATCAGTTTTTGTTTTAAATTGATAGAAAACACAATTATTTTTTTTTTGTATAATTAATTTAATTGACTAGAAATAAGTAATGAAAAACTTGAAGAAACATTAAAATATGAAAACCATAAATATAAACAATAACTAAAGATATACTCAATAAAAATTAAATGTATTATTTTCAATAAATACCGCAAAATATTTAAAAGAAAACAAATCGTTACACAAATTAAATCATTTAATGACTTAAATGAATAAACAAGAAAAACAACAGAGCAACACGGAACGCAGCGATTGCAAAGCGGTAACTTGATCAACTACTGTTTTGTCAATTACAACGTTCAGTGACTTGTAATGTTATACATTTTTCTTTTTAGCGTTACATAAAGTATATAAATATCACTAAAACTGCGACCATTAATTAAGTAATTGAGTAACGAAGATAAGCATTAATAAGATTCTAAAAATGAAAATAAGTAAAATAAATTATAATAATATGAAAAATAATTATTGATTTTAAATATTATTGAAAGTTAAATAAATTAAGAAATATATTGAAATATTAAGATGTAAAAGAAAAAACTCTTATTCTTTTTAATGATATTTTTTTCTTAAAATAAGGGGGGAAGAATGTAGTGAATCAGAAACGTTTTTTTTTGTGTGTATTTAAGAAAGCCTGCACATAACCAGTATGCACATAAAGTTCAAATCAAAAGCACAATAACAGATTTTTAAGCATTATGATTTTAACTGCCTTAGAGTGCAGACGTGTTTTCAGTTTAAACTCAAGCTTGTAAAAATACTTAAAAATAATTAATAAAAGTGTTTAATAATAAATGTTAGGAAAGAATTGTGGACTTCGAGGTAAAATTGTCACTGACGGTTTCATCAATAAAGGCAAGTACAAAAGGACACCTGGAGCCCGCAACAGTTATGTGATTATTATTGGTAATAGGAACTTTCTGTTGTAAATTTAAGTTGGAAAATAAACGTTACACGCTGGACTCAATCATTTGTGAAATGAGATTGTAGTTAATTGAATTATTATTTGAATTTGCGTTAACATTTTCCCTAGCAGTTGGTTGATTTGGTAAAGATGTTTGGGGAATTTCATCATATAATCTCTGATTGTAATTCCGTGTATTATGACGTTTTTGTGTTACTGCGCGACCGCGACCACGACCACGAGTTTCGATTTGATTAGTTGAAATTGAAGTTTGTGTTTGTATATTTAATGGATTCAAGTCCCGTACGTGACATAAACGTCTACATTGTGGACATTCATGTGTCGTAGCAAGCCAATCCGTAATGCAAGTCTTGTGATAGGCATGGTTGCATGATGTGATCACACATTCTTTTTCATTTGTCATTTTCGACAGACAAATCGAACACTGACATTATTCGGTTGCTGCCATATTAAAATTTATTTAAAAAAAAAAATATTATTCTTTTAATAAATGGTTTCCTAATTGGTAATTGGTGTAGAGGATAAAAAAAATATTTTGGTTTGTAAGATATTGGTAAACAAATTGGTCTATTACAGTAATCTAATAAAGAATTAATTTACGATTCAAAATGAAACTGTAAAATTTCTAAAATTTTATTTTTTTTTTAACTGCCTTGCTAAACGGACAAAAGAATTCTAAAATATCTGAATCTAAAATTTTGAAGTTCCAGTCAAATGCAAGGTTTGGTTCAGTATCAAATAAATTTTAAATCAATAACCTTAATCCGAAAATAAAAAAAAATCAAAATCTATTTGCTAGAATCATTATAAAACTAAAAACAAATTGAGAGAGCCACGCGGTCGAAATCTATTCGGACTTATTGAGCCAAATAGTCGAATGTCCTGCAATGAACAAACATTTATTTAATTAAAATTAATTCATCAAATCAAATTGATGTTTAACTTGTTGAATTCTAATTAACTATTTATACAAAAATGTCAGAAGGACAAATTTGCATCGGAGCAAGCAAACTTGCGAAAAAATTTAATTTATTAAGCTAACCTGCCCTACGTTGGGCGCCAAATAATTATGTAACGTCGGGTGAAGAGGAAATAAACCTGGAGGAAAATACGGTCAAAGGCTGGACCAGTTTTAGCCACCAGCGTTCAGCTTTGGGGAGGTTCGTGACCCTTTCTCTTACCAGAACCCGTACATAATATTTTATTATAGAGTCCCTCAAAAAAAACATAATTTAAAAATTGTGGACCGACTTGACTGCGGCATTCGCTAAAAAAAATACCCACCAAAATCAAGCATAAAATAAAAAAATAAGAATATACCCTACAAACCAAATGAGTCTATATGATGTTAATGTAGACTCGTGCTCTTAACCCAGCCAACCATGATCTTCTAAGCATGTTTTATGAAGATCCCTAAAACGTTTAAATCTTCTAAATTACCATGGAAACCAAAAAAGATATTTATGTAGTCATTGTAAAATTTATCCTTTATGTAAACGAACTAAAATTCGAAAAATTCATTTTTAATTATTTTTATAATAAACAATATTTATTTTCATTTTATTTTAATATTTTTTTTTTAGTTCTAAATATAATTAACAAATTCACATTTTAAATTCTATGTTTTTATTGCCTACGTAGTGCTGTATTTATATATGTAGTGGCATATTTTATTCGTATATGTAGTGTGTAATTTTAAAACAATTTATTTTTTTAAATCTTTATCGTTTTTTTTTTCTAAGCAAGGTTCATGTCCATACTGTAATAATTGATTGTTCAAACAATTCTTTATTATGGTAGAACATTTTTTTTATAATTTAATAATTTTTTGGATGTATTAATTTAAATTGTTAAATTTTAAAATTTTGTTTTACATGAAAAACAATAGCAATATAAATATAAATTGATGCTTTAATGATAAAATTTAATTCGCAAAAGGTAAACTATGGGAGCATGAAAAAATGTCACAAATTCTCTCACAACGAATGATGTGACTCGCAAAAAGACAAAACAAGATCGTTTTAAACTCGGCTTGATTGTCTCATTATCAAACTTTTACTGAGAGATTTAAAAGTGTGAGAGTGAGATTGTCAATTTATTACAATGTGAAAGCGAATCACAAAAAACATCATTGCACGAAAATAAAAGAACTTCGTTGTTATGCGAAGAATATGCATGTCAAAAAAGATCACAAAAACAACTTACATTATGCGTTCGTCGACGATGAAAGTTAGTGTTGAACTGGGGTTGAGTGACGCTGGGGTTGCTGTGAGGAACAAATTTATCGCATGCGATATTTTGGTGGCATATTTTTTTCATGCGAATGTTGCTTACTATTTTCAGCAATACATAATTTTGTTTACACTTTATTTCACATTTATTAATATTTTTACTAATTTCAATTAATTTTCATTTCTTTTTCTTACGTAACAAAATTATTAAATTCACTTATCTCTTTTTTTTTATACCCTACACTAAGAGTGAAAGGGTATATTCAGTTTGGTACGCCGTTTGTAACACCCAGAAGGAAGCATCTCCGGTATGGAAAAGTATATATATTCTTGATCAGCATGACCTCCTGAGTTGATTTAGCGATGTCCGTCTGTCTGTCCGTCTGTCTGTATGTCCGTCTGTCTGTCTGTCCGTCTGTCTGTCCGTCGGTCTGTCTGTTGAAATCCCTACTTCTTTTAAAATTGAAGAGCTAGATAAATGAAACTTATAACTTAGATTACTAATATACCTACGCTGTATGTGCGAAAAAATCGGTTTATTGTGACCTATGATCCGACCACTTATGTTCAAATACCTCATATAAAATGTACATATAAAGATCAATTTTTATGTATACGTGCTTAGGTAAACTTTTTTGGTCAAATATATTTTGATATCATGCTCAAATACATGATAATAATGTTTTCCGGCGAAAAGACTTGTGGTTCACAAAAAAAAAATCGAAATTCGGTACACCTACCCATTTGTAAATATGGGTATCAAATGAATGGAAATTCTTCAGCGATGGAAAGTTTGTAGTTATTTTCAGGATTCGTATACCCTGGTGACCTATATATCACTTTGAATGGTAACCATACATATGTGTAGGGTATTTATAGTCGGCTTAGACCGACTATAATTTTGATAATCCTAACTATCATAATTACACCTACTTTAAAATTTCCCATGTGATCTAACCTTCCCAACTGGTTTTAATTTAACACTGAATTTATTTTTTTTTCTTTTGCATATTTAAATAATATGAACCATGCTTTTAATTATTTTCGTATATTTTTTCTGTATACATTTTTTTTTTGTATAATTTTCTGTATATGTGTTCTACATATTTTCTGTATTCCTTTATTTTTTTTCTTATACACCACCACTTAAATTTATACAATATTACATTTAACCAATTTTAATTAAAATTATGCAATACTAATTTTTAAGTAGACTAATTAATATTTTTTTTTCAATCTTTTGTGCAATATTAGATTTAACATTCGTGCAATATTAGATTTAAGTAAAATAATAAATTTTTTGTGCAATATTAGCTTTAAGTAAAATAATAAATTTTTTGTGCAATATTCATTTTAATAAAACAATTTAATTTTTGTGTTCAATATTGTTTTAGCACTTGTAATTATTTGTATATTTTAAGTATTTTTATGTCATTTTTCTTTTATGTATTTTTTTATATATATAATGCATTTTCCGATGGCTTCCTGATATGGAACTGTCTTCATATATTCTCACTCTTCTTCGGACGATGGACACAGATCATTCGACAGTTTTTGATTGATATCAATAGGCGTCGTAACCGGCTTGCAGTCATCCATTGCAGTCATCAAATCGCTTGAGGACGTCCATGATGTAGCGTTCTTGATCGATCCATATCTTGCCATTAAGACGATTTCGTGTAATCTGCATACCAAGAATAATCTTTGGTTCGCTCAAGTCTTTCATCTTGAAATGCAGCTTAAGGTTGTCCTTAATGTGCTTTTTATATGCAACATTGTTTGTGAATATAAGAAAGTCATCCGCATATATTACCACCTACGTCATTTCATTCTGCTTTACTTTGTGGTAGATGCACGGGTCTGTCTTTGATTGACTCAATCCAATGGTCTTCAGTGTCTTATCCAGCTTTTGGTTCCAAACTCTTCTCGATTGCTTCAGTCCGTATACTGATTTTTTCAGCTTTCAAACTTTTCCTCTCTGCACGGAAAATCCCTCTGGATGCTTCATGAAGATCTCCTCATCTAGCTCACTTTGCAAAAAAGCGGTCACCACGTCCATTTGATCGATGTAGGGATCAAAACGGACAGCCAAGCAGTAAGCGAATTGATGTATACTTTACTACTGAACTGCGAGCCGAAAGGTCCCCGGTTCAAGCCTGGACGGGGGATAACAACATCTTTTCATAGAAACATTTTTCTATACCGCGTTACCTCTCGGCAGTAAATGGCAAACCTACGAAAGTAAAACATTACCTATGAAAAGCTCTCACCCACCGTTCGGATTAGGCAAATAAACTGTAGGTCGCACCACTTTGAGTACAAATATAACACGCACAGCTCAAAATGGTGAGAGAAATCGGCCTAAGTTCTTATAGGACTGGAGTGCCAAACTATTATTATTATTACTACTGGCGAAAACGTCTCATGATAGTCGATGCCATACCGCTGGGAGTAGCCTTTAATTACTAACCTCGCCTTATAGCACTCTACGTTGTCGCTTGCTTCGCGTTTTGTCCTGAAGGTCCTTTTGCAGTGGATGGGTTTTTTACCTTCAGGCTTTCGATCTCGTGTTGATCTTCTTAGCTCTGTTGCAGGCGTTTCATCTCTGGCGTGTGCGATTCCATCTTCTGATGTTATCTCGATGACATCATCACCATCATCGTCACCAGAATAAAAATCGTCCTCGGCGTCATCTGGCTGCATTTTTGTAGGATTTTCTTCCACAGTATTTTCTTCTGGCATTTCCTCCAACTGAATCACACATCGGTGAGGTGAAGTCGTCAACATGCGCAAAAACTTTCTTGAAGGTTTTCGTTTCCATGAAAACAGCATCCCTGGAAATCACCACCTCCCTCTTCAAAGGATCATGGAAGCGATATGACCGCGGATGCAAAGAGTAGCCAACAAAAATGTCCATATGTCCTTCAGACCTGTGTACGACGTCCGGTTGATGAAGTAAGCAGATGTGTACACCGCCTCTGCCCAGAATTTTTTCTCCAATCCTGCGTCTAACAGCAAACAGCGCGCCTTTTCGATGATCGTCCGATTCATACGTTCGGCCATACCATTTTGTTCAGGCGTGTATTGAATTGTTGTCTAGTGCTGAATACCGGAACTTCTCATAACTTTCTTCATGTTTGAGTTGCAAAATTCTGAGCCGTTGTCGCTGCGCAATGCTTTAATGCGCTTTCCAGACTGGTTTTCCGCCATATTCTTAAACTCGACGAATTTTTCATATACTTTATCCTTACTTTTCAAAAAGTAAACAAATACATTTCGAGTGAAGTCATCGATAAAAGTTAGGATGTATCTGGAACCTGCAATTGACTTTTCCTCCATCGGCCCACAGACGTCCGCGTGAACCAGCTCTAGGATTTTAGTTGCGCGCATTCCTGTTTCGTTGAAAGGCCGACGTGTCATCTTCGCTTTAACACACGTTACGCATTTTGCCTTCTCAACACCGCTGCTGATGCCACTAACCGCACCACTCACCTTGTTCTTGAAAACGTCGTTGCTCGCATGTCCAACTCGTTGGTGCCGTAATTTGGAGTCCTCCAGTTCACGAGATACGCAAGCCGCTTGTTTACTAGCCACATTCAAGCGAAACATTTCGTTGACGTGGTCAGCTGTTGTAATAACATCACCGTCAGTGTTGGTAACTTTGCAACCATCATTTTTCAACAGAACTGTATGACCTTTGTACATAAGTCTGGCACATGCAAGACATCTTGGAATTCGACGTCACATGCTTCGGTTCTATCAATATCAAGAACAATATCAATATTTTCGACACCTTCAACATGCAGACTTGTTTTGTTGGCGATCATAACTTCCTGTTTGTTTGGAATTATCTTGCACGTAAACATCTTTTTGTCCGAGCACATATGCGACGATGCTCCAGAGTCCAAGTACCACTCCGATTTCTAGATTACCGGAGCTGCAAAAGATCCCAGCATCGCTTGACCCTGCCTCTTCTTGATTGAAGATTTTGTCTCTGGACAATTGGATGCGTAGTGTCCGAATCTTTGACAGTTGTAGCACTTCGGGCCTTTGTTATTTTTCTGGCTCTTTTTAAACTTTTGGTCTCCAGAAAATGTCGCTTCGTCCTTTGTTGTGTCGCATTCGACGTCTTGCAGGAGTTTCATTTTTATTGCGTCGCCTGTAATCGACATTCCGGAGCTCTGTATGCCCATGATCATGGGCTTGCACTCGGCAGCCCTGCAAGCATCATACACCACGGAGCGCGTGTGCGTTGTTAAGCACCTCGTTAACGTAGTCTTCAACGCTGCTAAATTCGCTCAGCTTAGTAGCGCAGAACTTCTGGATCAATCCAAACCTACGTACCAGACCTGAATCTTGATAAATATTGGCAACCGTCTCCCAAATTTCCTACGCAGTATTGCAGTCGCGAATATGCGCGTATTTGTTCTTTTCGACCAAAAGAAACAACTCAGATTTCGCCTCCTCCAGTTTCTCAGCATTCGTCTCCATCCCAAGTACCACCTTCCACAAATTTCGCATTTGAAAAAGGACTTCAACCGCAATTTCTAATCATGGAAATTCTCACTCCCGCGGAGCTTCTCAATCTGGTGCTGCGTAGGTGCCATCACGATTCTAAATTTAACACTCACTATTTATTTTTTTACACAAGAGAATAATGAGTTATAATGAGTTGTAAAAAAGAAAAAAAAAATTATTTTTTCAACTTGAATATTTTGACAAAGCTAATAACGAATACTTATTTCGGCTTTTAGTGGCTTGTCCCACGCTTGATTCATCCAATGATGTTTTATATAGTTGATAAGCCCATGAGCTTATCTTGTTTTTCAAAAATTGGAAAGGTCTGCCGGTTATGACTGAAATTGTGTCCATTTCTGATCCATTTCTCGCCAATTCGTTGGCTGTTTCGTTCCTTTGAATGTTAGAGTGTCCTGGAACCCAGATAATATCCACTGTGTAAACAGTTAAGAGATCAGCAAGGACCTTTTCACATTGTGGACCACTTGTACGGGTATATAGCTCCAATGGAAGCTTGGCAGTCTGAGAAAATTATAATACACTTCTCTACACAGTGTGTATTTTGTATAAATTTAGGCCCCTCTCTTATAGCCACTACGTCCGACTAAAAGACGCTATTGTGGTCATGTAGGCGGAGTCTTTCTTTTGCAGAAAAGGCTTCAGGAAGAATCATGCTGCTGTGCGACCATTTAGTTTTGATCCGTATGTGTAGAGGTAGGTAACCGGGTTGCTAGAGAATACCTGTCCATTTTTCCATTCCTCCCTAGTCGGTTGACTCCGGCATGCGGTCGCAGTTCCAATTACTTTAAGAAACAAAATTTTTTAATTCTTGCGGTTTATGTAACACAGTCAATTTGTGCACAGAAGTTTAATACAAACTGAGTTTTTGGTAGTAGAGATCCCAATGATCTGTAGTATTTAATCTTTTAGCTTTGTTGAAAAGTCTCTGAGTATCCGTTCTTAGGTTTTTCAAAGCCCCCGTCATCTAGGTTTTTTCCTTGAAGGACTCTCGGGTACAAAGAGGGCAACCTCTTCAAAGACATTTATGACCTCCCCGACAAAGCTGTCTGTAGAAATTAAAGGGGGTGCGGGAGATGCGTCGAGCGCATTCTTTAAGAGACGTCTGAAGAGAGCCCTCTTAGTTTTTGATTTGTTGCGAAACATAGGTAGGGTTAGATAGATAGTTTAAAACAGACGTATAGTTTAAAACAGTCGTCCCCGAGCCTTACAGTCGAGCATTATAGTCGAGCTTCCCCATGTTGTATGGTGAGAGTTAGCATCTGTGCAAATCAGTAATTTTTTACGTTTTTTGACAGCAAAACTTGTAATCCTTAGCAGTTCCTCAGATAGTGGAGTTTCCGAGGATTCATGCGGGAGATAAATTGAAGTCAGCTTAAGGCCACCGCTCCCGTCAAAGAATGTGTGTCTGAGAAAGATAGTTCTGTGGAGAAACAAAAGTTAAAATATTTTTTACAGATAATGCAGGGTGGTCTCCATTAAGTACATAAAATATTTGGTATCGTCGTATTTTTTTTTTTTAACTTTCGGTTGTATGTGTTTAACGACACTTCGGTCGAAAAAAAGGCTCCCCACAGGGATCAGTCCATATAAGTATTTAGAGACCCTATGGTCGAAAGAAAGAGGCCGCCCCACCGGAAACAGACGCCTACCTGCCTGACACCGGATGAGGGTACGGGTACTTAGAGAGGGAGTACATGATCAGGACACTGCGTTACAAGGTTATCGTGCACCCAATTTGTTACCTCGATTGTCTCGTCATATTTCGATCATCTCAAATAATGGCATGATCAGGTCATGAGCAATTTCTACTAGGGCAAAGGGTGAAAGAGTATATTCAGTTTGGTACGCTGTTTGTAACACTTAAAAGGAAGCATATCGCTATGGAATTTATATATATATTCGTGATCAGCATGACCTCCTGAATCGATTTAGCGATGTCCATCTGTCCGAATGCCTGTTGAAATCACTACTACTGAAAAACTACAGCTAGATCAATGAAATTCATAATTTAAATCACTTATGTACCTACGACGTCTGTGTCAAAAAATTTATCGGTCCAGGGTGATGTGATGTGAACCTGTTCAAATACCTAATACAAAAAATACGTCTTCATGTGAATTACTTAACTATACAAATATAGTGTTTTCTAGCGATACGACTTCTACTTCCCGAAAAATCTAAATTCGTTACACCTACATATGGTTATCAAATGAAAGAAATTCTTTATCGATTGGAAACCTATGCTCCACTTTAAATGGTAACTGCACACACTATCACATATGTGTAGCGTAGTTATAGCGTCTATAACTTTAATAATTCTTACTTATTTCATCACACCAATTATCGCAATTTCCCTGCTTCAAATTTTCTTATGTGACTTAACTTTCCTTAATGGTTTATAATTTATTGGACCATAAATTTAAACTTTCAAGTTAGAAATCCATTTACATTTAAATGTTTAACCTTTTGTTTGATATATGCATTAGTGTTGAAAACTTTAAATTTTAAACATTTTGTTATTTTTTATTTACCTGGATGGTTGAAAAATATAGGTATTTCAAATATTTTAATTTGTAAACCATACTTACTCTAATAACTTCATCATAATCGCAGGTTCGAATCTCGATAGGGTGAAATTTTTTTCACTTTTTTGTATTCATTTATTTTTTTTAATCTTGAATTCAGTATTATAAAAAAAATCAATAGATAGATAGATAAACAATAATGTGACAAATTTTTGTTCTACAAAATAGCTATTTTTTTTTAATCAATCTTAATTAATAAATAAAGAAATGAAAAAAATAATAATAATAATTACCACCCCGGCCACGATTTTAACCAGCGGTACTCAAGTAAATTTGTTGTCAGTAAATTTCACTCAAATGATCGCTATATAATTCCAAAAGTTGTAACGGTGTTTTGGTCATCGCTGAGGTATGCTCAGCGGTTGCCAGGGTTCGGAAATAAAAGATCACCAAACTTTTATTTAATATTAAATTTTATTATTATTTATGATTTTTCTTTTATGGTTTCTTTTAAAATTCAAGTCTTATTTAAACTTATTTTATTATTTTAATATATACTTCTTATAATATTGTCGTTCCCTTATCATAAAAAAGGGGATAATTGAAATAAAGAATGATGTTGTGGGTTCCACATTGTGTACTGGGGCCGGAGTTATTGTTGTTGCAGTCTGTTCGTTGGTTGTGTTATTATTTGCGTTTATGTTTTGAATGCTTATTTAAGCAATTGTAATTTGTTTATAAATTTTTTCAACTTAATAGTTTTACATCAATAAACTATTATGCTGAAAAAAATGTTTATTTAGTTTAACATAAAACTATAAGTTTTAAACTTTTTAGTTAAAGATTTATATGTAAATCATGTAAATCAACTTAAAAATTAAAAAATCAACTCGTTTTGGTAAGGATAAATATGCAAACGTTGAAACCTTAAAAAATTAACCCAAATAATTGACCGTGTGGTATTTTAAAGAATTACGATTATATTTAATATTATTGTTTGTTTGCTCAGCAATATAAATCAAAATTCAATTTTTATTTTAAAATTCAAAAATAAAAATTAAAAAATTATTTTTATTGTTTTGCTCAAGAATAACGGTTATTTTTTGATTTATACTTTTTTACTCAAAAATAAAAATAAGGGTGCGAGAATTGTGCGCAATTTGCTGTGCAGCAAAACGAATGTTCTTGCAATGGAAATGATAGACTAAAATACTAATTTGGGTGATGTTAGTGAACAGTTTGAATGGCTCACGTGTGATGGAGGTCAACATTACTTATAATCAGAGCTCGGGTGGAACTGGAACTAGAACCGGACCGGAACCGTTTTATTTTTATAGAACCGGAACTGAAACTGGAACCGTTTTTGATTTTTTTTTTATGGAACCGGAACTGGAACTGGAATCGTTATTTTGTTTTTTATTGAACCGGAACTGGGACAGAAAACCATAACCGGAACTGGAACCATTACTAAATTAATTGGATCAGAAATTAATATATCAAAAAAATAATAATTAAATCAATTTGGACAATGAATTTTTTTTTGTATTTATTTTATTTTCAATCGGTCTAATTTTACAAAAAGCTAAATTTTTTACTATGATACAAGAAAATAACAGAATAGTTACACTCCAGTGAGTGTAGCTATATAGAAACAAGAATATCTTACATTGGTTACTTAATATACGTTTTTAAATATTATGTACATGTGAAGTATTTACAAAACATGAAAGAGTTTAAGTCTTCTTGTTGTTAAACTGTTGTCTAAAAGAGCTATAGCCAATACGTTGCTATTATGATCAAGTCAGTTAATGTATCTTTCCGTAAACTTTACAATTTCTGGTTTTACAAATGGAATGTTTAAGTCTCTGTGAATTTCCTCATTGCTTACAAACAAAGGTGCATTTACAATATTTCTCAACGTCTTTGACTGATACCGTTGTAGAATTTCAATATTCGAGTTACTTGCAGTACCCCACAATTGTATCCCGTAGGTCCATACAGGTTTTAATATAACTTTATATAATAATAACTTATTTTCTAAACTCACCAGCGAGTTTGGATTAAGTAGCCAATACATTTTTCTTTTAATATTGAGTTGTTTTTGTTTATCCTTGGTGTGATTCTTCCATGTAAGTCTGCGATCAAGATAAAGTCCAAGGTATTTGACATTATCACTGTGACGTATTTGCGAACCATTTAGTATGACAGGTGGACAGTCACCTTTTCTTAAAGCAAAAGTGACATCTACAGACTTATCAGAGTTAACGTTAATTCTCCATTTCTTCAACCAATCCTCAATTTTATTTAGTTAACTTTGCATTATTATCGAAGATTCTCTTGACACTGAACTGATTGCTATTATGGCCGTGTCATCGGCAACTGTTGCTATGTGAATATAATCATTTACTGGCAAGTCAGCTGTAAATATGGTGTAGAGAACTGACCCCAACACTCTTCTCGCGCTAATAACACATATATTTGAGGTTTTACCTTTCAGTTTAACATAGAAATGACGATTGGCTAAGTATGACTGCAGAAACAAATAGTAAATAGCAGGAAACCATTTTTTTTATTTTAAAGAGGAGACCTGTATGCCAGACCCTGTCAAATGCTTGTTGTACGTCTAAGAAAACACTATTGCAGTAATTCTTGTTTTCCAAGGCATCAGTTATTAAATTCACGACTCTGGGACACTGTTCTGGAGTTCCATGAGCATGTCTAAACGAAAACTGATGTACAGGTAAAATTTCGTATTCCTCTAAGATTGGTAACATTCTTCGTAACAATATTCATTCGAATATCTTCGAGAACGTGACCAATAAACTAATCGGACGGTATGACGGAATATCGTTTTCAGGTTTGTTTGGTTTAAGGATCATGATAACCTCTGCGCATTTCCATTGGGTTGGAAAATAGTCAAGCCTTAACATCGAGTTAAAGATGAGCGTTAAGAACAGAATATTTTTTTTTGTAGACATTTTATTACATTAGCGTCAATAGAGTCATGTCCAGGACACTTTTTGCGATTTAGTTGTTGTATTTCTTTATTAATTTCTGATAGAGATATATGTCGGATTGGCAAACACATTTGGCACGGCGAATATTTCATTGGATACATCGTTAGATACATTAGGTTGAAAAATAGAAGATAAGTAATCTGCAAATGCACTTGCTTTAAACTCATTTGATTTTAACCACTCTCCATTGCTGGATTAAATAGCAACATTTCGTACAGTAGACCGTTTTAAATATTTTGTAGCTCTCCAAAGACTGTGGTCATTATTTTTCGATGAAGGATCAAGATTCAAAAGAAATTGTGCAGTTGCTCCACTAATAATCGTTCTTTAGACCTTTTGCTGCTCTATTATAAAGTGTCTTATCACTCGGACTCCTACTACTATGTCATGTTTTTCTTAATCTTCGTTTATCTCTAATAAGTGTTCTTATTTCAGCAGATATTAAGACTTTGTTCTCTAAAATGTGACGTTGATTGGAATGCAGCTTCACGTATTAAATTTGTTAGAGATTCAACAGCGTCATCAATGTCTTGCCCCGACTTCAGTGATATGTTTAAATTGACATGATTTTCAATCCAATCTTTAAACGCCATTAAGTCAGTTTTTGAAGATAATAGACGACAATTGTTAAAAACTTTCGGAATTGCCGCACTATAGGTAATTAGAATTGTCGAATGATCTGAACTTAACTCGTAGTTGTATAATACTTAAATCAAAATGATGAGCAGGGATACCTGAATACACGACAAAATCTAACAGATCTGGTATTTTTCTAGGATCACTAAGCCAATAGGTGGGTTTTCCAGTAGATAACGTATTTAAATTATTAGCAGTTATACATTTAAGAAGCTCTCTTCCTTTTGGATTTATTAATCTTGATCCCCACCAGGGATGTTTGGCGTTATAGTCCCCACCTGCAATAAATTTGGGACCCAATTTACTAAAAAACAGTTTGTAGTTATTTGATTTAACAGAATAGTGAGCTGGAAAATATACAGCACATAAACATGTATCAAATTGATCGCATTTTACTTTTATGCATGCAGCTTGTAAAAATAATTCTAAAATATTATTCATAACATCATATTTTAAAGAGCTTTTGATTAATAACCACCATGCGCTCAGGGTGGTTTGCTTTAATGACATCGTATCCGTTAATTCTAAAATAGCAATAGCATCGGTAAAGTGTGTCTCTGAAGCTAGAAAGTCAATATTATTTGAAATAAGGAAGATGTTAAGTTCTTCTTTGTGGTTGGATATGCCATTGACATTCCATATTGCAATTCGTAAATCTAGTTGCATAATTTATTTAATAAAATTGACAATATATTTAGCAGGTTATTTGTTAATTCAAACTGTTTGGTAAGTAATGCTTCAATTTTTTCAAAAGGGTTTGAATCATTTTATGCTACGGTAACATTTTCTTTTAGAGTTTAGGCATAGGACAATCGGTTAGGATTTTCAGTTCCGCTTGTGGGAACTGATTTTGGTGTCAAAGAAAATTGCATTGAACAATGTCGTTGTCTTTGCGTGGAGGTTCAACTTTAATAATTGCATTGCCTATATGTCTGACTTTATAAATTTCTGAGTTTTTGTTATTTGGTTCTAGATCAACAAAAAACATGGTCAATGGCTCTCTGGTTATGCGACTGCGAATATTGTTTATATTTCTTATTGTATGACCTAATTCTTCTAAATATATTTTAATCGTCTGCGTTGGCATGGAGTGATGTACATTTTTGAAAACAACTCTAATCGCTCTTTCTTGTTTAAGTTGGTAGGTATGGAAATTAATTTTGTCCTTTTTTAGATTTGCAGTTAGTGCTCTATACCTTTCAACTGACTCGACGATTACACGTATAAGACCATTACGTAGTGCCTTGAAGCTATACTCATCATTAGGAATATTATTTGTTAGATACTGTATCATACCGCTAACGTTCTTAATATTGAAAAGGATTATAGGTGGAGGTTTCGGGGCAGTTGGCATTTCCATCGACATATTTATTTCTTCATCTAGTTGAACATTGTCTTCATTCTCAAGTACAGCAAATCTATTTGAACTACTGGCAGCTAAGGTATTGTCTTCTAGAGTTATTCGCTTTCGCTTGATATTTGGCGATTCTGCATTTACTCGTTTTCCTCTTTGTGGAGTGATCACTTTTTGCCAGCCGACGGCAACGCAGTCGTCGTCATCACTCATGCTAGCAAAAAGCACTTGCTTCTAGCGAGAGAACAACAAATTGCTGCTGTTACAGACTTTATAAATGGTCAATTCTCATATAATGCATATTATATGCTTTTTATACCAATATTTTTTTGTTAAATTAAAACATACATGTATGAATGAGACCCACGATAAATAAAAGTTTATTTAGCCCCTTATCATCCCAGGTAGGAATTTCCAGACTGTAACAAAAGTGCCTGCCTTGCTACAAGCTTGACTACCAACGCTTGGTATAGCGGGCCAGACACAAGGCTAGCACGATCGTTAGTCACAGACTCCACAAAAGCCTTGATATACCAAGCTAGGCACAGCAAAATTATCCAAACCGCATATGCTGAAGAAAATTCAAAATTCCGTCTCAACAACTTTTCGTCCCTTGCCTAATAATGCATGTGTACCGACTTTAACATTTAGTAAATTAAAGTTTACTATGGTCACACTTTTGTGTTGTTTCCATGTCTGACACTTATCTGATAAAAAAAATGTTTGTTGACGATTTTTTAAACGTCCAAAAAAAATTCTTTGAAGTTGTCTGAACAATAAGACTGTAAACCAAAGACTATAAGACGTGCGACTTCACAAAAAACATATTCAACATAGCAAAATATTGTTTTTTATGATATTTTTTGGTACGCGGATTGTGTACATGAGCTCTGCCGTATCTCTGCTTGCATTGTTGTTATTTCACCGTGTAAAATTTTCGACAACACAAAACAGCTGTTTGTTAATTCAGATGCTGAATAATTTGTGAAATTTGCCAAGTTTTGGGTTACACATAATAAGTCTAAAAATTAGCACTATTTTTTTAAAACCATGCCTAAAATTCATAGTCTAAGAGAAAAGTGAAAAAAGAATTAACATTTTCTAAAAAAAATTGTAAAATTTACGAGAAAAAAATAGCAATTTGGTGAATAAAACCAGTGTGTCCCTCTTTTCATTAGTTTAAGGAAAAAGGGACAACACTTTTGCAAACATTACAATATAAAAATAACTTTATTATATATTATGTCTATCTTAATATATATATTATAAATCGTTTTTTTTATAATGAAATTATGTGTATATATCGCTGTAAATACTTAGTCGTACCAAATATGGAACAATATTGCGCATAAGTATAATGAGGACGTTTAATAAAATAAACTAAAATTGTGAATTTACTTACGGCCGGTTGCATACAGTTATCAGTTAAAAATAATCTGCCAAATAAATTTAATTTTTTGTTTTTATATCATTATTGAAATTGTCAGATTAACTAATCGATTTCCATCGCTAACTCATGGTTATAAGTTTTATGCATCCGGGCCTTAAGCAATTAACAGTCTGATAATAATAAACAGTCTGATAAATCGGTTGAAAATTGTACTCACACGATCAATTTTTGAATAAATCTAAATATATATAAACTAAAACGTTGTTTACGTTCGTTTTGAGTGTTTTTATGTTGTCAGAAAATTAATTTGTTTTTAAAAATATAAAAGGGGAAAAATGTCTAAAAGGAGAAAATTTGAGGCATTATTGTCCAAATTGAATAAAAGTTGTCTAAGTTGAATAAAAAGTGGTCCAAATTGTGACTGCGACGCACACTAACAAAACGATTTTCACATCTACATTGACGGAGTTCCATGTCTTGTGGTCTATGTTGTAAATTAACATAAGTATTACTGTTAAATTGGTTGTTAACCTCTTACATATTTATTTATCTACAGACTCAACTCTCAAGTGTAATGATATGAATAATGAATGAAACACTTATGACAAATTATGCCCAATAGCCTGAATCTTCAGGCGTATCACTAGGATTTTCGCAAGTCTGCGGCATAGGTCTTGTTTTAATACTGAGGCACAAGCCTTGGTACAAGCCTTGGACACAAGCCTCCTGAATAACAGTCTTGTAACATAGTAATCATTCCAGCCTTGACATAGTCTTGGCACAGGCCTAAACACAGTGCTGGCACAAGACTGAGAATTAAGTCTGGTACAAAATTTGTCATCGTTCCTGGATACATGCCTGGGATACAGGCTTGTAAAATAGTTATCATTCCAGTCTTGACACAGTCTTTTTTATAATTTGGGATAAAAAATAGAGCCACAGCACTCAGACAGGGTTATATCCATTGTGCTGTGACCCAGTTCCCTGGTTTTTAATGATACTTCTTAGATTCATTATTGAATCTAAGAAGGCTATTGTGTGATAGAGGGTGAAGCTGATCCTCTCTCATCACGTCTGTGCAAAATATCTGCCTTCTAATTCTAGAAAATGCTGGACAGTCACAGAGATAGTGCTCTGTGGTGCCAGTTTCTTCGTAGCAGGCAGAACATAAGGCGCTTTCGGCCAGGCCGATTCCGTTCATGTGTTTTTCACGTGCGTTGTGTTCCGTTAGAAGTCCCGTCAGTTTTTTGCACTCCTTTCTACTTAAGGAAAGTAGAAACGAGGCCGATCTTTTGGTTATCGTCGGTGTCATTAGCTTGGAGAATCTGCATTTCGTCTCATTCAGCCATCTGCTCTTGTATGCAGAGGCGTCCCAAGAGCTGATGACGAATTTTCCCGTAGATGCAGGTAGTCCAAACACAGGTTCTGGTCCAAATGGATTATCCTCAGATCCAGCACGTGCTAGTTCGTCAGATGTTTCATTGCCCGAAACTCCTTTATGGCCCGGCACCCAAATCAGTTTCAGTGTATTGAATTTACCAACATAATAGAGACGTGATTTGCATTGACGTACAATTTTCGATGTGATGACCTGGTTGTTCATAGCCATAAGAGCAGCCATTAGTATAGCATAGACTTCGGCTTGAAATACCGAGGCATTGTCGCCTAAGGCGAAGTGAAGTCTGCGGTCATCCGGTTCCACAAACACTCCAGCACTAGATTCCTGAACGGTTCTGGAGCCGTCTGTGAAAATGCGGTGTGACCCTCGACCTGGCTCACAGTCAGGCGTTAGCCAGTCTTAAATGTCAGGTTGGCAGACCTCAAAATTTCGTCTTGGTAATATTTCTGTTATCATTGCATCAGAGGGCATCTCCAGTAGAGAGGTGTCTAATGGAGTGTCAAGTGCAATGTCAGAGATATTCCAGGGAACATTAAACCAGAAACCACCTCGATTTAGTATCCAGCAGCCTTTCATGGCTTCGCCTCTGATAAAGATGTCAAGTGGTGGTAGGTTTAAGATTGCATTCAGTGCTGGACCAGGTGTAGTGGGAAAGGCACCCGTAACACCCAGACACACGGTTCTCTGAATCTTGGCAAGACCTGTTGTCACGCATTTTCGCGACAGCTTGTTCCACCAGACTACCGATGCCTATGATATCATCGGTCTTATCATTGCCGTGTAAATCCATAAGGTTTTGCTCGGCGATAGTCCCCATGTCTTCCCAAAAATTCCTCTGCATTGCCAGAAGGCATTCAATGCTCGCGAAATTTTATTTTCAACATGTTTTGTCCAAAGTTGTTTACTATCTAGAGTTAAGCCCAGATATTTTACTTCGTTAGACAGAGGAATAGTGACACCCTTTCCTAGTGAAAAGAATAATCCCTGTTTTGTGAGGGTTGAGGGAAAGTCCGTTTGCAGTACACCAGCTGTCAATTCGGTTCAATGAGTTTTGTGTTTTAACACAGACCTCATTGAAGGAAAAGCCTGTGGCAAGAATGGCAACATCATCTGCATTGGCCTGGGAATAGACACCTGGTTTATCGAGATCGTTGACCAGAGAGTCAACCAGCATACACCAGAGCAGGGGGGAGAGAACGCCTCCTTGAGGACAACCTCTATTCACCCCTGCCATAATATACTGAACGCACTCCGCCTCAGAAGTGATGGTCCTAAACATTAGCAATGACCTTAGCCATTTGACCAATGTTTCATCTATTCCATGCCATCTAGCTGCGTCACGCATTCCATCAAAAGACGCATTATAAAAAGCACCCTCGATGTCAACAAATATGCCCATCACGTACATCTTCTTCTAAAAAGCATGCTCGATCCGGCCAACCAGATGTTGCAATGCTGTTTCACAGGATTTTCCACGTTAGTAGGCATGTTGTCTTGATGATAGTGGGTACCTTGACAGCGATGTTTTCCTGATGTGCCACTCAACTAGTCTTTCTAGACACTTTAGTATGAAGGACATCATACTAATGGGTCTGAAGCTCTTGGCTATGGAATAGTCTTCTCTTCCAACTTTAGGAATGAAGGCTACTTGAACTCAACGCCAGGATGTCGGAATGAATGCCCATGCGAGACTTGCTCTACAGATCTTCTTTAGGCATGGTAGCAATTGCGTTATACCTTCCTGTAACATGACTGGGTAGATGCCATCCGGCCGAGGTGACTTGAAGCCATCAAAAGAGGCCACTGCGTATTGGATAGCTTCATCGTTCACAACCATCTGGCAACCTGCCAGTCATGTTTTGTCACATTAGTGTTTTTATTGCACTGGGGGCTGGGATTACATAGTGGCCCTATGTAGATTTGATTTCCCGGAAAGTGAGTCTCGACTAGGACACTGAGTGCCTTTGTCTTAGACTCAGTATACGAGCCATCAGGTCTCCGCAGTGAGTCCACTTGGGCAGTTCGGTCTCTTTTAAGAAACTTGACCAATCGCCTAGTCTTACTGCAGGATTCGATGCTACTGCAGAAGTCTTTATAAGAAATACTTTTCGATTTACGAATTAGTTTCTTATACTTTTTGTGCTTAGCTAGATAAAGAAACCAGTCAGAGTCTAAATTGCTCCTTAGGGCCCTATTTAGAAGCTTTCTGGAATCCTTGCGCAAGGTTTCAAGACAAGCGTTCCACCAAGGAACGGGAGGTCTAGATAACGTTTTTCGTACCGGACATGTTCGTACAAAACTAGAATTTATGACATTGTTCATAACTTGAACGGCCGTCTCAATACTTTTTTTGGTACGAATTCTGACAGAAATATTGAGGGATTTCTCAAGTTCATGTCTGAAGCGTGCCCAGTTCGTTTTTCTAGGGTTCTTACCGTCATGGAGGGCAGCACCTCTCGGTCAGTATGAAACTTGATATACCTGTGGTCCGTGGTTTCTGTGGTTCCAGTTAAAGATTGACTCTCTTAGTCTACAGTTGGACAGACTTAGATCAATCACTTCCTGTCTTCTAGCAGTCACAAACGTGGGTTTAATATCACTATTGTGAATGTTCAGATTGGAGGTCATGATGAAGTCAAGGAGTCTGGTACCTCGTGCGTTGCATTTACTGCTGCCCTACACAGTGTGTTGAGCATAAGCGCCACAGCAAAGAATAAGGCCAGTCTCCTTAAGATCACAGTACTCTATGAGCTCAACAATTGCCTTTGGCGGAGGAGGCAGTAGTGAGTCATAGAGGAAGTAGCCTGAGGCGACATTCAAATGTTTCCATCCACTATCACTTTCATAGCTCACTTTGGTGCCACCAGGTCTTGCCCACAGGGTTCACTTGGTGACAGCAAAGTGTTTCGATACTATAAGACAGCTTCTAGGAATTGCGTTTTTCGATTTGGCCAAAATTTTTAGTGAATTACTTTCTTAATGTGCTAAAACTTTTTAGGGGGTTCCCGTGGGAATTTCGAAAAAGTTGTTTTTTTTGAACCACTCTAAGTCACACTTATATTTGCAGATATCGTTTTATTAGTAAATAGTAAAATTCTGCACTCCTACCTATAACACTCTCAACCCAAATGTTGATGCAAACCTCAAATTATTCAAGGATATGTTTCGGATATTCCTCCCGAGTTTTTTAAAATCAAAATATATAAAAAGACTTTGACACATTTTTTTAAATATCACGATTTTATAATTTTTTGGACATTTTTGATTTATTTTTAATAATAAGTTGAATGTAATTTGTTTTTTTCTTAAACTATTAAGTTTTTCCACAAAAAACACTTATAAAACCATAAATAATGAAGTTTAAACTCATCAATATTCTTATTGAACCACGTTTTCTAAAAGTAGATTTTATTAGCTACATCAATATAAGAGTGACATATCATTTTAAAGATAATTGTATGTGCAATAAAATGTTATTTCAAAATGTTATTTCAAAAGAAAAAATTGTTCTAGATTTTTCATACAAAATTTTAATCAGTCTAGTGCAGGCCCGTGCGTATGATTTGCTCGTTGGGGGGTGTTTTAGCTAACTTCATAATAAAGAGGGTAGGGGAGATAGATTTCTGTTTGACCATACTCATGAACATATGTCATTATTTCAAAATATCGGTATCTAACGAGGCCTAAACTAGGTAAGATATCACATTTATATATTTACATATATATATATATATATATATATATATATATATATATATATATATACTTCACAAAAATGTAAACTTTCTTTACAAAAATGATCATTGCTTAAAATTATTTTGGTCGAACATTTATATCATAAATCAGAGAATTTTTGAATTTACGGGATTTGTTTCCGTTATTTGCTTTGACCAATATATCCGCATTTGAATTTGTAAAAATAATTTATTTTACACCCTTTATGTGCCGCAAAATATTTTTTTTATTATGCAGAAATGATATGCCTTTTCATTTCAAATTCAAAGATAATTTAAAGTCAAATTTAAAATTAAAGTCTACTTTTTTGACAACTTTCATAAATAATAAAACGTCAAAAAGCTAATTTTAATTTTAAAGTCGTCTTTCGACATTGCTTTGCGATATATCCTTTTAAAATAAAATTTGTTTAAAAATGTTGGCAATTTTATTACCTTTTAAATGAGAATTTTGTGTTTTATTTTGCTTCACTATTGCTTAAGTTATGTTCAATAGATCAATAAAATTAAACCACCAAATCTTTTAACCACACCATCTGGGAAGCTAAAATTTTACCAATTTCTTAATTTTATGTTGTTTCACCATACTTCCAAATTTCATCAAATTCTGAAATAGTACCGCTAAAATTTTAATTTGTTTGTTTTCATCGATTGGTTTTATTTAATATTTCCCAAATTATATAAATTTCGAATATTTTTCAAAGCCTTTTTCAGTTTATTGCTAGTTTTTATGGTTAATTGCCAAAAATGCTGTTTTTATTACGATTAAACCAATATGTGCAGACCCACAAGGCTATGGAAAATGGCCCAACCAGGATCTAATGACCCTTTAAAAGTTCTTGAAGGAAACTCCGTTATAAGAAGATCGTACACCCGATATCTTACCTAGTTTAGGCCTCGTTAGATACCGATATTTTGAAATAATGACATATGTTCATGAGTATGGTCAAACAGAAATCTATCTCCCCTACCCTCTTTATTATGAAGTTAGCTAAAACACCCCCCAACGAGCAAATCTTGCGCACGGGCCTGCACTAGACTGATTAAAATTTTGTATGAAAAATCAAGAACAATTTTTTCTTATGAAATAACATTTTATTGCACATACAATTATCTTTAAAATGATATGTCACTCTTATATTGAAGAATGTAGCTAATAAATTCTACTTTTAGAAAACGTGGCTTAATAAGAATATTGATGAGTTTAAACTTCATTATTTATGGTTTTATAAGTTTTTTTTGTGGAAAAACTTAATAGTTCAAGAAAAAAACAAATTACATTCAAATTACTTAAAAATAAATCAAAAAACTCCAAAAAATTATTAAATCGTGATATTTAAAAAAATGTGCCAAAGTCTTTTTATATATTTTGATTTTAAAATACTCGGGAGGAATATCCGAAACATATTCTTGAATAATTTGAGGTGTGCATCAACATTTGGGTTGAGAGTGTTATAGGTAGGAGTGCAGAATTTTACTATTTACTAATAAAACGATATCTACAAATATAAGTGTGACTTAGAGTGGTTCAAAAAAAACAACTTTTACGAAATTCCCACGGGACCCCCCCTAAAAAGTTTAAGCACATTAAGAAAGTAATTCACTAAAAATTTTGGCCAAATCGAAAAACGTTTAGAGATTATAATGGAATTATCAAAATTTTGATCCAACTGTAAATAATTTTTCGCCGATTTTTACATATTCTTTTCTTAGATAGTTCACACCAATTTTCGCTATCTTACTACTTATTTCAAATGTGTCTATAACTTCTCTTAAATATCCAATAAACATAATAACAGTGGTGAAACCATACTAGAAGCTGTCTTATAGTATCGAAACACTTTGCTGTCACCAAGTGAACCCTGTGGGCAAGACCTGGTGGCAGCCAAAGTGATAGTGGATGGAAACATTTGATTGTCGCCTAAGGCTACTTCCTCTATGACTCATTACTGCCTCCTCCGCCAAAGGCAATTGTTGAGCTCATAGAGTACTGTGATCTTAAGGAGACTGGCCTTATTCTTTGCTGTGACGCTTATGCTCAACACACTGTGTGGGGCAGCAGTAAATGCAACGCACGAGGTACCAGACTCCTTGACTTCATCATGACCTCCAATCTGAACATTCACAATAGTGATATTAAACCCACGTTTGTGACTGCTAGAAGACAGGAAGTGATTGACCTAACTCTGTCTAACTGTAGACTGTGAGAGTCAATCTTTAACTGGAGCCACAGGAACCACGGACCACAGGTATATCGAGTTTCATACTGACCGAGAGGTGCTGCCCTCCATGACGGTAAGAAACCCTAGAAAAACGAACTGGGCACGCTTCAGACATGAACTTGAGAAATCCCTCAATATTTCTGTCAGAATTCGTACCAAAAAAAGTATTGAGACGGCCGTTCAAGTTATGAACAATGTCATAAATTCTAGTTTTGTACGAACATGTCCGATACGAAAAACGTTATCTAGACCTCCCGTTCCTTGCTGGAACGCTTGTCTTGAAACCTTGCGCAAGGATTCCAGAAAGCTTCTAAATAGGGCCCTAAGGAGCAATTTAGACTCTGACTGGTTTCTTTATCTAGCTAAGCACAAAGAGTATAAGAAACTAATTCGTTAATCGAAAAGTGTTTCTTATAAAGACTTCTGCAGTAGCATCGAATCCTGCAGTGAGACTAGCCGATTGGTCAAGTTTCTTAAAAGAGACCGAACTGCCCGAGTGGACTCACTGCGGAGACCTGATGGCTCGTATACTGAGTCTAAGACAAAGGCACTCAGTGTCCTAGTCGAGACTCACTTTCCTTACAGGAAGGTATAACGCAATTGCTACCATGCCTAAAGAAGATCTGTAGAGCAAGTCTCGCATGGGCATTCATTCCGACATCCTGGCGTTTAGTTAAAGTAGCCTTCATTCCTAAAGTTGGAAGAGAAGACCATTCCATAGCCAAGAGCTTCAGACCCATTAGTATGATGTCCTTCATACTAAAGTGTCTAGAAAGACTAGTTGAGTTGCACATCAGAAAAACATCGTTGTCAAGATACCCACTATCATCAAGACAACATGCCTACCAAATCCTGTGAAACAGCATTGGCAACCCTTTCGCCTTGTTACAGTGTTCTTTAATCTGCTCTCAAATTTTGTTTTCTCTCAAATTGTGTTTTATAGTGTTTATCGCGCTTTATAATTAAAAAATTTTAACAGTGCTTCTTAATAAAGCAGTGCTTCAGTGTTTTTAATAAAAATTTTAGCGAAAAACATTATATATTCTTTACAAACTGCAATTTTGTGTAGTTTATAAACATATACAAAAACAATTCTACCTTCATAAAATGACTGAATAGTTAAAGAACTCTTGCTGTGCTTCTTAAACTGTTATCTTTATATAAATTTATTTAAACCATTGTACACTTTGGGTCATCTAGATTTAATAACTATAAAATGATTTGCTCTATTCTAAATTGCAATGAACAAAGTGAGACTTTGCAATTTGTTAATTGCTGGATATGCGACAACTTTGCTCATGCCAAGTGCGCAGGGTTACCTGGTCGCGTAATTGACATTTTAAACGATAACAAAGGCTTACGTTGATCATGTAGTAAATGTAGACCGGCAGACATCGATTTATATAAAATTTTAAAGCAAACTAGAATTTAGTGAAATTAGCAAGGAACTGTCTTCTCTAACGGCTAAATTCTAGCATTATGAATCTCTTTTCAATGATTTTAAACGCATGGATGAACCGTCATCCTCTCCGAAAAGGAAGAGGACATTGAGAAATAAACAAAAACAAAACCTTCCTGCTACTGAATCAGTGCCAGAAATTTCTAACCAAATAGAAATTGGAATAACTCCCTCCACACCAGTAAATGCTTTCCCTGACGCTATTTTCCTGATAACCGTGATACAATTGCTAACCCGACTATTAGTCAAACTTTAGTAACTGACCATGGCACTAATTTAGAAACCATTCGGAAGGAATTAGTTGTAGTTCCTCCAAAAACGGTTTGCACCTGATACAACAGTTGATGATATAAAATATCACATTTTTACACGTATTGGCTCCACGTTAAATATGTCTGCTATTTTAGTATTCAAATATAACTTTCAATATTTTAGGATGAAAGCATCTTTTAAAACAATTGTCCCTGAAGACATCTTTGATACTATAGTAAAAAAAGAATTCTGGCCACGAAATACTTTAGTTCATGAATACATATATAAAAATAACGGGATCCGTACGAAATGTCGAAAAAAAATGTCGAAACCTTAAAATGTCGAAACCTTAAAATGTCGAAATTATAAAAGCCTTAAAACGCCGAAACAATATTTGCCCGAATCACAAAATGTCGAAAAATATTTTAAAGCTAGAAAATGTCGAAAAATCCTTGAAACTATAAATACAAAAACATTTTTATATAGCATCAAAAAATGTCGAAAATTAAAATGCCGAAATATCAAAATGTTGAAATACAAATTTCAAATCTTATATGAGCAAGTCCACACCAAACTCGTTTTAAAACTAATAAAACAATCTTTTGGAAAATTTATTCTTAACATGAACATATGACCAATGGTCGTTATCCTTGAACTTCGAATTGCATGTCCTAAAAAAACAGTAATTAAAAAAAAATCAAAATTTTTGTTGATTTATTATAAGTGTTGAAGCTAAATTCCAAGATGGTATTTTGAAGGCAGCATATTTGAAAATTTCCGCATGAATCCTAGAGTAGCTAAAAATCAAAATTCTTAACAAAGATTCTGATTTTCTCTACAACGGAACTAAGAATGATGGTGTCTACGTTGTTTTTTAATATCTTTGTTCTTTTTTAATATATTTATCTTCGTGTTTTATTATATTTAATTGAAATATATATTTTTCGTTACGTTGCATTTTTTTCGACATTTTCTATAATTTTTTCTGCAAAAAATGATTTCGTCATATTAAATTTCGACATTTTTAGTTTTCGACATTTTGTTTTTCGACATTTTGTTTTTCAACATTTTAGTTTTCAACATTTTTTTTCGACATTTTTGTTTTCGACATTTATGTTTTCGACATTTTCAGGTTTCGGCATTTTTATTTTATACATTTTTGTCTTCGGTATTTTTAGTAGTGATATTTTAAATTTCGACTTATCGTACCAGGCCCGAAAATAACAACAGACCTCCTAATGTTGTTCATATTCCATCTTGTCCTGATGGAGTTTCTTCAAAAAACTGCCAGTGAACAATGATGTTACCTTAATTTATCAGAATGTGCGTGGACTTAATACTAAATTAACAAAGTTATATACAAACAGTTTCGGCTTTTCCAGCGACATTATAGTTTTTACTGAAACTTGGCTTCGCGGAAATTTCTTAAATACAGAAATTCTTTGCACTGACTTCCAAATTTTTAGGAAAGACCGACATTACAAGATGGGTGGTGGACTTTTAATTTGCTACCTGTTCTTCCTTAATGACAGAACTAATCGATGTTCCTGATACAGAAAACTTAGAATTTGTTTGTGTTTTAGTGAAATTTGATTTTCATAACATTTTCATTACTTGTTCTTACATACCTCCATGCTCTGATTCTTAAATATATGGCAACCACGCTAAAGCAATTGAAACCATTCAGGATAAACTTAAGCGAGACGACTCCCTAATTGTATTAGGTGACTTTAATTTATCAAATGTTATTTGGAATATCGCTGATGACGCTGAACTGGATTAATGAATTTTTGGGCAAACTTACGGAACTATCACTTTACCAAATTAACAATATTTTAAACAAATATGAAAAAACACTTGATCTTACATTTGTGGATAATATATTTTTTGCATCCATAAATCGTACCCTTCCTTTGTCCTTGCCTGAGGATCCCTATCATCCGACAATAGAACATAGTTTGCAAATACGCAATAAATTAAATAGTTCTCCCTAAAGAAAATAATTATTGCTTCAAAAGAGCTAATTATACAACTCTTAACACATCTCTTTCCAAAATTGACTAGTCGCTGGTAATTACGGAGCTAGACTTTGTGAGTTCTGTTAAAAAATTTAATACCTGTTTACTTGATTGTTTTAAAGAAAATATTCCAAAAATTAAACAATTTCGTAATAATGCACCTATTTGGTCAACACGCGAGTTGAAATCGGTAAAAAACAGGAATAACCGGTATTTTAAAAAATACAAGAAATCCGGTTTTTCAACGATTACATTTTATACTCACAGGCACTACATAATTACCAATATCTAAACAAACTCTGTTCCAATAATTATATCATAAAATTAAAGGATAATTTAAAAACCAATCCCAAACAATTTTATGACTTTATCAACATGAAACGAAAATCTTCTGTGTATCCTTGTCAAATGGCATGGAACGACAAAGTATCCAAAACTGACATGGACATTTTTGCTATGTTTGCTAACTTCTTTCAAACTACTTATTCCCCAGAAAATCACAAACATGATGTCATCTATCATTTCACATTAAATAGAAGCAATTATATTAAAATACCGACTATTACATCCAATACAGTTTTAAGGTACCTCAAAACAATTTCAATATCATATTCAGCAGGTCCTGACTTCATACATAATTGTGTATTAATGCATTTACCACATTATTTAATTTGTCCCTTAAGACAGGTATATTTCCGGATATATGGAAGGAATCATTTATTATTCCCCTGTTTAGATCTAACGTTGTAAATTACAGAGGTATTTCAAAACAAAGTGCTATTCCTAAATTATTTGTAAATATTTAACCGATCAGCTCACACATAGTTTGCTATCAATTGTTTAACCGTATCATCATGGATTCTTGAAAGGTAGATCAGCATGTACCAATTTGTTAGAGTTCACAACTACAGTCATAAATGGCTTTAATTGTGGATTACAAACAGATGTAGTATACACAGGTTTTAGCAATGCTTTCGATAGTGTTAATCACGAATTACTTTTATACCTGAGACAGACATCTAGTAAAGATATTATAATAACAATACTATAATATTATAAATACCAGATAGGTGACAGACATAACGTAGTATAGTTTGCGTCGTAAATAAAACTATGCAAAAGAAATATTACAGCATTTTCATTTTTGTTGGGTACCACGGTTACTAGAGAATATTTTATTCTAGTCAGCTGTAAAGATCGCTGTTTTTAGAAGGTCGTGACAATTTTTATTTTTTGTTTTTCTATTACAGACTTCTAATAACAGTGAAAACAACGTTTTTTTACGCGATAGGTTTCCTTTACTTGCAGATCCTCAGTGGACACTTATATTTTTTGTTAATATTGTAGCTTTACTACATTGAAATTTGCAAAGTCGTGGTCATTTTATTTTTGTGCTGCCAATTAGTTGTAGTTCAATAAAATTTTGAAAAACAATTTCAAATAATTTATTTATTTTTTGGAATTTATTAAGACATTTCAGTACAAACAGCTCTTTTGACAAAAAGCTTTCGGAAAGCTTTTAAAATTTGGCTGTGTTTAAATGAAATTTACAAAAATACTACGAATAGTTTCATGCATGATACAAATATTTACAGGTACGATCACTCTGACATTAGGCAAGTTTTTTTGACAAACTTTGAAATATTTTGTTTTGATTCAAATTCCCAAAATTGAAATTTATGTTCAAAGAAACTATGAAAAATATTTTTCAGATTTTGTTTCGATTATAAAAATTTTTGTGAACATTTTAAAGTTATATCAAAGCATACCTTGATAATTATTTTTCATTTCTATAGAATTTTATATGAGATTTTTTAATTGTTGATTTTGTTTTGATTTTAAAACTAACCTTCAAAAAACTTGCCTAGTGTCACCTAAAGTAAACATTGAAAAAAAATGAGAGAGTGATCGTACCTGTATATATTTGTATCATGGTTTCATGGTATTTGGCCAAATACTACAATGAAATCAAGGAATACCACAAAAATATTACAATATTTTGAGACACACATCTGGTATTTCAAATACTATGGTATGAATACTAGATGTCTGTCACAGGTATTAATAAAATTAGATCTATTGGAATTTCCAAAATGTCTCCTAAACTGGATTAAATCTTATCTGACATCCAGAAAACAGAGAGTGTTATTCAAGGAAGCTACATCAAGCTATATTTTGGTTACGTCAGGTGTTCCCCAAGGAAGTCATCTTGGCCTAATATTATTTATCTTATTTATAAATGACCTACCGTCAGTTATAAAATACTGTAGAATTTTAATGTATGCAGATGATGTCAAATTATTCCATTCATTTAACGATGCAGTACTGCAATCTTGCATTGTACTTATAACCATCTTAACCTTAATGTCAGGAAATGTAAGCAAAGCATTTCTGGAATTAATTTAGATACAGTTTCAACCTTTGATGACTTAGGAGTATCAATGGACCCTAAGCTTCGTTTTCATCTACACATTAATAAAATGACAAATAAAGCTAAAGGTGTTTTAGGATTTATAAAAAGCTGGTCTAAAGAGTTTGACGATCCATATACGACGAAATTGCTTTATACCTCACTTGTAAGTCCCATTGAGTTCCAAACAATGGATGCATATTCCAAGGATCCATTGTTTGGAACCCACACTATAATATACATAATGAGACTATTGAATCAGTTCAAAAGCGTTTTTTATTATTTTCACTTCGAACCCTCAATTGGAATCCGGATATACACCTACCACCTTATGAAAATCGACAAAAATTACTTAATCTTCCAACTATTATAAGCAGACGAACAATGCTTGGTGTCATATTTGTATTTAAATTAATTAATGGTGGCATCGAATCAAGTTATTTACTTCAAAATATATCTCTAAATTGTCCAACGAGGCAAACCAGACAATATATTCCGATAAAATTGGGCATATGTAGCTCTAACTACTCTTTAAATGATCCGTTCTTAATCTTCCAACTCTTATAAGCAGACGAACAATGCTTGGTGTCATATTTGTATTTAAATTAATTAATGGTGGCATCGAATCAAAATATATCTCTAAATTGTCCAACAAGGCAAACCAGACAATATATTCCGATAAAATTGGGCATATGTAGCTCTAACTACTCTTTAAATGATCCGTTCCGTCGGATATGCAATGAGTTTAATGAATTATATTTTCTTTTCTATCTTTCTGACTCGATTGACGTAGTAAAAAATATTATCGTTCAACACCTAAATACTTAAGTAGACTTTGTATACTTGAATGAAACTTTTTTCTAGTTAACTGATGATATTTATCTGTAGTTAACTCGCGAATTCTCGTGAATCTGACCAGCTCGGGCTGCTAAAGAAACGGTCACCAATCCGCGCGATATGCGGATGTGCCTCTCGGTCTGTTGGGCGGGTAAGAGGGCGTGGGATTCGTTCATTAAAAAAAAAAATCTGGTTGGCCGGATCGAGCATGCTTTTCAGAGGAAGAAGTACGTCATGGGCATATTTGTTGATATCGTGGGTGCTTTTGATAATGCGACTTTTGATGGAATGTGTGACGCGAAGGCATGGAATAGATGAAACATTGGTCAAATGGCTAAGCTCAATGCTAATGTTTAATACCATCACCTCTGAGGCGGAGTGCGGTCAATATATTATAACAGGGGTGAATAGAGGTTGTCCTCAAGGAGGAGTTCTCTCCCTCCTGCTCTGGTGAATGCTGGTTGATTGTCTGCTCTACGATCTTGATAGGCCAGGTGTCTATTCCCAGGCCTATGCAGACGATGTTGCCATTCTTGCCACAGGCTTTTCCATCAATGAGATCTGTGTTAAAACACAAAACTCATTGAACCGAATTGACAGCTGGTGTACTGCAAACGGACTTTCCGTCAACCCTCACAAAACAGGGATTGTTCTCTTCACTAGGAAAAGAATAATGACAGGATTATCTCTACCAGTACTTAAGGGTGCAACTATTCCTCAGTCTAACGAAGTAAAATATCTGGGCTTAACTCTAGATAGTAAAACTAAACTCTAGATAGAAAGCATTGAATGCCTTCTGCCAATGCAGAGGAATTTTTGAGAAGACATGGGGACTATCGCCGAGCAAAACCTTATGGATTTACACGGCAATGATAATACCGATGATATCATATGCATCGGTAGTCTGGTGGAACAAGCGCGAAACTGCGTGACAACTAGTCTTGCCAAGATTCAGAGAACCGTGTGTCTGGGTGTTACGGGTGCCTTTCTTACTACACCTGGTCCAGCACTAAATGCATTCTTTAAACTAACACCACTTGACATCTTCATCAGAGGCGAAGCCATGAAAGGCTGATGGAGACTAAAACGAGGTGGTTTCTGGTTTAATGTTCCTTGGAATATCTCTGATATTCCAATCAAAATCGTCGGGAAAAATCAAAATGTCGGGAATGTCAAAAATGTCGGGAAAAACAGACGCAGGGAGATTGATCCACAAACGTATCGTGCGACTGAAGAACGAATTATCTCGGTAATGCGTGGTTCTATTGAGAGCCGAGTGAACTACGAGTGAACTACGAATGGGGTGCTCGAGTAGAACGAGAGGACACACGACCTGGTGGAATCAGGCCATATATCTGCCTCGAACACTTACCATTGTAATACCTATAAAACAGGCTTACACACCCAACGGTCCTTCGGTGCTCAAGAGAACCAATAGACGATGAAATATTTTCATCCCCTATTAAATATATTGCACGTTGTTGGATTCGATCCAGGAACTCCAAAGAAGATGTTGAAGCCCCTGCCCATATGTGCGAATTGTATTCCATCTTAGGCCGAATATAGGTAGACAGTGCGCAAGTCAGCAGGAGTGAAGTATGTCTTACACCGTTTTAAAAAACCGAGGCACTTGGCCGCATCTGTCGACACGTCAAATATATGATCATTCCAACGGAGATCACATTGAATTGATATGCCCAGAACGTCAAGAGCTGCAATATCCACAGCTGACTCTGCAATATCCACAGCACCCATATTAAGGGGAGGTGGGGTGGAATCCATTCTTTTGTGAGAAAACAGACAACATTGGGTCTTGCGTGCATTAAAATAAACTCTATTTGCAAGACCCCACTCGGAGATTGTTTGGAGGTCATTATTGAGTGTGTCATTCATAGTGCGTCTTTTACTCTCAATCTCCAAAGAGGTTGGGCGCTTTTTGAACGAGTATGAATGTCAAATGTTGCTATCATCTGCAAAGGAATGGATTGGGTTCTGGGTCAATGACAGAAGGTCATTGATAAATACCAGAAATAGGGACGGGGATAGGACGGAACCCTGTGGAACTCCAGAATTGATGAAATGTTGTTCCGAAAGAACACCATCCATCGCAACTCGTATTGAACGACCCTGGAGAAAACTCGATATCCATCGAGTAAAAGATTCACCGACACCATATGCAATTAGTTTTGAAACGAGGGCTTTATGCCACACTCGATCAAAAGCCTTGGAGATATCAAGAGCAACAGCCTTGCTCTCCCCGAAAAGGTGAACACAATTCTTCCACTTTTCGGAGAATACCGCCATCAAGTCACCTGTGGATCTGGTCCTACGGAAACCGTATTGTCGGTCACTGAGCAATTCGTTGTGCTCCAGATAGTTCACAAAGTGGAAGTTAATTACGCTCTCCATTACCTTGGAGAGTGCAGAGCATATTGCAATGGGTCGGTAATTGGCAGGGTTCGTGGCCTCGCCCTTTTTCGGAACTGGCTGGATATTGGCAACCTTCCAACAAGATGGAAAAACTCCTGTCGTGTAGGAGATGTTGAAAAGGTTACGCAACGGACAAGCCAGCGTTGACGCGCACTTCTTCAACACATGGGCAGATATGCCATCTGGCCCAGAGGCTTTGTTAATGTTGAGGTGTGCTAAAACCTTTTTAACTCCCCGAGTTCGAAAATGTATCTCCGGCATTGCAGAAGAAACAAAATCTACGACGGGAAGTGGTTGATTGCTATCTGGGAGCGTTGAATTATTTGCAAATAATTCTGCCAAGAGATTAGCTTTATCAACCGGATCAGGGAAGGCCTGGCCATTCATAATAAGAGTTGGAGTAGACGATGTCGTCTGATTCTTCACTCTTTTTACGAATGACCAGACATTTTTACTACCTCTATAGTAAAGTACGACCTTTTTGCGCGTTTTGTTCGTGAAGAAACTTTTCGCGCAAGATCACGGCATTACAGCGATTCCTAGCCTGTATGCGAAGTCTTTCTGTGTCAGCATTCTTGTTAGAACGCCAATTTTGAAAGGCTTCCTCTTTCGACCTGACTACAATCCTGCAAGTCTCATTAAACCATGAGTGGTCCTTGGGTTTAATGCTAATTTTTTTAGAAGGTATGAAGGACCGCATACCTAATAAAATAATATTTTGTACCATTAAAGCCGCGTCATTTAAGTCTCTGTCAGCGAAACACAATTTCCAATTAAAGTTGCGAAAAAAATCACTTAACGCAACCCAATTTGCTTTTTCGTAAAGCCATAGAGTCCTCTTCGGGGCTTTACTCGAAGAGGCGCGTAAACTAGAATACGAAAACTCAGCGGAAACGGTACAGTGGTCGGAGTTACCAAGAGGTGCATAATGTTGCATGTTGACGATGTTGATCCTGAAGTTCTAAATGCATATTTTATTTATTCTCAAACACTTTCAACAACTTCTTGTGCAACATCAATTGCTGAGAACAATGATTTAAATTATTCTTTTGCAAACATTAGTGCAGATGGTCTTTTTTTTGCACTTTTTAGTATTAAATTATATTATATAATTATTTAATATAATAATTCTGTTGGTATTGAAGGAATACCTGTTCGGTTTATAAATATTATTTACCCTTACATAGAGTCGCATCTGCTACATTTTTTTAACACAATGCTTACAACTTCGTTTTTTCCACATGATTGGAAAACTGCAAAAATCATTCCCATTAAAAAAAAAAATGAAAGTTCAAATGATTTAAACAATTTTAGACCTATTAGTATTCTCCCGTGTTTATCTAAAGCATTTGAAAAAAATATAAAAGCTCAAATAAATGCAAATCCTACTCTGGTTTTAGAAATGTATTACTAACACTTTGTTATTGGCTTTAACTGATCGAATTATACGAAATATCAATAATAACAAACTATCTGTTTTAGTTTCTCTTGATTTTACAAAGGCTTTTGATACAGTGAATCATAAAATGTTGCTTTCTAAACTTGTTATATTTTATAACTTTTCGAAAGGCGAATGCACTTTGGTTCGTTCATACTTAACTGATCGGAAACAATTTGTATCTGTTGGTAATATTTTATCAAATACAAAAAAATGTATAAGTGGTGTGCCTCAAGGGTTGATTTTAGGCCCAGGTCAATGCGCTGAATATAAATGAATCTCAGACGTTGAATATAAATGAATCTCATGACGTTTTTCTTTTGTTTTCATCTGAGAGATTACGTTGACAAATTTGAAATTAACGTTAATTACTGCTTATCAGAAGCGACTTCGTGGTTCAGTTCTAATAATCTATTTATCAACACGAGTAAAACCAAAGCTATAGCTTTTCATTTCCCGAGCAATATTTCACTTTTTGATCTTACAATTGATAATATTCCTGTTCAGTATGTTGATTACATGAGATGCTTGGGGGTTATCATTGACAATATGCTTTGTTTTGAGAAGCATATTGCCAATATTTCGTCCTGGGTCTCATTCTCACTCAGAAGGCTATATAGTCTTAATTGTTACATACCACCTCCAGTGCGCATAAAAGTAGCCCATGCGTTGCTTATGCCTGTTATTTTGTACGGTCTTGAGGTTTTTTCGGGAGCTACAAGGTTGCATTTAGAATTTTCAAAAAAATGAAAAGATTTTAACTTTTTGGGTTAAAATTTTGACTAAAATTACGAATATTGCATATTTTACCTATTTCTTGCAATACTTTGGATGTGCCCTGATGTAATATGTACAGACAAAAGTGTAGCAATTTCAGCTTATCATGACACATTTTTGAATTGGATCAATTACACGGTGTGACGCTAAAAATATACAGGAACTCCGACCTATATTTTTGGATAGGTATCGAAAATCAATGAATATCCTCATATCTATATCACTTCGAGTTTTTTTTTAATTTGCTCTTCTGTGTGCAAATTCGCATTTTGCTACCTTGAGTTACATATGTAATTAAAACTCAGCATCCACGCAAGTTATTTTAAAAGTGTAATACTTTCGAAAAACCAACACATTTAGCTTTCAAAAATTCATTAAAATAGGTTTAAAAAGACCTGAGTTATAGCTCATTATATGACAAAACTATTCAAATTTGAATACATTTTCCAATTTTGAAAAATCGTTAAAAAAATCATCTTGCAAGATACATTTTTACTGTTATTAAAAGTAAATTTAATTACCTTTTCAAAATTTTTGGAACTTTTCATATTAAGCAAAAAACAACAAAGTTATGATAGATACAAAACATCTACTCCAAATAATTAAATCTATAAACTATAAAATATAAGTGTTAAAAAATATCACGGTGGAACACCAAAAATATACCATAACTCCGATCTGTATTTTTAGTTAGGCATCGAAAAACAATGAATATCTTCATTTACAGAATTTCTGTATCACTTCGAGTTTTTTTTTTCAATGTCCACTGCTTTGTTCAAAATCCATTTTTCGTACTTTAACTTACTTATTTAATTAAAACTCAGATTCTACGAAAGGTATGGCAAGACTGTATAACTTATTTAAAAACCAACACATTTATCTTCGTAAATAGTTTTAAAATATTGAATCGGTTAATAACTACCTGAGTATTACACGACAAACATATAAATTTGAAAACAATTTTTCATATTTGAAAAATCGTCAAAAAAAACATCTCGTAAGATATATTACATATTATTGCAGTTATTGTAAGTAAATTTAATTACGCTTGCAAAATTTTTGAACTATTAAAATTTAGCAAGAAACAACAAAGTTATGATAAGATAAAAACATCTAGTAGATACTCCAAATAATACCATCTTGAAATTTGGCACGAATATACATAATAAATCAATACAAAATTTATAATTTTTTCAGAATTTTCATTTGGTAAATATAGTGTGGGAATGACTCGGTTAAAACATTTTATTATTTAAAGGACAATGATTTAATCAATCATAACTTTGTTGTTTCTTGTTAAATTTTGATAAATTCAAAAGTTCTGATAAGGTAATTAAATATACTTTAAGTAAATGTAAAAATATGTGGATTATCTTCCAACATGATTTTTTAACGATTTTTCAAAATTGAACAATGTATTCAAATTTGAATTGTTTTGTAATGACCTATAATGACCTATAACTCAGGTTTTTTTTAAACATATTTTAATAAATTAAAAAGTTTTGGTAAGTTAAATGTGTTGGTTCTTTAAAAAGTTATACAGTCTTGAAATACCTTTCGTAGATTCTGAGTTTTAATTACATAAGTAAGTTAAGGTACGAAAATGGATTTTGAACAAGCAGTGGACATTAAAAAAAACTCGAAGTGATACAGACATTCTGTAAATGAGGATATTCATTGTTTTTCGATGCCTAACCAAAAATACAGGTCGGAGTTCTTGAATATTTTTGGTGTTCCACCGTGGTATTCTTTAACACTTATATTTTATAGTTTATACATTTAATTATTTGGAGTAGATGTTATGTTTGTATCTATCATAACTTTGTTGTTTCTTGCTAAATTTGAAAATTTTTTGAGAAGGTAATTAAATTTACTTTTAATAACTGTAAAAATGAGTAGATTATCTTGCAAGATGATTTTTTAACGATTTTTCAAAATTGGAAAATGTTTTTAAATTTGAATTGTTTTGTCGTTTAATGACCTATAACTCAGGCCTTTTTAAACCAATTTTAATATATTAAAAAGTTTTAGTAAGCTAAATATATTGGTTTTTCAAAAAGTTATACACTTTTAATATCTTACGTGACTGCTGAGTTTTAATTACATAAGTAACTCAAGGTAAGAAAATGCGAATTTGCACACAGAAGAGCAAATTAAAAAAAAATCCAAGTGATATAGACATTCTGTAAATGAGGATATTCATTGACATATGTGGGAAATTTTGTATACGAAATTTTTTGGAATTTGTAGCACAGTGTTATTAAAACCGTAACCATTCTTCGTAAATCTTTAAAATCCTTCAAATACATTATTTTCTATAAAAAATATTGGAAGACAATATATCTAAATTTTGCACAATTTTCATAATGTCAATAAAATTTTTACATTTCAATATATTTAAACGCGGCACTGGTTTTGTGATGTTACATTTCAAAAAATCAAGGATTGAAACCTAAACGAATAACGGCTTCGATTTCGGTTTTTTCCGCGTTTCGGTTTCGGTTACGGTTTCGGTTTTAAGTTTTAATAACGAAACGGTTTCGGTATACAGGTTCCATGTTACGGTTTCGGTTTTGATTATGGTTTTTGTATAAATTTTCTTTATTTCTATATTTTTCAAATAATTTTACATTTTTTATATGTTGCTAATTTATGATCAAATTTGATACTGGGGTAAAGTGGGAAACGTAATTAAAACAATGTTTGTTGTTATTTTAGTAAAATATAGTGTTGTATGAATTATTTAATTGATTACGTCAAGAAAAAAATTTAATTTAAAATTTCGTGACCACAAACCAATGAAAAGCAACATTTTGACTTCACCTGATATATGATCTAAATTGAAAAGAAGATGAATTTTGAACAATTTTCATCCATAAAAGCCAAAGAAATTAAATTTCAACAATTCTGTGAACTGCAATATATGTAAACTAGTGATGATCATTTGCAAGAGCAAACAAGAAATGTTAATCTTAATCTTTTAAATTTTAAATAAAGATCGAAGACAAATATCTTAAACTGCATATTAATTATGAAAACGAATAGAATTTGAACACTAATTTTATTTAAGTTACTTATTTTCCATATTTTCAATTTCTTCAACATTTTACTAAAAATAAAATCCAATAACATAAAAATTTGAATTATATTTTAACAAGAATTAACAAATAAAAAATAATTGTATAAAACAAGTGATGTTGACAAGACAATTCAAAATCTCAAGGCCATAATAAAATGAACGAAAAGTCACCAAATACATTTTAAAAATGCTAAATATTTTTTACAAACATCTTTATGTATCTGTCAATTTTTAATCGATGATCTCCATCTTTTTTACCACATGATAAAAAAATGTAAATCTATCAATTGATATTTCAACTTTAAAAATGCATCAATTACTTTTTATAATATTAATCAACAAACTCGAAAATTAAGTTTTTCGTGAAAATGTATTTGGTGAGTTTTCGTTATACAACGACGATATACATATACAATAAATATAAGGAATATTTCGTATAAGCATATTTCTGTTTTCGTCACAGATTAAAAAAAATCGTATGCTACACGCACCGTATGTCAAGAGAACTCAAATAATATCTTGCAGAGTAACATTTTTCTTTGCGAACACCATGCGAACACAAACTCAAACGCTACAAAGCGAATACTAACAGAAAGAAGAGAATATAACAATAACGATTACGATTCGTATACACACACTTTCACAACGACAACTCTTCGTTGCTTTCCTGTATCATCGCATGGTAACAAACAGACGCATGACAACAGACAGACGCATGACAACAGACAGTCGCATGACAACGGACAGACGCACGGCACCACACTACATGTATGTATCTAATACAGCTCTCTAGTTGGCAACAACAACGAGTTCTCTTTGTGGTACAAAAAATGTCCCGCCAAAATTCTATCAAAAGCTTGGATGCTGCTTTATTCGCATTTTTGTTGTTGTTGCACTTTCAAACGAATCAGCGGATTTGTGAAGAAAGAAAAACACAAAAAGCAATATATCAGCTAAATACATCACACTGTGAAAATGTTCATATATTATTTTTTATTACTTCATGATTTTACAATTAACAAAAAAACTATATATAAAAGTAAAACAAAAATAATAATGTGCATATGCACACTCGATGTACGAACTTGCGTAGCGAAGAAAAGAGATAAAAACATTGTTTTGTCTATTTTATCTTTTTGAAGCGAGTTTTGAAGCACTTTTAAAGCTATTTACCGCTTCAAAAGTGCATCACAGGCCTTATTTTTAAGATGCTTATATTCTTTAGAATTCAACAAAAACAAAAAGAAAAACACACATCTTCATTAATGTTCCCGTTCATAAATATTTTGCACGCTTTCCATTGTTACTTATTGTTCAATATATAGTAATATCATGAATTCTTTTGTATAGCATTATTACCTTAAAAACATAATAAATACATTAAAATCATAAAAAACGCAAGAGTCTTCCTTTTCTTGCAGTCTTAGTCTTGCACTTGCTCTTGTTCTTTTTCTTGCAAAATCTCAATTTTGTTCTTGCAAAAAAAATGCAAGAACAAGATGCAAGAACAAAAAATTTTTAAACATCTGCCTTATACTTGAAATTTTTAAACTTGTCTAACTTGCACTTCATTTTTCGTATTTCCTTAAATAGTTAATAATTTGAAACTTTTTTTACATTTTTTTTTGCATTACATTGTTTTGTTTATGTCCGAAATTGAGCTGTTTTGAAACATCAGTCAAAAATCCATTAGAAGACTTATAATTGGTATTCTATTGAATAGATCCTTTAAAAGAATTTAAAAAATATTCAAATGAACTTTTCAAAACTTGTTCCACTTTACCTCAAGCTCCCCTATATATTTTACTAATAAAATAAATAAAAAACCAATATTATTAAAATTTTAATCATTTTTAACGTAAAAATTTTGCTTGGAGTTGCTGGTGTTTTGTTGTTAATTCGATTAAAGAAACAAAAAACAAATTTTAGACCAAATACCGTTGTTTTGGAAATATCGTTTCTCAAAAAACAACAAGTGAATTTTTGTACAACCAAAAATGTTTATTTTGGGAACTCCAAATTTTAATTAATGAAATTTTACTTAAGATTTTCTATATAAAATAATATATGTTTTTCTGGTTTTTTGTATACTTTTTTTAAAAACCGTTTTAAACCGGTATAAAACCGAAACGGTTTATATCGGTTTTGGATATCGGTTTATTTCTGATTTTCGTATAACGGTTTCGGTTTTAAAAATGAAACGGTTTTAAACGGATATCGGTTTCGGTTACGGTTTCAATCCTTGCAAAAAATGTATACTATCTATTTCAAATAATAATGCTAATGTGGATTCATAACTAGTGTTTCATAATGCATATACATTTTCTTAATGCGCAATTCACGCCAATTGTGAAAAACCATGGCCTAGTTGCAGTCTTTACAACTATATAAGTGAGTGAATAAAGTGCAAAATGTTTTATTTGAAAATAAATATTAATTTATACAAACAAATAAGTTGAAGTGATGAATTGTTCACTGTTTTTATGTATGCCCCTTTCCTTCCTAATGTTCCTTTCTCATTGACGTATTATATTTACAAATTCGATATTTTTCACTTTATTCTTCAATATTAGGATTGGTTTTGCCATCTGCAGGCTACGTAGATTTGGCAGAATGTATGAAATTTGAATCATGAATTATGAAGAATAAATCATATAATGTATTCCGGGATCTATTCCAATTACTCATGACTTTGAATATATTGTTACGAAAAGATGTAATTTGTCCCATAGTGCAAACAATCAACATTAATTAATGAGACGCAAGACAATTCAGCGTACTAAGCAAATGTTAGAAAGAGACGGAAGATCATTCAGCGCACTGAGGCAGTGTGTGAGAAAGAGATTGAAGATCAGCGCATTAAAACACATGAGTGCAAATGAGATACCAATAGCATGCGTCATTAACGAAACAAGTAGAAGGTTCTCGAAACAAGTTGAAGCTTGTCGAAACGTGTCGAACTGATGCATGAAGTATGTAAGGGAGCCGCATCTGAGGTACAGCACTTCGGTTGTGATTTGATAGTGAACTAGTGCGTCTCGTGAGTGAACATTGTAAAGCTAAATTATAGAAATTCAGCAGTTGATATAAGTGATTATTCTTTAAGTTGTTATTTAAATAAATAAAGTTAATTAATACTGGTTGAAATAATACTAGTTAAAACCAAATATTATTGTGTTTTTATTTTGTACACAATCCAGCGATGCGAACTCGTAGAATAGTTTTCCGTAGACTGAATTTTCGTAACAATATTATACGTAAAGCATGAGTAAACATACGCATAATTTTATTCAATTAATCATAATTGATTTTTTTCTATAATCATATATAATAATCATTATATATAAATAAAATAAATTAAATACAAATAAAAACCAAATCATTATCATTACTTATTGGCTGATGATTAAAATTTAGGCATACAACATGATTTATGAGAACATTTATCTCCGTGTGAAATCTCTGAGAGTATGGATATAAAAAAAGGTTTAATAAACCTTCAAACATCAATTCATTTAAAGGTTTTCTTTTTTTTTTTTTTACAAATTCACCAACGATCAGGGGATGCCCCCTATTCATGCAATGCACAGTGTTGATCGTAAGAAGGGATGATAGGTTAAATGGAGGGGGGAAAGATGGAGTAGTGTCGGTGAATGTTTGTTTTGAACTTGCCAATATTGTTCCACAAACGTATTGTGCGACTGAAGAACGAATTCTCACGGTAATGCGTGGTTCTATTGAGAGCCGAGTGAACTACGAAGAGGTGGGCTTGGTTCGATGCCCGAGTAGAACGAGAGGACACATGACCTGGTGGAATCAGTCCATGTATTCCCTCGAACACTTACCATTGTAATACCTATAGGTTTACACACTCTATGGTCCTTCGGTGCTCAAGAGAACCAATAGAGGATGAAATATTTTCATCCCCTATTAAATATATTGTACGTTGTTGGATTCGATCCAGGAACTCCAAAGAAGATTTTGAAGCCCCTGCCCATATGTGCGAATTGTATTCCATCTTAGGCCGAATATAGGTAGACAGTGCGCAAGTCAGCAAGGTGAAGTATGTCTTACACCGTTTTAAAAAACCGAGGCACTTGGCCGCCTCTTTCGACACGTCAAATATGTGATCATTCCAACGGAGATCACATTGAATTGATATGCCCAGAACGTCAAGAGCTGCAATATCCACAGCTGACTCTGCAATATCCACAGCACCCATATTAATGCCCGTAACTTCAACGAGTAGATATCTATTGGTGTTCGTACCGAACAGATATCTCTTACCTATCCGGTGTTTTTACTCCTTAACTATGCGTTGAAGTTACGAAATTTTGCTTACACGATAGATAACTAAGCACCAGTAGATATCTATTCGTTGAAGTTACGGGCATAAGGGGAGGTGGGGTGGAATCCATTCTTTTCTGAGAAAACAGACAACATTGGGTCTTGCGTGCATTAAAATCAACTCTATTTGCAAGACCCCACTCGGAGATTGTTTGGAGGTCATTATTGAGTGTGTCATTCATAGTGCGTCTTTTGCTCTCAATCTCCAAAGAGGTTGGGCGCTTTTTGAACGAGTATGAATGACAAATGTTGCTATCATCTGCAAAGGAATGGATTGGGTTCTGGGTCAATGACAGAAGGTCATTGATAAATACCAGAAATAGGGACGGGGATAGAACGGAACCCTGCGGAACTCCAGAATTGATGAAATGTTGTTCCGAAAGAACACCATCCATCGCAACTCGTATTGAACGACCCTGGAGAAAACTCGATATCCATCGAGTAAAAGATTCACCGACACCATATGCAATTAGTTTTGAAACGAGGGCTTTATGCCACACTCGATCAAAAGCCTTGGAGATATCAAGAGCAACAGCCTTGCTCTCCCCGAAAAGGTGAACACAATTATTCCACTTTTCGGAGAGGACCGCCATCAAGTCACCTGTGGATCTGGTCCTACGGAAACCGTATTGTCGGTTACTGAGCAATTCGTTGTGCTCAAGATAGTTCACAAAGTGGAAGTTAATTACGCTCTCCATTACCTTGGAGAGTGCAGAGCATATTGCAATGGGTCGGTAATTGGCAGGGTTCGTGGCCTCGCCCTTTTTCGGAACTGGCTGGATATTGGCAACCTTTCAACATGATGGAAAAACTCCTGTCGTGTAGGAGATGTTGAAAATGTTACGCAACGGACAAGCCAGCGTTGACGCGCACTTCTTCAACACATGGGCAGATATGCCATCTGGCCCAGAGGCTTTGTTAATGTTGAGGTTTGCTAAAACCTTTTTAACTGCCCGAGTTCGAAAATGTATCTCCGGCATTGCAAAAGAAACAAAATCGACGACAGGCAGTGGTTGATTACTATCTGGGAGCGTTGATTTATTTGCAAATAATTCTGCCAATAGATTAGCTTTATTAACCGGATCAGTGAAGGCCTGGCCATTCATACTAAGAGTTGGAGTAGACGATCTCGTCTGAGTCTTCACCCTTTTTACAAATGACCAGACATTTTTACTACCCCTGTGATACAGTAGAAAAAGTTTCGTGAAGAAACTTTTCGCGCGAGATCACGGCATTACAGCGATGTATACGAAGTCTTTCAGTATCAGCATTCTTGTTAGAACGCCAAGTCTGAAAGGCTTCCTCTTTCGTCCTGACTGCAATCCTGCAAGTCTCATTAAACCAAGAGTGGTCCTTAGGTTTAATGCTAATTTTTTTAGAAGGTATGAAGGACCGCATACCTAATAAAATAATATTTTGTACCATTAAAGCCGCAGCATTTATGTCTCTGTCCGCGAAACACAATTTCCAATTAAAGTTACGAAAAAAATCATTTAACGCAACCCAATTTGCTTTTTCGTAAAGCCATACATTCCTCTTCGGGACTTTAATCGAAAAGGCGCGTAAACTAGAATACGAAAACTCAGCGGAAACAGTATAGTGGTCGGAATTACCAAGAGGTGCAAGGACTTTTACATCATATTATTCATGATGTGAAGTCAGAAAAAGGTCTAGGACTTTTGGGCTTTGCCCGCCGACGCGTGGAATATACGTCGGCTTCTTCACCATTTGAGTGAGTTGGTTGCACTCGGCAAAAAGCTCAACATAACAACCCTCCTGTGTTGATAGACCCAAGTGGCTCAACCAAGTGGCGTTGTGCATATTAAAATCGCCGGCAACAACAATTTCACTGCCTGGAAATTGCTCCAATATATTTGAGATCGAATCAGATAAGGCATCCAGCTTATTACAGGTGGAAACCCTATCTAAATTCGGACTCCTGTAAAGAAAGCACAAGTGCATGATGTGTGTTTGTATTTTGAATTTAACCCAAATAGTATTAAATTCACTATCCGACACACTATGTTGTTGCTGCAGTTGATACGCAACGTCACTTCGGAATAAAAGAGCAAGGCCCCTATGGGCAGAGAATAATGGCAGTAGGTGATAACCAGGTATATGAAAATACAGTGGATCTGCACCCTCATTAACCTGGGTCTCACCTAGTGCCATTATTTGCATATACGCATATACCGAGAAAAAGTTCGCCCTTCGCCCACGAATGTTGCAAAAATCTATGCGAAATTTTTTTCTACTGGGCAACTTCAAAACAGACATACATACTACCAAGGCGCAGCAGTTGAATTAAACAAATGAGAGCGTATGTCAAGCCGTGGTGAGTGTTATGCCTTCAACACAGCATAGAGTACGCACTCAGTGCAGCCTCAACCGTACGCGCTAGTATCGTGGAGTAGGATGGGTGAGGGAGGGAATACGTCAACAAACCTGTGCAATTGCAGAAAAGAGCATAGAAAAGCCCGTCGGCAATTGCAAAAACAGCGAGTGGCAACTCAGCAGGCAGCGCGAAACCGGTTCTATTATGTGGTTGTTGTTGTTGAATTATTATTGTTTGTTTTATTTAATTGGTGTTTATTTTGTTTTATTTTAGTTTTTTATGTAAATTATTATTAGTTTGTGTTTTAATTTAATTTTGTTTTATTTCGTTGTTATTTTTTCTTATGTTGGGCGGGCACATTAAACACAGTTTTGAAACTCATTTATACTAAACGACGGACGGAACACGTTAAAAAAGACAAGAGACGACACGTCCGTCCCCCATAAGTGCGTTGACGCAACTTGTAATGTTACCATGCGATATTTTAAAATTCAATTCAAATTTATTAAATTAAAATTTGATGATACTTGCGTTTTTAAAATACAAATAAAACCCTATGTACTATGTACAATTTTTTGAATTTTTTCATTAGCCTAAAAACCGAAAACTACGGAAGTTATTGATTTATAAATTCAGTTTAAAGTATTAAAAAAAAGAAATACAAAATATTTTTTTTTAATATAAAACGTTTTTAATGTGAACCAATATATTTTATTATCTACCACCCACATTTTATTTTAAATCATAAAAAAATTCAACTTAAATACGTTTTATATTAAAAAATATTTTTTGTTTCATATTTTTATTTTTTTGTGTCAGTTTTATTTTCGTCTGACAGAATTCGAAAGGCCTAATATTATTAAAATTAAAAATATTATTTTTTCAAAGTGTCTTTAATATGAAATCATGGCGATAGAACCATGATGAACCGGATAGCAAGAAAACTATAATATTGCATTGTCATCCAGTTTGAGGCAAGATTGAAAATCTCAAGTCTATGGCTCATAGCAAAGATAGTTTAAAATCAATCACAAAATTTGGCGTCGATTCTGGATTTGCGTTGTCGACAACAGTTTTTTTTTTTGGTAAATTCATACCACATTTGCGATTCTCATTGTGCTGTGAAGTGATAACTATTGGCAAAAGTTTACGAAAATGAAGTTTTGAAAAGTTTTTAAAAAATTCATCACATAAATGATAATTAAAAAATAAAATTATTAAATTTTACAAGAATATATTCTTATTTACTATGTTATGTGTAGTGGATTAAGAAGCTTTAAATAACAATATAAATTATACAAAATATAGTTTTCACTATATGAACAAGTATCGCATTTCGATCACTGTGAAGTAAACTCGCCTTTTACAAATAAATACCTATTAAAATGTGTATTATACACACGCATAGAAAAGATTTGTTTGAATATGTTTGAATGTAATTAAAAAGTAATACGAAATTACCATACATGTATTAGGAATGAAGTGTAATTAAATTATAATCGAAATTGAATTTATTTTTGTTCACGTGTAAACATTATTATATTGTCTAGCAGAATCTGTCAAATTTACCATAAATATTTTACAATACCAACATTAAATTTTAATTGCATTTGAATAAACTATTTCTTGGCAATTTACTTGGTTAAAATTATGTTTCGAAACACAGAAAATGCTAATCAAATCTAAATACAACGTATGTTCGGAACGCTCGTCTTAATTCGATAATTTATCGACTGACGAAGTTGGCAACGTTGTGCAGCATTTTCGATCTACGCCATCTTTTGCCATCGTTTGAACATATTGATGTTTAAAAACAAACAAAAAAAAATTGGATTTAAATAAATGTATTCATGCAACATTCTTATTGTATACGAAGTTGGCACTCGTTGAGCAGAATTTTCTACTTCCGTCTCTTTTGTCGTCGTTTGAAGTATGTATAGGGTCATTTTAAACATACTGATGTTTGAAAAGAAACAGCTCTCTTGTATACAAAGTTGACACTCGGTGATCGGCATTTTCTGCGTACGTGACTTTTGTTGTTCGTATTCGCGTCGGTAATAATTTTGTTATTTGTAAATTAAATAAATATATAAATTGTGTTATAAAAAACACTAATAGTAACAGAGTATAATATAGTGCAGTGTATAATTTCTGAAACTAATGTGATAAAAACACAAATAAAAATCAGTGTTTCGATTTGCAAACAGAATTTGGCATGTTTTTACAAAAGCCTCCGTGAATTCCTTGCCTACGCTATGTGCTGTACTGAGATCAACTGTAACTGTACCAAATATAAAGCGAGCCTGGATCGTCTGGTTTAGCGTCTGCTGGTGCAATTGTGCATTCATTGATGCTGTCACTTGTACTTGCAGTTTTAAACCAAATTTTTTTTAATTATTTATGCATTTACAAATTTGTATATGAATTCTATTATTATAAATTCCAACTGTGCAAGTTTAAAGATTTCTAATAAAAATAAATAAAAACACAACAGTTTATTTTCAGGATTTTTTCCAAAAATATTTAAATATCTATGCAAACATACATACTACTTATATATATATATAAAAATATATATATATATATATAAATATATATATATATATATATATATATATATATATATATATATATATATATATATACTAGCTGGACCCGTACATGACTCGTGCCAAGATTTTGTGAATTCAAAGATATGGAGCGATTTAATTAATATAAAAAACATTTTTATTATTTATATCATGGACCCATGCATTACTGTGGACGTTTTTTATTGGTTTTATAAATGTAGTAAACAAAAAAAAGAACAGCTTTTCTGATAGACAATTCTTTCTCAGATTCCCCATAGATTTTTCCCAGTAGAAATCATCCCCGTAAAATTCTTCCGCATATAACGCTTTCCCGTAGAATTCTTCCCGGTAGAATTGTTCCCGATAGAACTCTTTCCCGTAGAATTCTTCCCCGTAGAGTTTTTCCCTTTTCCCGTAGAAGTTTTAGTGTGGTGGGTTTTAATGTGGTGAGTTTCGGTGTGCTGAGTTTATGTGTGGTGAACTTTGGTGTGGTGAGTTTAAGTATGGTGAGTTTTAGTGTGGTGAGTTTTGGTGTGGTGAGTTTTAGTGTGGTAAGTTTTGGTGTGATAAATTTTAGTGTTGTGAGTTTTAGTGTGGTGAATTTTAGTGTGGTGAGTTTTAGTATGGTGAATTATAGTGTGGAGGGTTTTAGTGTGGTGAATTTTATTGTGGTGAGTTTTATTGTGATGAATTTTAATGTGATTTTATTGTGGTGAGTTTTATTGTGGTGAATTTTAGTGTCGTGAGTTTTAGTGTGGTGAATTATAGTGTGGTGGGTTTTAGTGTGGTGAATTTGAGGGTGAATTTTAGTGTGGCGAGTTTTAGTGTGGCGAGTATTACTGTGGAGAGTTTTAGTGTGGTGAATTTTAGTGTGGTTTATTTTATTGTGGTGAGTTTTAGTGTGGTGTATTTTAGTGTGGTGAGTTCTAGTGTGGTGAATTATAGTGTGGTGGGTTTTAGTGTGGTGAATTTTAGTGTGGTGAGTTTTAATGTGGTGAATTTTAGTGTGGTGAGTTTTAGTGTGGTGAATTATAGTGTGGTGAGTTTTAGTGTGGTGAGTTTTAGTGTGGTGGGTTTTAGTGTGGTGAATTTTAATGTGATGTGTTTTAGTGTGGTGAGTTTTAGTGTGGTGAAATTTTAGTGTGGTGAGTTTTAGTGTAGTGAATTTTCGAGTAGTGAGTTTTAGTGTGGTTAATTTTAGTGTGTTGCATTTTTGTGTGGTGCGTTTTTGTGTGGTGAGTTTTACTGTGTGGTGAATTTTAGTGTGGTGAGTTTTAGTATTGAAATTTATGTTGTATGGGAGGTGCCACGACTCTTTGGCCAATCCCGCCCATATATATCCTATTATTCCTTCCAGACCATACTGCATCTGTGGTAAAAATTTAAAGAAAATCGGATCAGCCGTTTAGACGGAGAAGCGGAACAAACGTACAAACGAACAAACAGATTTATTATATTAAAAGGATATATATATATATATATATATATATATATATATATATATATATATATATATATATATTTGCTCAATTGCGATATAGAATGGACATTTGTGTACAAATATATATAAATATATATATATATATATATATATAAATATATATATATATATATATATATATATATATATATATATATATATATATATATATATATATATTTGTGCACAAACGTCCATTATATATCGCTATTGAGAAAAATTTCTTCATCGTACTAGTTCCATAATATGGATATCATATATAACTCTTCTATTTCACCATAATAAATTTAAGTTTTGTAATAAACCGTAATATTCCCTTACTCTCTCTATATATTTTGTATTCTTCTTTATTTTAGTAAAACGAGTTCAAGGCAATTAACTTTAAGTTATGAGAAAGCAAGTAAAAAGAAAAAATTAAAACTTCTTTTAAAAGGAGGAAACTTTTGGAAATATCAGGTAACTAAAAATATTATTTAAAATGTATTCTTACACCAAGTTATAATTGACACCGAAACGTTATGTGTGCGAGTGTCAGTCCGTAAACGTAGAAAATGTATGTTCCGAATGTATTGGGACATTGCAAGATTGAAATATTTCCGAAAATATCGCTGCCATGTTCCAGCAATATTGTAAGACATGTATGTGCAACGTATTTGTAAAGAAAAAAAAATCCGTCTTAATTATTTGTTCCTCTGTTCTGTTTATTATCTTTATTTATTTTTTATATTATATACATTTAATAATTTAATTTATTTTTAGGAGTATGTAATTTATTTTTATTTTTGCACAGGAATCTTAATTGTTTTCCTGAATCAATTTTGGATTAAATTAAGTAAATTAATTTTATAAACATTTAAACCTTTATTATTATAGTCCTGTGTAGAACATAGGCCGAGCTCTCTCATCATTTGAGCTGTGCGTATTATATTTGTATTGAAAGTAGTGGGACCTACAGTTAATTCCAAATCCGAACTTCGTACAATGGTTTATTTTTAGCATTTTACTGTTTTAAATATGCTTCAGGTCGTATTTCGTAACGGATTTGTAGGATTGTTTCAGCTATATAATCACAAGTATATTTGAAAGAGAACTGTCAAGGCCGAATTTTAAGTTTTGTTAGGTACAAAAACAAATAAAGCTATATTTTCTAAATTGAGCAATTTTTCTATGTTGTTCAAATTTTGTTTATAAGTAAAATATAGCCGTAATATAGTCTTAAAAATATTGTTTGAAAAGTTTTATTCGAAGTGAAAAAATAATTTATAAATGTACAGAAAACTTATTATAGAAAAAACAAAAGTTGCTGTAATTTATAAATAACTAAAATGAGAAAGTATTTTATAATATAGTATATAGAAATCAATAAAACTAAATAAGTCTTAATAACTACTAACTAACTCATATAATATACTTGAACACTTTCCCTTGTTATTTGGAGTTATCAGCTATTGAAGTCCCATTCGATCGCATAGAATCTGAAGTCGTGTCTTTGGCAAAGGTTTCGTCATAATGTCTGCAACTTGCTCCGTGGTTGAAATTTTCTGAATTTCAATAACACTTTCAGAAATTTTCTCTCTTATAAAGAAATGTTTGATTGCAATATGTTTTGTTCTGCGATGAAACTCCGGATTTTGTGCTAACTTCACTGCTGCTAAATTGTCTACTTGAAGAATTGGAACTTGGTTTAGCTGCACAATATCTCCATATTATCGGCTGATCCAAATAATTTCTTTAGCTGCTTCATTTGCCGCCACGATCTTTGCTTCAGTTGTCGATGTTGCTACCATAGCTTGTCGTTGACTTAGCCAAGATATAGCTCCGTCTGCATATGCAACAACCACTCCAGTAGTCGATCGAGCAGTTTTTGTACACCCTCCGAAATCTGCATCACTGAAGCACTCTATGATACCCTTTCTCTTGCAACTATAAACTATGCCAAGATTAATCGTACCCGCTATGTATCGAAACACTCTCTTGACGCGAGCAATATCTTCAGTGGTTGGATTCTCCAGTGACCTTGACAAGAATCCTACTGTGAACGCCATATCCGGTCTTGTTCCGAGCATTAAATACATTAATGCGCCTACGGCTTGCCTATACGGAAAGTTTTGAGTCTTGTCATCAACTTTCCCTGATTCTGGAAATTCGGACGTCTTCAAAATTGGTGTTAAAACCGGTTTGCACTCCGAAAAGTTAAAACGCTCAAGAATCCTTCTTGCGTATGCCTTCTGATCAATTTTGATGTAGTTTGCGTGTCTTTCGATCCCTAGGCCCAAAAAATAACTTGCTGGCTTTGAGACAATCTTGAATTCTGTCCTCAACTCGCAAAGAAAGTATTCTAAATCCTGTTGATCAGTTGCTGCAATCAACCCATCGTCAACGTATAATGCTAGAATGAGTTTTTTGCCATCTTTTGCACGTATATAGAGACATGGATCTGCATCGCTGGCTTTGAATCCCAATGTTGTAAGAAAATTTCCAAACCTTTTGTTCCAGCATCTTGGAGCTTGCTTCAGTCCGTACAAACTTCTCATAAGTTTGCATACTTGATTTGAACCATCTTCGTATCCTTCGGGTTGTCTCATATAAACAATTTCGTCTAATTGTCCATATAGAAATGCTGTTGATACATCGAACTGCGCGAGATGCATTCGCTCGCTTGCTGCTATACTCAACACTGCGCGAATAGTTCCTAACTTCGCAACTGGACTGAAAGTTTGGTTGTAGTCAATTCCTTCACGGTGCCTGAAGCCTTTGACTACCAAACGTGCCTTATATTTGTCAATACTGCCATCTGGGTTCGTTTTCAACTTGAAAACCCACTTACTTGGAATTGCCTTTGCACCTGTCGGCAATGAACTGAGCTTCCAAGTCTGATTCTGGAGTAATGAGTTAATTTCACTATCCATGGCTCTTTTCCATTCTGTATGATGCTTGCAGTTCAGTACGTCTTTATAATCTTCTGGAGTGTCTTCTTCGTTAATAAGGTCGATCTCTAAGACGTCGATTTAGTTGGACTTCTTCTTCTGAAGTTTCGGTATCTTCGCCTGTTTCGAACTCATCGTCACTGCAGTCGATTTCTATGATGTCCTGCTCTTCTTGGTGATTTTCTGTTGAATCAATGTCGTCTTTTTCTTCGATATCACGAAGTGGCAATGTAACGCGCTCTTCGCATACACCAAGCTTCTCCTGGAAATTTACGTCTCTGGAACATACAACCTTGTGCTTCTCTTTTATATAAACGCGATATCTCTCATCGCCATCATATCCTACAAGGTATCCCTTGACAGCTTTTACGTCCATCTTCTTTCGTTTCTATGCCGGAACGTGTACATAGCACAGCGAGCCGATTATTCGCATGTGCTTGATTCTTGGTTTCTTGCCCATCCAAAGTTCGTGTGGACTCATGTTTTCCACTGACGATTTTCCGACTCTATTCAGAATGTAGACTGCGGAACTCACTAATTCCGCCCAAATTGCTTCTGGGAATATTACATCTGGATTCAAGTATTTGAATGTTCTCGCCATCTCCACAATTGTGCGATTTTCTTGTTCACTGCCGCCATTTTGCTCCGGTGTATATGGCGCTGTTAGCCTTTGATTTATGCCATGTTTCTTCAGGATTTGCCGAACTTCTGCGTTATCAAACTCACCGCCGTTGTCACTTAGCAGATTCTTAATAGAATGCCCTTGGGTTTTCGCATGTGCTATCATTTCTACCAACACATTCTTAACTTGCGATTTCTCTCGGACAATAAAACCATACCGAAATTTGGTGTAGCTGTCCTTAAAAACAACTAAATATTTCAGCTTTTGGAACGAATCTGGAAACGGTCCGCATACATCAGTTGACATCAGTTCTCCAGGTTTGTCTGCTTTATTCCTGGTACCAAAAGGTAAACGATGCGCCTTTCCATAAATGCACGGCTCACATTTTTCAGCATCAATTTTAACATTTATACTTAGCTCTCTCTCCAGCATCTTCTTGATGTGCCTTTTGTCCTGATGACCCCATCTTTCGTGGTACATTTGCAATGTTTCGCTATTGCTGACTGCGACGTTTACATCGATTTTTGATTCTGGACAAATTGGTTTAATGGCAACTTTGAACAATGTTCCGCTGACTTCTCGTACACCACACACGACTGTTTCACCATTAACTACCAAACTGCATTTCGTCACCGTAGATTCGAATTTACTATTGTGATGTTTGTCTTGAGCTGCTAGAACCGAAAACAAATTTCTGCATACTTTCGGTACGTACCACACATCTGTTAGTGTGATTAATTGCGTTTTGCCATTTACTGTTGACAAAACACGAATTGTGACCATGCCAAGTGCGTCAAGGACTTCTTTCCCAGCTGCTTTAATGCTGCACGGATCCGCAAACTTCTTGAATTCGATAAAGAATTCCAAGGAATTCGTAACGTGCCTTGTTGCACCACTGTCGATCCACCATTCATTCGAAGTAGTTTCAGCTGCACATACATCATTGGTGTCAGAAACGAGCGCCAACTTGCTGTCTCGAACGTTGCTTACGTCACTATATGACTTTTCCCTCGATGGTCGTCCATCGGCGATCCACTTCCTGCAGTCTTTTACCCAATGACCTTTCTTGTTGCAATAATTAAAGCTGTCCACTCTCCGAAATCCTTTGCCTTCGCTTGACCATCATTCTTGTGCTTAAAAGACTTAGCTACTAGTGCCTCTTGAACTATTTCGCTGTCGTCACTTTTGTTGAAATTTCTCTCGAACATACACAACTGCGTTGTCAATTCGTCAAATGTCTTATAGTCTTCTTTGTTCCGTAACATCCAGCTGGATTTGAAACTGTCAAACTTGCTTGGCAAAATGTTCAGCGTTTTGCACACTAAAATTAAATCAGGCAACGCACTCTGTTCTTTTGCTCTAAGACCATTGTTTAGTTCATTCCACAATGTTCTCAGTTTAGCAATATGCATTGCAACATCCTGCCCAGACGTCCAATGAAAAACGAAGAAATCACTGCATATCTTGAATAGCTGATCCTTCGATGTTGCCTCGAATTGCTGTTGAAGTGCTTCCCACGCATCATGAGTAGACTCTTTGTCCATGATCTTCTGATACACGTCATCAGTAACAGAACTCGTAATCATTGACTTCGCGTAACTATTTGCCTTACGGTACAAATCAGCTTTCTCTTTGTTTAGCTTGATTTGCGCTTCCTGGTCTCACGAGCCTTTTCTCAATTACGTCCACGGCGCCTTCATGGTAGTCTAGCAAGTCACGAATCTTGCGTTTCCATATTGGCCAATCTGCCTCTCCTGTCAGTGGCTTAATGTGCTTTGCGAAATCCATAATAACTGCTAATATTTTCTGTAACCACAAACTATTTGAAACACACTATTTTTACGCACTTGAAAGCAAACTTGGTACCATAACCTATTGTTTGAAAAGTTTTATTCGAAGTGAAAAAATAATTTATAAATGTACAGAAAACTTATTATAGAACAAACAAAAGTTGCTGTAATTTATAAAAAACTAAAATGAGAAAGTATTTTATAATATAGTATACAGAAATCAATAAAACTAAATAAGTATTAATAACTACTAACTAACACATATAATATACTTCAACAAAAAAATATGGGCGTAATTAAAGCACTGGGCGTGGCATAGTCATACGTCGCATAGTCATATGGGCCAATTACGCCCATATTTTGTCTAGGCTATACTACGACTACATTATTCTTATGAAAACACCATATAATAATAATAGTTTGGCGCTACAGCCCTGTATAGAACTTCGGCCGAGCTCTCTCACCATTTTAGCTGTGCGTGTTATATTTGTACTCAAATTGGTGGGGCCGAATCCGAACGGCGGGTGAGAGCTTTTCATAGGCAATGTTTTACTCTCGTAGGTTTGCCACTTACTGCCGATAGATAGCGTCGCATAGAAAAAATACACAATATAGCTTCAATAATATCAAGGAAATAATATATAATAAAAATATTAAATGAATTTTTTCATGTGGGAGTTACCACGTCAAGTAGTCCAATTACGCCCATATTTGTCCAGATATTTACTGAGCTACATATATACACCTAAACCTATTTTTGTTAAGATCGGTGTATTGGTTTGAGATTTATAAAATTTCATTAATTGCGTACCCTATCGGTGAAAATAATTATTAATATATGGTACAACTTCTGACCGTAACCGAACCAAATCGGTTAATAACATCGGAAAAAATGGTGCTATTTATTTAAGTATATATACCAATATTTAATAATCGACCTTGACAGTTCCCTTTCAAATATATGTGTGAATTTATAGCGGAAAGAATCTTGAAAATCTGTTAAGAAATATGACCTGTAAAACAGTAAAATGCCAAAACAAACCACTATGCGGCGGTGTAGGTTTGCACTTGAGGTTGCTAGAAACATATTATCTACGAAAAAGATGTTGACCGTCACACTGATTGAACCCGGGACTTTCCGCTCCTAAACATGTAGGAACTACCTTGAGCTGTCAGGTCTTGGTTCATTTGTCTTCGCTGACACAAAAAAAAGTTCATACTATTAATGAATTTGTTCATCAATAATATGAATTTGTCATTACGACTCAACCAATCACCAAATTCATCTCATTTATGAATCGTTCAATGAACCGTAATGAAAAAGTTCATAATGTTGATGAACGTATTTATAATTTATGAAAAAATTCAAGGTATTTATGAAGATTAAAATTATTTAAAAATAAAAATGAATATATTACTTTTTTATGTTATTTTATTATTTTTTTCACTACTTATATCTTATTTTATATCTACTCTTGCTGGAAACGATTTGCTATATATTTACTATCATGCGGCAGGCAGTTATCAATGCTCTGCACATAAAACAGCAGTAGCAAGAGAGAGACGATAAAAATGGTCCAACTTAATCTCAACCACTGCATTGCAGCACATGATCTCCTGCAGCAGACGATCTTTGAGCAACAAATAAATGTCGCTCTACTGTGCAATCAGCATAATAACGTGTACGGATGCTAATGGACGACGGACGCACCAATCAAAGCCGCGATATGGACACTTAGTGGCAGGGTATACAAATACAGAGCGCGAGTGGCCCACAAATTTGAAGAAATTGATTTCTTATCATGCTATGCGATACCCAGCATGAACATAAGTCAGTTTGAACGCATGATGATGGAAATGGTGACCGAGGCCAGAGGAAAGTCTCTGGTTATTATTGGCGGTGATTTTATCGCCTGGTCTACAACGTGGAGTAGCAAGATCACAAATCAAAGAGAAAGACTTCTTATGGAATATCTTGCGACACTGAGCGTAGATGTAATGAACGATGGCCAGAATACTTTTGAGGCTGGAGAGAAGCGGTCAGCGGTATATCTTACCTTCGCTAACAGCTCAATTGCGCGGAACGCCACATGGAGCATTGGTAATTTCCATACCAGGATAGACCACCAAAAACAGTAAACCGTTTGGAGGACAACTAGAGGGCAAAACAAGGGTTGGAAACAGCACTCATTAGACACCGAAGTCTTCCAACTAGTGTAGAATGAGGGATAAATAGCTGACGACATAGCCACTAACACGGCGACAAGCATGAAGAAGCGACTGTGTTCCGCATGTGACGCAGCAATGCCAAGAAGATCACATAAGCCTAATAGGACACCCATATAATGGTGGAACGAGGAGGATGCGGAATGCAGAAAACGCTGCAATCAGACGCGCAGGAAAGCTCAACCCGCGCGAAACCTCCCGGCGCCCGTATTACTTAAAAAAGCAATACGGGCGAAGAAGAACACATGTTTTAAGGCACTACGCGAGAGCGCGGATATCGATCCAAAGGGTAAGGCGTACAAGGTGGGGATGAGCAGAGTGAGGGGCCCCAAGGCAACACAGCTATCTAACCCTGAGCTCATGAACTGCGTTGTAGCCGAATTATTCCCTACACAGGTGGGGAGAGGTTGCCAATACTACCAGCCAACGAACGCGGGCGACATCCCGGATGTGAATGCCGCAGAGGTGCTACAGATGCTGCGAAATTGAACAGACAAAAAAGCGCCTGGGCTGGACGGCATTACAAATGTTGCAATGAAGACGGCAGAAATCCTCTTACCAAACCCTCCTAGTGGGTTGCGAGTGGTAATAATCACCACAGTTGTTTCCAATGCTCTGTATTGGTGACGAAGATTAGCTAAGGTCAGGTGTCAGTCTCTCGTGTTTGTTACTCCTCAATAGTACATCACCAGGTCGGCACTTGATCGGTTGATAGGTTTGAGATACCCCCGCCTCTCCTGTCCCGATCCTTTCCCGATGACCTTAGCACTCCTCTAGGCTGGATTAAGATACCGTGTCGATAATCTGCTAGACGGTTACGGATATACGGATATGTCGCAAGCGGCATATCCGTATACGGATCTCTGTGCGAATGGACCTTCCCCTTCTCCGATACTCGTGGGACTAAGCATGTACAAGTGGTTTCTAAACCTGGTTCAAACGGCTACAAGACAACAAACCCAACTCAAGCGGATGCTACCAAAGCGTCAAGGTCCACCGAAGAGGCAAAACCAGAGCCTTAAAAACAGAAGGTACCGTCCTCTGGAACTAGAAGAGCCTTCAGCGATGTGCTGAAGGACAACCTAGTTGTAGCTGTCATCGACAGAAATGACGTCGACGACAGCATCACCCCGGAGAACTGCAGAATAGTGATGGAACGATTTTCAACAACAATTCCTCTCTCTCATCCTGGAGCATCCAGGACCCACATTCAGAGATGCCGGATGACATCAGCCCACATTCAGAGATGCCGGATGACATCAGGGCCATGTAAAACTCATTGACTGCGCTGATCAAAGGTCACTTGACCTTTGATCAATTTTACGCGTAGGTAAAATTGGTGAAATTTGGCCAATACCTGGCACCTCTAGCTGGCGTCTCTAGCTGGCTCCAACCGGGAGATCAACTACGGTCTCGGGTCTAACACCCTGAAGTTCTATCACCAGGACAGAAGTAGCACCAATCCGCATAATTCTGGTCTCCAAATACACCATGGCGACAAGCAGAACAGAGAGAGATCTGTCTGCAAGAACGCGGTTGTGGTGGAGAATACGGAAGCGGTGGCTCATACGGGTAGCACGGTTGCGATGGGGAACACTTGCGTACCCTTATTAGTTCCTCCTATGGATCTCGACTATTCGTCATTCGATACGCTTAATAAGACAACTTTTTTTCGACGAGGAGTCATTGTTGACGGATACGGACGATGAGGTCGACGTAACAATGATTGAGAGGTCTGTGGGGGTTGGGTGCAGCAATGCTCCGAATCCTACAGATTAACCTTCATCACTCCAAAACGGCATCAGCTGGCCTTATCCTCCGCCTTAGTGAAAAGTGTGAGGACCTCGTCCTTAGTCAAGAGCCGTGGGTTATTGGTAACCAGATCCATTGACTTAGGACACAAAATTAAAATATCATCTATGTAAGAGACAAAGGTAAACCCAGATCATGCATTCTTGCCAAGAAAACAAATAATATTTCCCTATTGTCTACTCACAGTGACGCGGATATAGTCGTAACCAATTAGTTAGGCACCACTTCATATTGTTTTATCTCGGCGTATCTCGCATCATGATCTGCAAAGAACCTTCCTGGAGATTGTCAAATGAGCACTCCTTTTCCGACCATCGTTATATTCAGTTTAGTATTAACGATCAGTCACCTACTCCATCCCCCTCCCTGAATTACAGGAAAACAAACTGGATACGATACAATGATATCGTGACAGCAAGCCTCTCGACCATAAATCCCAAAACCCTCTCGGGAACAGCGGTCTTAGACTTGGACACACTCACAAATACGCTTAATGCGGCACAGTGGAAAGCATACCCAACAAACAGGGGCATAGGAAAAACAAGACCACAATGGTGGTCACCACAAATCAGAACTCTACGTAGTAATAGTAGGGCGCTTTTCAATAAAGCTAAGCATACTAGACTCTCACAGGACTGAGAATGCTACAAAGTCAGTTTATGGACATATAAATCGGCACTCAAAAAAGCCAAGCGGGACTCATGGAAACTTTTCTGTGGGAAAATTAGCTAAGCATCGCATTTAAGGAAAATCCTATCCACCAATTTCACCATTCCTAGCTATCTTACTTATCCTGATTGCACATAGATAACTTCCTGCATTGAATCCATTGAACTTCTTATAGACACTCACTTCCCTGGCAGTACAAATCACACCTCCGGTCAAGCACCCCCTCCCTGTGCAAGCCCAAACAGTAGGGCGGATCGAAATTGTTTCTCAAAGTTGTAATAGGCCTTAAAAGTTGCATTATGCTGCTAGAGTTGACCACAAAAAATTTGTGTCGAAAAAAATAATGTCTTATATTCGAGCATTGCAGATAAAGTTAAAAAACACTTAAAATATTTTTTTTTATTTTTTACCATCTACATAAACTTTTTTTTTGGATCGTCATAGACTCAAAAAAATTGGAGATTGTATCTATTAATGTCCTCCTAAAATTTCATAAATTTTTAATAAAGTTACATAATGGTCCTAGAATTTACATCATACAATTTTAGTAAAAAATAATATCGTCCTGTGCTCTCGCATTGAACATTCCTTTAAGAAATATAAATGTATGTTTAGGGCAAAAAATATTGTGTTTTGGATCAGAATAAGCTCAAAAGATTCCGAATCTATTAACGCCCTCCCAAAATTTCATTACTCTGTATTGACGAGTTATCATGAATAGTTGAAATTAAAAGTTGAACTTTTTACAAAAATGGGTATATAAAAAATGCGTTCTATGTCCATTTCTATGAATGGTCGTATGAAACCAAGCAAAAACTATTGACGTGACCCCACAAAAATTGACTAGCCCATACTAAGTACGGCTAATATGCAGAGATTAGATCAATTGTTGACTGAAACCTTGCAACTTATTCTGAGTTGCAGAAAAGGTGGGTATAACAAGGGATTGATTTATTTTAGTTCTGCATGGTAGACAGGGGCGCTACTTGTTTTGTAGTTCAGCAAAAATATTGAAAAATCGCAAAAAATAAAGTGAGATTTTTTATTTTATGAAATGTTCGACTCACTCATACTCACTCACGAAAAAAATGTATTCACGCACACTCACTCACGTTATTTGTTGGTCTACTCACACTCACTCACAATCACGTAAGCAAAATAAGGATTCACGCGTGAATCACGCTGAATCACCCTCACATGCCCATCTCTAGAAGAGGCACTCTTCAAAGAGGAGTGTTATCTCCCCTTCTATGGAACATTTAGTAAACAATCTACTGTTCAAACTAGAGGAAAGGGGCTGTAAGGTAATTTCTTACGCGAATGACGTTGCATTAATGGTTACCCACTCTAAGAGACTTGACGCAGTTTGGTCTAAGACAACCATCTAGCTGGACAAAATCTGCGGGTTGGGGGTAAACCCATCCAAACAGAACTAATGATATTCACCAAGAAATAAAAGATTCCTCATATCGACCTACCAGTCCTAAATTGAGTAAATCTAAAATTCAAAGACTCCGTAAAATACCTTCGCTTAATCCTAGACAGTAAACTTTCATGGAAATCAAACACATTCAAAGAATAAAAAAGGCCACGGTACAAGAAAGCTGTAGGAAAAATGTGGGGCCTAACCCCATATATAATGCATAGGCTATATGTCACGGTAGTAGGACCCATAGTCTTGTATGGAGTCCTAGTATGGTGGCCAGCAATTGAGAAGGCATCATATCAGTGGCGCGTTTAGAACCACGATCTCTGACGCACTAAACATGCTTCTATATCTAAACAGCAAAACAGCAGCATACACAGCAATTCGCCTCACTGCTACAAATCAGTGGTGAAACACGCATAGGGGACACACCACAATTATAAATCTACTATCACGTAAACCTAAAAATACGCATTATATGTTTCCAACACTAGCCTTCGATAGAGGTTTTTAGGCAACTATACCCTGAAGAGAAGACTGGAAATTAAGCACACTTACATCGGAAAACTCTCTTCAATTCTATACCAACGGCTCTAAGTAAGACGGTAAGGTAGAATGTGGGGTTTTATGTGAACAACTAAACATAGAGATAGCCTTTCGACTGCCGGACCACTGCAGTGGCTTTAAAAGAAGTTCTTACCTGGCTAAGATGAAATGTAGTATACCACCACCAAACAGGTTTAGTCTAAATTAGACTCAAGGAGATCTAAACAAATCCTGATGATTGCCAGAAAGGAATGGCACCTCACATACATCCCAAAAATTCAAAATGCACCACTCTAAAACTCACCATATCAAAATTCATCAAACCAAAACTAAATTTAAAATCTCTGCACCAAGTACCTTAAAATTTGGAATATATATCGTAGAAACCCTGGAAAAAATAACAAACTCAATTAGACTAGCAAAAATAAATACTAATAATATTCTTTATACTGATTAAATCACTCCATATTCTTACGTTCACAAAATTTTTGCACGAGTCGTGCACGGGTCCAGCTAGTGGAATTGTAAATAAAAGAATTTCTTTAAAATTACAAGAAATTAAAGATATTCAAAGTACTTAAATTATGTTCACATTTGTAAAAAGTAATAACTAAAATGCTTAATATAAACCCACAATTAAAAAATACACTACTATATACTAAAATTGAAAATTGTATTAAAATTAAATTATGATTATAGATATAAAAATGTCAAGACAATTTTAAATGGGAAGAAACACATTACTAGGAAGAAGAACAACATGCAGGAAGGAGAACAAGCTATCCATTAAATGATACTAACCCAGTCTGCCATGTCTCGGAGACCTTCGATGTCTCGAATATTTATCGATTAATTTCGAGAAAAAAGTTCGATCTCATTCCCAGTGACTCGTTCTGATGGAATTAACTCCTCTTTCCGTTAAAAATGTAGGAACATTCGTACTTCTTTGTCAGAAGCCTGCTCAGAAATCGGAGCGAAATAGGTTCGGCTGACGCCTTAACGGAACATAGAAATCCAATGGAATTTTATCTTCTCTTTCTGACCGATTTTCTCACAAAATTCTCTCCTAAGAAAATTTTTTAACGAAACTTTTGTTTCTTTTCTCTCTCCTCTCTCTCATATTCTGACGTTAAATTTATCAGAATAGAATGTCATATTCGCGCACAACTCTGAATTAAAGCTGAAATTAAAAGGGAACACAAATGACGTTTAATTCAAATATTTGTTTTTTTACAATATATGTATATTTTTATTGAGTTGTTTAAATTATTGATATGTGATTTTAATTACAATTAAAATAGAATATATTTATATAGCTTAAATAATCATGGAATATATAATACTAATTTAATGCAAAAAGTAGCGATTTTTGCAGATGTTTTGTTCCAAAGAAGGACGTTTAATTTTGTTGGTAAAAAGGTCTAAAATGTTAATGTGATGTAATGCAGCATGACAGAAGAACGATAAAAACATGTGATAGTTATGGCGACGAACAACAACAATTGGATATCAGTATTATGTTTGAATAAGAGAAAAGAGCTACATTATAAATATGGATGTAAAAGTTTGACAAATTAGCAAATTTGCGACTTTTGTAATAAAATAAAGCACGAACGTTACATCTTTACATACAATTAAAAGATGACAATTTTATTACAAAAAAACATGATAACATTTTGTAAATATACACTTATTTAGCTGCGAACCTCATGGAAAAAGAAGTTAAAAAAAATCAACAAAGGTACCACAAATGTACTAAATTAATAACATTTAATATAGTATGTTGACAATTTGCATTAACAAGAGAACAGAGTTTGAAGAAGACGAAAATTGGAAACATCAAGATCCAAAAATTTACGAATTCTAATATTGTTACACAAGTGAAACATCAATCTAAAATAACCTAAAACAACAACATCTACGTATAATTAAAAGATGGCAATTTCTTATCACTAGAAGAACTCGATAAACGAAGATAATTTCTCAGAAAAATCAAATTACAAAATTACCAATTTTAGAATCTGCTCTCAAGAAAATACGATTCAATTTGACTGAAAAACAACAAAACATATAAGACGAAAAATTTTAAGCTATAAATATAAAGTCGACCAACATCAACGCATTCAATAAAAAATGCTATTCTGCACTATTGGAACGCAAGAAAATAGTGATAAATTCGGCGAAAATCGTATATGAAATACAGCCAATTTACATGTATGCAAAGGGTAATTGCACAGCCGCAGTCAACAGTTAAAACATTTGGACCATGTTTTTATTATCTATAATTACAACTCTCAATTTACAAATATTTATTATTAAGTATTAGATAAAGTAAAGATCATAATTTTATAACTAATATAAACTCACTTTTTTTTACCCTTAATTAAAAATAGAAATGAACATAATTTATACCACATAAAATAATTAGGGCTATGGGGGCGAATATCACAAGGCAACGTGTCTGAGCGCTTCAACATGGCGAAGCCAGAGCAATCCCTGTCGGTGTCGTCTCAAGCCAACTCACTGGACACCATTTGACAAATTGTCAAATAGCAACGCTTCCACTTCGGTGGAAGTCCTCCGCGCAGAAGACCCTGGAAACGACGCTCTACATCACCCGGTGTAGAAGTCGGCTAAAGTGAGTGGCGAACATTTCCCTCAGAGAGAGGGTTCGTGCGTTGGGTTTGGGTCCCACCACTGAAAAACAAATGAAAACACAAAAGTAGTCTCGGATAACGACCGATTACCACGATGACAACCCACGCAAACATTTTAAGGACCATGATTTACGGATATGCATCTGGAATGTCCGGACACTTTATAGGGAAGGTGCCTCTAACCAGCTGGAAGATGTCCTCGAAAAATATAAGGCGTACATCACCGTTATCCAAGAAATGCGATGGACGGGACAGAGCTGCTCGAAACAAACGTCCTATGATATCTACTATAGCTGCCATGCGGAGAGACACGAATTTGGATGTGGATTTGTGGTCGGCAAGATACTCCGCCACCTTGTCTCTAGGTTCACGCCCACGGACGAAAGACTGACAACAATTCGCATTAAGGCAAAATATTTCAGCATTAGCCTAATTTTAACGCCAAGGTGGGCAGAGAAGCCATCTATTGTTCCACAATCGGAAAATTTAGCCTCCATGCCAACACTTCCGATAACGGAACGAGGCTAATCGATTTCGCCGCAGCACGAAACATGGTAGTTAGTAGCACTAGATTCGAACATTTCGATATCCACAAGGCCACATGCACCCAAAGAACGAATCATTTGGGGCAACCGTCTTTTTTTGCCAACCGATTTACTTGTTGTTGCAACACCGCGTATCAGTTCACACAACTAATAAATACAAATGCTACAACCAATTTGTTTAGTTGTGGTAGCCAATTCAATTATACGAAATCGGCCATTTTACCTCGCCCTAGCGCTCCAACATGTTGCAAAGACGAAGTCAGCGTCACAACAGCGTTCCTGAGATCGAACATTGCCGACGATTCGTTGTGCTGCTGACTTCGTGTTTGCAACACGTTGGAGCGCTAGGGCTGTATATAGAAATACAACATATAGACACAAAATCGCAAGAACTCTGTTGAATAGTATGTCTCTTGTTGAAGAAAGTATAATTGAGCATGAAAGAACCGAACAGTAACAACGATAAAGCCTTAAAGCAATTCCAAAATTTGTTTTACACGTGGCACGCGCTGTCCGCAGCACAAAACAAAACGAGTGAAAAGTGTAATGCTTTCGCGACTGGTGTTGTCCTGCTTTGGCATCGCTTTTATACAAGACAACTGTATTCGCAGTTGAATCAAATAAAAATTGGTTGCTACGACTTAATGTTATATAATTATCTGTTAAGTCAAATAAAAATTGGTTAGGTCTCATTTTCAACTCAGTTGCCGTAGCAATGGAAATAAAAAAAATTGAAAATGAATTAAAAGTTTGTTTCTCCAATCAATGTTGCAGTTGCTTCAACTAATAGTTGGTTACGCTTCATACTATTGTTCACCACAAATGAAAATCAGTTGAGGCTGACTAAATTCGGTAGATGGAACTGAATATTCGTTGAAACAACTGCACGCCAAGCAATTATTTTTTTGTGTGTGGTTGTCGCCCGATCAAAAAACGCGAATCCAAATTGATCACGTTGTGATTGACGGAAAGCACGCTTCGAGCGTGATGGACGTACGCACTATCCGAGGTGCCCATATGGACTCGGATCATTACCTTGTAGCACCCAAGATCCGCACACGCTTAAGCGCTGCGAAGAACGTACGGAACCAAACGCAGAGAAAGCTAGACGTCGGAAAGCTGCAATCACAACAGACAACGCAAGCCTTTTCCACTCGACTCTCACACCTGCTTAGACAAAGCACTCCTTCTCTCGATGATATAAGCGCGCTGTGGAACCATATCTCCTGCTCTATGCGTACGGCTGCCGAAGAGGTGCTTGGATTCCAACGCCCCCTGATGAATCAGTGGTATGACCAAGAGTGTCGCGCGGCCACTGCAGAGAAAGACGCTGCGTACAAATCCACCCTGCAGTCAGTAACTACGCGAGCTGCGAAGGAGCGATACAAAGATAATGGAAGAGATACGTCTTTTCAAGCGTAAAAAAAGCGAGGCAGAAAGACGTGAGTGTGAGGAAATTGAGATGCATGGGGACAGGAATGAGGCTCGAAAATTCTTCGAGAAAATAAGACGCTTAGTCGGAGGTTCAAAATCCGGAGCCTTTTATTGTAAAGATGAGAATGGAAATCTAGTCACAGACATCCAGAGCACACTGAAGATATGGAGGGATCACTTCTCTAAACTGATGACCGGTGATGATGACCGCAACTCCACCGATAGAGAAGTAAACCCGGCAACCCCAGTTCTTGATGACGACGTTGAGATTCCGCCACCCAACCATGTCGAGATCAGAACAGCCATCGCTCGGTTGAAAAATAATAAAGCCGCAGATGCTGATGGCTTGCCGGCTGAATTGTTTAAGACCGGAGGCGAAGAGCTAATAGAGAGAATGCACGAGCTCGTAAGCAGAATATGGTCGGATGAAAGCATGCCAAGTGCCTCAAACCTCAGTGTACTCTACCCAATCCTCAATAAAGGGGATCCCACTATGTGCGCCAACTACCGTGGGATCAGCCTACTCAATATCGCATACAAGGTTCTATCGAGCGTATTATGTGAAAGAATGTAGCCCATCGTCTACAGACTCATTGGACCTTAACAGTGCGGCTTCAGACCTGGAAAGTCCACCATAGACCAGATTTTCACATTACGCCTAATCCAGGAAAAGACCCTAGAAAAACTGATCGACACCAACCACTTATTAGTCGACTATAAAGCCGCCTTCGACACTCCGATAAGGGAACGATTATACGCCACAATGTCTGAGTTCGGTATACCTGCGAAACTTATAAGGCTTTGCAGGATGACCCTGAGCAACACACGTTGCTCAGTGAGAATAGGAAAAGACCTCTCCGAGCCATTTCATACTGAACGAGGTTTCAGGCAGGGTGACTCCCTATTGTGTGACTTTTTTAATTTATTGATGGAGAAAATAGTTCGAGCTGCCGAACTCCGTCAAAGCGGCACTATCCTCAATAAAAGTCTCATGCTGCTCGCATATGCCGACGTTATTGATATCATTGGCAGGAGCACACGAGCAGTCAGCGCAGCATTCTCTAGAAACATGGACGCTGGCCTCCAGCGATGAGAGAGTACTGGGAGCGTTGGAGAGAAAGATTCTCCGTAAAATCTTTGGCCCTATCTGCTTTGCTAACGAGTATCGAATCAGGATGAACCATGAGCTGTATGAGTTATTCGACGACATTGATAGTCAATCGCATCAAGATCCAGCGGCTTCGCTGGCTAGGTCATATCGAACGAATGGATGAAAACACTCCAGCTAAGAAGGTGCTTGAATCGCGGCTCGAAGGTGGACAGCGTAGAAGAGGGCGTCCAAATCTGCGTTGGAAAGACCAAGTTGAGGACGACCTAGCAACGCTTGGTATTTCTAACTGGCGTCAGTGCGCTGAAAGCAGAAGCGACTGGCGCGGATTTATCTGAGCGGCCAAAACCGACCCACGGTTGTAAGGGCCATTTAAGTAAGTAAGTATGTAATATAATTTTAACAATACTACATAAAATATTGTAGAATAAAAAAACTTTTATTCTTCTCATTTCCTCTTAATTTTAGGAATAACTCATAAAATAATATAGCAAAACCGCATAAAATATTCTAAAAGGAAGAACTATTAGGCTCGGTTTCACAGTGCACACTGAACTGTCGATTTTTCCTCAAACTTTACTTAAGTGTGAAAAATCGTTTCACAGCACAAAAGTTAAGTGCCCGATATTCCCCACTTAAGTTTTACTTAAGTGTGCATTATGTCAATTGAATATTTATGACAACAGAATAAAAGAACTCACACTAACAAATTAAATTCGCCTTATTTACGCGGAGTATTGTATATTAACCAAAATAAAAGTGATCCCTATCATAGTAGTAATTTTTCGCAGTCATAACTTATTCGGCCACCACCATTTACTGCCGTTGTACGCGAAATTCACTTATTTTGCCAACAATACCCGCGAATGTTCAATAATTTATGTTATAAAATCTGCCTTCACATTTCAATTTTTCAATTTTGAACTGCATTTTTTTTTGTTGTACGCATTTAAGTGGAGACTGTGAAACGCAGTAAAACTTAAGTAGACAAAAAAATCCTAAATTTTCCTCAACTCAAATTTTACTTAAGTGCGCACTGTGAAACCGGGCTTTATTCTTTTTTATAATAATTTTCTCTTTAGAAATCATAAACACATTTCTTACAGCGCAGTAACATATGATCCACAATATAATTTTAACCAGTATATTTTTCTTGATGGCATATTTTTAGGGTTAAGAATTATGCATCTTAAACACAAACTGCATTTAATAGTTTTGGCATACACCACTTAATACAAATAAATGCTTAAGTACTTTTAGCCACTCAGTAATGCTGGCTAAGTTATTTTAGCCTTTTAAAAGTACTCATTTTATTGTGAATTTATAGGTGTAAAGCTCGAATCACACGATTGACTAAATTGTATCAATTTCAGTTTGCATCAATTCCAAAATTGATGTATTTTGTTGATGCTCGAGTCGTCAACAAAAATTGACGCAATTTTGTTGATGCTTTTTCAATTTTTGTATTGAAGTTGACACAAAATAAAAATTTTAAATTGATACAAAATTGCGTCAACAGGAAATTTCCCCTCATTTATTGATATTCGACAAAATGGTGTTGATTGTTGATGCTTTGCATCAATCGTGTGATTCTAGCTTTATGTAGTAGTTAAGTATGTACTAAAAATCAATTGTTTCCGATCAGCCGAAGTGAACAGTACTAGAATTAGTAAGTAGTCAGTAAGATTTTAAAAACTCGAAATAAAGTGTCTAAAATAAAAAAACTCGTGTTTGATTTAATAAATAAAAAGACTTAACTGATACCAGTCAAGTAAGTATAAAAGATGAAGATAACATTACAAAAATAAATTGAGGTTGGAAAAGGTCCTCAACAAAAGCTCTATTTTCTTTAAAAAAAAAACATCAACAAATAGTTAGAACCAGGTTCGTTTTTGGTTTAATTTCTGATCTGCTACGGTTCGTTTCAAAAGTAATTTTGTTTGTTGTGATAAAATGGTATTGTGAATAACGCTTAAAGAGAAGAATTTGTTTTGACAAAGAAAGGGCAGAAGTAAACATTGCTGCCATATTTGTTAAAATATAACCGATGGAGTTCCCGTAAAACATAGCTGGTTCAACTGCAAAGGGAACACCGCTAATGGGTAGTTTGACTATCAATAATTATGGTAATATCAGTTCCTAATAATGCCTCTTTTGCAATCAATCTTTTCGCTTCCGCCACAGCAAACACTTCTGCTTGAATTATCGAGCATTGTTTTATGGATATATTTATATTAAAAGTTTTGTAAAACATTTCGCATCCAGTTTGTTTTTAGTAGACATGAGGAATAATGCCAAATATAAATGCGCAAATAAAAACAGTTCGTAAATACCATACAGTTTTTTCATAAATGAATTGAATGAACTGGTGATTGGTTGAGTCATAATGAAAAATTCATAAAATTGAATAAAATGTTATGAATTTTTATTTTATGTGTACCATCCAAAGCACTACAAAGAGATCTCTTAAGTAGATGTGTCGATATTTTGGTAACAGCTTTTTTTACCGTTACTCAAAAGTAGAGAGCGTGAATCACGCGTAGTTGTGATTGAATCCTAATTTTGCTCACGCGATTGTGAGTAGACCAAAAAATACCGTGAGTGAGTAAAATTTTTTCGTCAGAGTGTGTCGAATATTTCATAAAATAAAAAAATATCACTTCTAATTTTTTGCGATTTTTCTATATTTTTGATGAACTACAGAACAAATAGAGCCACCCCTTGAACTCAGAAGACTTTGGGTAGGCGGCTGCCCTCTATTCAGAACTATAATAAATCAAAACCTTGATAACCGACCGAAATATACCCCATCATATACCCCTTCTTCAACTCAGCAAGGTTTCAGTCAACAATTGATCTAAATGGTTGTATTAAAGGTGCCACGCTCGGTCGACCAATCTCACCAACATATACAATTGAAATATGTATTTTTATGCATTCTGAAAATAATAGCAATGATAACATGTGAATTACGCGTTATCATTGAATTTTAATTTTACTCATGAAATTGTAAGTGAGTGTGAGTGGAGCATAAAAGGCTTGCGTGATTAAAACAATTCTTTCGTGAGCGTGATTGAGTTTGAGTCAAAACTTTCTCACGTGCCCATCTCTACTGAAAAGTAACCGTGACAGCCTGTTGCCAAAATGCTCCAGTAGCAGTGATTGCCACTTTGATTTATTTGTTGTAAATATTCGCAATAACAGGCAAATACCAATCAATGTAGTAATTATTCGAATTTCATGCATATAGACTGCAAGTGTTTCTATAATTTTACAGATTTGCATATCAATTCTCTAATATAAAAACAAATAGAATTGACAGGTTGATTTGATGATAAAAAAAAATAGAAAATTAATAAATCAAACAATTAATTTTTTGTTGATTTTAATAAAAATGTCAAAATAACTGTATCAACCAAGGTGTATTTAACAAGGTGAGGAAAGTATAAAAACTCTTCTCATTTTTTATTTTTTATTTTTCAATTTTAATTTTTTTTTGTCATTCGGTTAATAAATTTGGTGATTAAAATAAAAATTGTGAAACAATTAAAAACGAACATCGCGTACAAACTAATGCCGAGACCATCTTATTCTGCCTGTGACCAGTTGCGGTAAATGAAAATTTCATGTTTCCCGCAATCTCTAGATGAAGAAATATGGGGTGGACACTATCATCGCGAATTTATTGAACCCCCGGAAAAATAGTTCGCATTTATATCCATCTAGTGTACCAAAATGTTGTCCTCATTGTAGCGTGTCTCAAATATATTAATGTTAAATTTACCGCACCAGTAAAGTTGCATCTTAAAAATAGCCACATGATCGTTGAGGTGTCAACTGTTCCGGAACTCCAATTTATGCCCTTTTTTATGCCCCCAACTCCCACGACATCTACTGCTTCAGCTTTTGAAGTAGGGGTTCAGATATCTCCGTGGCGTGGAACATCCCATATAACCAATTTTTTTAAAATTAAAACTACCTGAAGTAGTACAAATATAGATGAAAAAGTCATGTTGATCGCCAAGTAGAGTGTGGGTAAGCTTGATTTACTAATTATGAACCCTTGCACACTTGGCCGAGGGGAAGAGATATTCAAAAATTTCGAGCATGTGTATTTAAACGCCGCAAAACGATTTAACACATTTGTACACATCAAGGGGTACAACCTCGCTCAAATGTGCGACGGGTCTGAGTGTGCCTTATTGTCCTCGATGTCTTTATTAAAAAATATAGCCAAAATATAGTTTGTAGACAAATTTTATGTCATTTAAATTATTTAATAAAAGCAAATCAGAAAAAAGCATTTCAAATGTAAACAAAAACAAATAAATTGACTTTAATTTACAGAAAACTTAAATAAAAACAAATATCGCACTGACTTTTGTATACAGAAAATATTTCAAAATTTGAAATATGTGTACAGAATTACGCTCAAATTTTTAAGCTTCTCCAAATTTCGAGCATGTGTATTTAAACGCCGCAAAACGATTTAACACATTTGTACACATCAAGGGGTACAACCTCGCTCAAATGTGCGACGGGTCTGAGTGTGCCTTATTGTCCTCGATGTCTTTATTAAAAAATATAGCCAAAATATAGTTTGTAGACAAATTTTATGTCATTTAAATTATTTAATAAAAGCAAATCAGAAAAAAAGCATTTCAAATGTAAACAAAAACAAATAAATTGACTTTAATTTACAGAAAACTTAAATAAAAACAAATATCGCACTGACTTTTGTATACAGAAAATATTTCAAAATTTGAAATATGTGTACAGAATTACGCTCAAATTTTTAGCTTCTCCAAATTTTCCTCACCTTCCTTAATACACCTTGGTATCAACTAACTTCGAAACAAATTTGAAATAACTAAATCGTCTGTCGAACAAAAACGTTTTATAACAATAAGTTATTATACCAATCACAGTAGTTCTTATTCGAATGAAAAAGAACAGCCTGTTATAGAAATATTCCAGTAGCTGTGAATCACAGCTACTGGAGTATTTCTATTACGGGGTGGCAGTTTTACTATTGAATAACAAGCTGTTCATTTCCATTCGAATAATAACTACAGTGATTAGCATTTGCCTGGTATTGCGAATATCACAGCTGTGATCAAAATAAGTGTTGTATGAGTAATAGGTATTTTTCACTATTATTTAAAAGTAGCAATAACGGTTAGTAACAAGTACTGAAATGTTGCAACTTTGCCCCTCACTACCCTTAAGTTATGTAATATTTTAATATTTAATTACTTGTTCCAAATGTATATATTCTTATTGTAATTTGACCCATTAACAATATAATCATAATTTCAGCTTTATATCCACAGCCCAGAGGATCTTCCTTACTTCAATTCAATTTTTTATGACTCATTTGTAGATCCAATGTGTTATAGTTATTATGCTGAAGAAACTTTTAACACAGATAATGTAGCTAGTGAGGATATTATTCAACGTGGTTGTATATTTCCAAATGAAATTATTTATAAGCAGCATGCAAAATACAGGTTTGATTTTTATATCTATTTATATCTATAATTTCATCTGAAGTTTATTCGAATAGTTATGCAACATGTATGAACAATTTTAGAATAATACTGGAAATTGAAAAGTGTAACTGTACGCTGTTTACATCCCCTAATATATGTAAGTAAATGTTATAAATAATAAATATTTCTAAAATAACATATTCTAATCGTAAATCTAAAATTATCGAAAACTTCCAAATAAAATTAAAATGTTTTCAAAATTAAATTATTTCCAAATTAAATTAAAATAGTATCGTTCAGTCCAAAAAAATGTTTGTCCGCACACTTCTTTCAATGCCACAAAAATTTGATTACGCAAAAACGTTGTTAATGAGGGTAAAATTCATTATTTTCGAAACGACTCAACCGATTTTAAAAATTTAAATGTATTGTATAGAGAATTCTTCAGAGAACTTAAGTTTTATCTCCAAGGTCATGGAGATATTCATTAATCTCCGTCTGATCGCAAAAGTAAACAGTCGTGCGAAATGTCTACTCTGTCGCTTAGCGTTTTTAACCAATTCCTGCAAAAGCTGTGTGCCAAAAAGATGACGAACATATATATATATTCGAGCATCTGAAAAAAAAAATAAAAACATTGTATATTATTGCAATAATTGCATTAATGTGTCTATATATGGTTGTTATTAATTTAAAACCTTTCGCTAGAAGTTAAAGAATTGAAGAACAAGTTCAATTACTATGTTGAAAGTTCTGCTGCCGCTAAACCTGGTTTTGTAACTGCGCCTTAATCTGCTGCTGCTTCTTCACTCTCTGCTACTGCTTCATCACTTCGCATCCAATTTTTGCTGATATATGGTAATTCCGCTGTTTATGTTCATTCTGTAAGTTTTATGGTAGCTCCACTTACTCTCATCAAAATCCAGAGTGGATAAATGTGAGAAGAAGAAAAAATCACAAAAAACGCATGTTGTTGTTGGTGAGCACGACTCAACTGAATTAGAGGTAGTCGCACAAAAGAATGAATGTACATCTTTAAGCCATGTGTGATAGAGGATAAAATAATTGCCTATGTTTCCGAGAGGTAGCGACGATTAGATCAAAATGTTGTTAGCACCAGTCCAAGCTTGAACATGGGACGTTTTGATAAATTATTTTTTGTTTCAAAATCCACACAGACAAAAAAATGTACATCACATTGATGAATTCCGTTCTTTAAACCATGATTCATTGTGTTGAAGAACCATTCATAATATTAGTGACTAACACCCTCAATGTTATGAATGCTATCATAAAAATGATGAACACTTGATAACTGTCGAATATGTTTCATTATATTACTGAATATGTTTTATTGTATTAATGAACCAAAATATAAAATACAACATATATGTTTTTCATCATGAAGAACAGTCTTAGTTCTTATGTAGTTCTTGTATGTTATTTCTAATATAATGCTTACTCGACATTAGGAATGTAAAAAAAACCGGCACTTTCGGTTTGTTGATATAAAAAAAAACTGAAACCGGTTTCGGGTTTCAATTTTAATATAATAGTCCTATTCTAACGAGCACTGACCATGGCATAACAATGACAAATATGAGTTGTGTGATAATTATTAAAAATTTCACGTAAAATTCATCAAAAATTTGACTTTATAAATTGTATATATTTGAATTTAAATTTTGTTGACAGTTAATATTGAAAAAAGCTTTTGACTACAGTGTTGAGCTTTCAATTTGTCACGTTTAAATTAGAATACAGCAACAATTATTTATAACAAAGGCATGACACGGTGAATGACAACATTTCAATAACTAGACTTATTCACGAAAGAAGTGAAATGACAATTGTTCGATGTTAATTACAAAATTACATTAAGTATTAAACAATTGAAATAAATATTTAATTTGTACTTTAAAATTCAGGTTATATCAATTATATTTTAATTATAATTTAAACTTAAATAAAAAAAATAAATATATTAAAAGTTCAAAACTTAAAAATCAATTTTTAAAATAATACTTAAGAAAATAATACTGTCTAAACGTTTTAACTTAAGCCGATTATTGTTTCAAGTTTCAATTAAACTTTAAACGGAAACACATTTTTACATATTTTCGCATGTAGAAGCAATCAGTTAATTTAATGAAATAATTTGTGAATTCTCATTTTTAATCGGTATTGAATTGATAAATGTATTTCGAAATAATAGCTAAACTAGACGGCATTTGAAATCATCTTGATGTTTTTCCCAAATGGACTTCAAATATTTACTGAACTGGTCATAACTGTAAATTAAATGTATTTAAAAAAAAAAACAAATGTTCTTACATTTTCAATGAAGCAGCTATTTTGCCTAAAATTTAAAACCGGTTAAACCGAGTCAAAAAAAAAACGGTTATCGGTTTGTGCAAAAAACCAGTTTGACGGTCTCTAGACAAATACCGAACCGCCGGTTTGTGAAACCGGTTCTCGACATGCATAAATTAGTAAAATGTTTTATAAAATATTTATAATTTCAACTTTTAAAAGATACAAAAAAAAAATATTATTTGAAAAACAAAAACTTTTTTCGAAAAAAAAATTGTTTTCGGACAAATTTTTTTTTCGGCCAAATTTTGTTCCGACGATTTTTTTCTGATAATTTTTTTTTCAGTTATTTTTTTTGGAAAAAAAAATATTAGTTCATATTGAATATTATATTCATAAATATTATGAACAATATCATCTATATGACGATTCAAATTCGTTGTATTGAATATTTAGTTCTTATCTATTATATTTGAGTTGTTGGTGGAAAATACATAATAATTATGAAAAAATTCATCATATTGATGATTTTTTTTCTGTGTATGATCAGCTATTGCCAACATGCATTTTATACAGGTAGATCCATACACGGTTAGAAAAGATATGTTTGAATATCTTTGAATGTAATTAAAAAATAATACGAAAGTGTAATTAAATATTGTTCAGATGATAATAACATATTACATATTACATATTCCCCAGCAGAATCTGTCAAACTTATCATAAATATGTTACAATACAAACATAGAATTATAATTGCATTTGAATATACTATTTCTTGGCAGTTTACTTGGTTATAACTATGTTTCAAAACAAACAGAAAATGGTATCCAAATCTAATTATAACGTATGTGCGCAACGCTCGTCTTCATTCGATTGGTTATCGACAGACGAAGTTGGTAACGTTGCGCAGCATTTTCTACCTACGCCATATTTTGCCATCGTTTGAACGTATCAATGTTTAAAAACAAACAAAAAAGAAATTGGTTTAAATAAATGTATTCTTCCAACATTCGAATATTCTTCCAATATACGAAGTTGGCACTCATTGAGCAGATTTTTCTATATACGTCTCTTTTGTAATTGTTAGAAGTATGTATTGGTCCTTTTAAATGTTGTTTGAATAGAAACAAAAAATTAAATTAGATGTAAATAAAAGTATTTTTGTATACGAAGTTGACACTCGGTTACCACCATTTTCTGCATACATGTCTTTTGATGTTTGTTGTGAAAACGGATTCGTATCGGTAATACGATGTCATTTGTAAATTTAAAACATATACAAATTGTGGTACAAAAAGTACAAATAGTAACATCATTTAATAATATGCAGTATATTTTAATTGTTCCTGAAAGTTTTTCTAAAAATATTGTGAAAAGCCGACACGGATATTTCATCAAAAAAATCACAACTGAAAAATCATTTCTTCTATTTTCAAACAGAATTCGGCATGGTTTTTTAAAACAGGCTCCGCGAATTCCTTGCCAACGCTATGTGCTGTTCTGAGACTTGTACTTACAATTTTGATTCAATTATTTATTTATGCATTTAAAAATGTGTATATGAATTCAAATATTATTAATTCCTACTGTGTATGTTTAATGATTTTTAATAAAAAATTAATAAAAAAAAACAATATTTTATTTTTATCAGGACCCTTTCCAAAAATATTTAGATGTGTATTTATGCAAACACACTACTTTTTGAACTGAAACAACTGATATGTTTATTTGTAAACATATTTATAGTCAGGACGTTCCAAATCATCTTATATTTTAAACATATTTATGTTTCGGTTCAAATATTTATTTTGTTCGGATGTAGTAATTATTATGTTTCTATTAGAACATACACCATTTGAAGTTGCAACATCACAATGTTTTCGTGATATCATAATGGAAAACATTGCTCATTACAACTGTTCAAGTCTCAATACAACCCTGTTTACAAATGATTTATTTATTTTATTTATGTTTACATAAAATTGCAAAATTATGTTTGGAAGAGCCATTTTTTTTGCAGCGTGTACTAACTAATTTGGCTGTTTTTAATAAGTACTGCATAACAGCGTTTGAAGAGGGTTACCAAGTTGATACTATTTTTATAGATTTTACAAAGGCGTTTGACCAGAGTTTGTAAAATATCCCTCAAAGATATTTATCAATTTATATCCCTCACAAAAAAAACATCATTGCTGAAAATTTCCATTATGAGCGATATTTTTATTTTCGTCATTGATTAGAATTAATATGTCGCTCAATTATCGAAATTTATTCTCATCTCTAAAGTACTTATCGTTGATGATGAATATAATGTTTATCGCAAAAATAAAGTTTTTGCGGGCTCAAGGTCTTGCCAGATACAAAGTGCTATGTACTGGGGAGTGAAACAAACAACAATTGACAAAAAGAAAAAGTTGTTGGCTAATCGAACAGCTGTTTCGGAAGCTGCCAAGCTTCCTCATCAGCGGTCTTCTGCACAACTTCTGCATTGCAAGGCCTATAAGATCATTTTGTGCAATTAACTAAATGCGAATTTAGTACAAACACAAAACAATCAGGCAAAACATGCAAAAATTGCACCAACTTTATGCTTGTCAGTTGTTGTCGTATTGCAGCAAGCATCATTTAGGCTGTAGTGTCACTACAGATTCAAATACGACCACTGCACGCTTATTAAAAATTAAAATCTCACAATTTTATGATATTTTTATGCGCTGTGCCCTGCGAATGTATAAATTGTTGTTTGTTTTTTCGACCTAAAATAGAGTTATTGCAAAAATATTGTTTTTGCGGGCTCAAGGTCTTGCCAGATACAAAGTGCTATGTACTGGGGAGTGAAACAAACAACAATTGAGAAAAACAAAAAGTTGTTGGCTGACCGTACAGCTGTTTCGGAAGCTGCCAAGCTATATGAGGTCAAATGAACACATCCGATTGGTACTGTATTATATGATAAACAAAGGTTTCGACATGTCCACTGGAGGATGAGGTGCTCTTGTACATGTACAGGATGACCAATCCCGCCCACTCCAAGTGGTCGCCTTTTTGCACATGCATTTTTCAACCTCCTCTATCGATTTCCGCAATAAAAAATGCATCAAACGACGTTTTCCTCCCATTTGGAGTGGTCGGCGCCTACCCTTCTGGGTGGCTACTCCTATTTCTCGACCTCCTCTATCGAGTTCTGCAATAAAAAAAGGTACGTTCAAAAAGACGTTTTCCACACACTTGGAGTGGGCATGGCCTAACTCTATTAGAAGCTACTTTCATGCGGATGTGGCCAATCGCTCATTTGTCCTCATATTTTCTTATCATTTTTCTAATCATTTTTATCATCTTTTCTCATCATTTATTTTCTTCTTCAAATGATAAGAATTCGCGAAATTCTTTTTTTTTCTCATAATTCGATGATGAGAAAAATTAAAGATAAAAATTATTCTTATCATCAGTGATGACTACTTTTGAAGAAGAGAATTATTTTGATCATTGAGCGATATATTTATTTTCATCAATGATAAAAAAAGATAGTGAGCAAAAAATTCTCATCTTTAATGAGGGATATAAATTGAGCGTAAGAAAAAAAAAAACATCTTCGAAACCAGGTTTGACTAGATTTCTCATAAAATATTATTAGCTAAATTAGAAAAGATACACACAAAAAAAATACTAAATTGTCGTTGTAGAATGAAAAGTAACCAAATACATTTTCAAAATGCCAAATATTCATTTACAAAAATCTGAATATATCTGTTAATTTTTAATCGATGATCTCAATTTTTTTATCACATGATAAGAAAATATCAACTTTATACTTTAAAAACGAATCAATTACTTTTTAAAATATTAATCAAAAAACTCGAAATTTAAGTTGTTCATAAAAATGTATTTGGTGACTTTTCATTCTACAACGACGATATATAAGTTCGTGCGGGCTTAATATATGTTTAAAAATCTTAATCATAAATATTAAATCTTGGGTTAGTGCTATCAACCCAAGTTGGACTTATATTGAGTCCGCATTGACTAGGGATGTCATTCCCGGACTATTTTTCAATCCCGAAATTTCGGGACGAAAAAATTTGAATCCCTAAATCTCGGGATTAGTCCCAGGATTTAAAAAATAAATAACAAATGCATAAAATAACCATATCTCCGTTTCAATAATAAAGAATTATATTGGTTAAGGCTCAAACCGAACTCATATATTCAAATGAATCTGTTTTGAGGTTGGGTATGGTATTCAAAATACAAAACCCGCGTTTTATAAACCCCAGTGTATCATCAAACAATTTTTTAAATACTTTATTACGAAAAGCACACTCCATATCTTCAGTGTGCTCTGGATATCTGTGACTAGATTTCCGTTCTCATCTTTACAAGAAGAGGCTCCGGATTTTGAACCTCCGGCTAGGCGTCTTATTTTCTCGAAGAATTTTCGAGCCTCATTCCTGTCCCCATGCATCTCAATCTCCTCACACTCACGTCTTTCTGCCTTGCTTTTTTTACGCCTGAAAAGACGTCTCTCTTCTCTTTGTATCGCAGCTCTCGTAGCGTAGTGGATTAGTACGCAACGTCTTTCTCTGCAATGGCCGCGCGACACTCTTGGTCATACCACTGATTCCTCAGGGGGCGTTGGAATCCAAGCACCTCTTCGGCGGCCGTACGCATAGAGCAGGAGACATGGTTCCACTGCGCGCTTATATCATCGAGAGGAGGAGTGCTTTGTCTAAGCATGTGTGAAAGTCGAGTGGAAAATGCTTGCGTTGTCGGTTGTGATTGCAGCTTTCCGACGTCTTGCTTTCTCTGCGTTTGGTTCCGTACGTTCTTCGCAGCGCTTAAGCGTGTGCGGACCTTGGCTGCTACAAGGTAATGATCCGAGTCCATATTGGCACCTCGGATAGTACGTACGTCCATCACCCTCGAAGCGTGCCTTCCGTCAATCACAACGTGATCAATTTGGTTTCGCGTTTTTTGATCGGGCGACAACCCTGTGGTCTTGTGGATATCGAAATGTTCGAATCTAGTGCTACTAACTACCATGTTTCGTGCTGCGGCGAAGTCGATTAGCCTCGTTCCGTTATCGGAAGTGTTGGCATGGAGGCTAAATTTTCAGATTGTGGAACAATAGATGGCTTCTCTGCCCACCCTGGCGTTAAAATCGCCTAGCACGATTTTGATATCGTGGCGGGGGCAGCGCTCGTATGCGTTGTCTAGGCGCTCGTAGAAGCGCTCTTTTGTCTCATCATCTTTCTCGTTCGTCGGAGCGTGTGCACAAATTAGGCTAATGTTGAAATATTTTGCCTTAATGCGAATTGTTGCCAGTCTTTCGTCCACGAGCGTGAACCTAGAGACAAGGTGGCGGAGTCTCTTGCCGACCACAAATCCACATCCAAATTCGTGTCTCTCCGCATGGCAGCTGTAGTAGATATCACAGGACGCTTGTTTCGAGCAGCCCTGTCCTGTCCATCGCATTTCCTGGATAGCGTCAGCCTTATATTTTTCGAGGACATCTTCCAGCTGGATAGAGGCACCTTCCCTGTAACGTTTGCGTTGGTCGTCATCGTGGTAATCGGTCGTTATCCGAGGCTTCTTTTGTGTTTTTATTGGGCGCATATGTTTTTTCCGTGGTGGGACCCAAGCCTAACGCACGAACGCTCTCTCTGAGGGAGATGTTCGTTACTCACTTTAGCCGACTTCTACACCGGGTGGTGTAGAGCGTCGTTTCCAGGGGCTTCCAATTTGTCAAATAGTGACCAGTGAGTTGACGACACCGACAAGGATTGCCCTGGCTTCGCCATGTTGATGTGTTTAGACACGTTGCCTTGTGATAATCGCCCCCATAGCCCCCAAAGCTTACATTGGATCTAAAGAAAATGTGCTTACTTGAGAAAATATATTGTTTAGTTTTAAATATATTGACTTGAATTTTTTTTTTGAAGACTTTACTTTTCATATTTATACATAGATTGTACATTGTATCATGAAATAAAAATATTTGTATGCGACTTTTATGAAAAAAAATAATACATAAATCATAAACTGAAAACTTTTCCTAAATGTCTGAGGTGGTTTGGCCTTCGATATTGGAACAAGAGTTAATTAGATATCGTACAATTTATCGGACATAAAAAATTGCAACAATTTTGGATGATTGTTAGATTTGTTTTACAAAATTGTCTCTGGTGTTTGAAATATACTCCATTGTATATACCCCTGACAAAACTTTTGGCAGGATCAAAGAAATTCGAAAATTTTTTCGATATATTTCAAACAGACAAAAATCGCACCATTTTTTACAAAATTTTCGCCTGCGGTGTTTTTAACGAGATAAATGGAAAATGTTATCATCTTAACATTCTATTTTATTTTCCAACAGAAGAACCAAATGTAAAAAATGAGCGAATTTGTTTTTGTATGGTACACAATTGCGGCCCGCCTCATCTTTTGAGTTGCCAATGCGGCCCCTGATGCCAAATGAGTTTGACATGCCTGACGTAGGGTATTGCCATGGATGTCGCCGGGCCGTTTCCAATCAGTGATGCGGGTAATAAGTATGTCCTCGTCGTCATTGACAACTAAAGCAAGTGGCCTGAAGTGTATCCCATGCCGAATCAAGATGCCACAACAGTTGCGGATGCATTAATTAACAAATGGGTAAGCCGGTTTGGTATCTTTTCTATGATACCAAACACTTATATATTTACTTTACATATGTGTGTAATATGACATATCAATTAACATCATGTTTCATCAAAATTTTGTATTTTTATACCCTACACTAAGAATGAAAGGGTATATTCAGTTTGGTACGCCGTTTGTAACACCCAGAAGGAAGCATCTACGGTATGGAAAATTGGGTCTGGTGCGATAAGTCGAAATTTAAAATATCGAAACTAAAAATACCGAAGACAAAAATGTAGAAAATAGAAATGCCGAAACCTGAAAATGTCGAAAACAAAAATGTCGAAAACTAAAATGTGGAAAAACAAAATGTCGAAAACTAAAAAAGTCAAAATTTAATAGGACGAAATCATTGTTTGCCGAAATAATAATACGAGAAAACTGCAACGTAACAAAAAATATATATAAATATATTTTTTGTTACGTAAATATAGTAAATATATTAAAACACGAAGATAAAGATGTTAAAAAAAAAACAAAGATATTAAAAAAAAACAACGTAGGTACCGTCATTCTGAGTCCCGTTGTAGAGAAAATCAGGATCTCCGCTGCGAATTCTGATAAAAATACTACCTTCAAAATACCATCTTGGAATTTAGCTTCAACACTTATAATAAATCAACAAAATTTTTTATTTTTTTTAAAAAGACTATTTTTAAGAACATGAAATTTGAAGTTCAAGGATAAGGACCATTGGGCATATGTTCATGTTAAGAAGAAATTTTCCAAAAGATTTTTTATTTGTTTTAAAACGAACCCTTAACGCAGTTTCTAGCATCAAGAGATATTTCAATAGAAACCACCATACAAAGGTTATCATTGAACATTTTTTAATTTTGGACTGTATCTCTGGAAAAATGGTGAATGCAGAACCCGATACCCTTTATCAGTTGCCAAAATATCATTGAAATCGAAGAGAGTGAGTTACAAATCTTGCGAGATTTGGTGTGGACTTGCTCATATAGGATTTTAAATTTGAATTTCAACATTTTGATATTTCGGCATTTTAATTTTCGACATTTTTTGATCCTATAAAAGAATGGTTTTGTATATATAGTTTCAAAGATTTTTCGACATTTTCTCGCTTTAAAATGTTTTTCGACATTTTGTGATTCGGCCAAATATTGTTTCAGTGTTTCATAATTTCGACATTTTAAGGTTTCGACATTTTTTTTCGACATTTCGTACGGATCCCTGGAAAATTATATACATTCTTGATCAGCATGACCCCCTGAGTCGATTTAGCGATATCCGTCTGTCTGTCTTTTGAAATCCCTACTACTTAAAAAATTGAAGAGTTAGATGAATGAAACTTATAATTTAGAATACATATACCTACGCTGTATGTGCGAAAAAATTGAGATCGGTCCATTGTGACCTGTGATCTGACCATTTATATTCAAATATCTCATATAAAATTTACATCTACAGTTCAATTTTACTTTATACGTGCCTTTGTGAACTTTTTTTGTCAAATATATATTGACTTCATTCTGGAATACATGGTAATAATGTTTTCCCGCGAAACGACTTGTGGTTCCCAAAAAAAAAAATCGAAATTCGGTACTCCGACCCATTTGAAAATATGGGTATCAAATGAATGGAAATTCTTCAGCGATTGAAAGATTGTAGTTATTTTCAGGATTTCAGGACCCTGGTGACATATATACCACTTTGAATGGTAACCTCACATACATCCAGAAAAAAATGCCCGTAAATCCCATTAAAATTGGTCAATAGGACAATTATTGATTTAATAGTATACAAAAAATATATCTTTTCATAAAAACTCAATGGCTATGTCATGGTATTTTCTAGTATTTAATGGTATTTTCCGATTAAAATAATAATTTATCCTATTGACTATTTTTAATAGTAAAAAACTATTATTTATATAGTATTTTTTTCTGGGTGTATGTGTAGGGTATTTATAGTCGGCTTAGACCGACTATAATTTTGATAATCCTAACTATCATGATAGCACATACTATAAAATACTGACCTTTCCAACTGGTTTAATTTTATTTTGATTACTAGTATATATTCGGTAAAAGTTTTATGGTGATAGCGTTATGATAGCGTTAGATATACAAAATATACGAAATACATAATTGTTTACACCAAAATCCAGTTTATTATTTTGTATTGGAAATTAAGCAAAACTAACATTGATTTTGAGTAAACATATCTAACGCTATCACCATAAAACTTTTACGTTTTGAACTTATTTGTCTTTAAAATTGAATACCTAAATTTTTACGTTGGGTTTTAAGTGTGCAAAATCAAAATGAGTGTGCAAAATCAAAATTAAATTTCAAAAATACGAAATTTCGATGAAACATGATGTTAATTAATATGTCATATTGCACACATATGTAAAGTAAATATATAAGTGTTTGGTGTCATTGAAAATATTTCAAGGAAACTATGTGGCGAATGTAAGGACAGTCCGTATATAGTTCCTAAACGCTTTTTGTTCAATAAGAAAAAATAGAAATTAATAATATGGCAAAAAACTTTATATTTTATTAAAAATATCTAAATAACTATTAATCTTATCGCCATGAAACTTTTACTAAATACATACTAATTTTATGTGCTTATGCTTTATTAATAAAATATATTATAAAATGAGAAATAACGGTTTTTATAAATGTATATTTTTCGAAAAAAAAAATCTGTCCTGCACATATACTTCGCCGTGAAAAATATAAATAAGGGTCAAAAATACGTATAAATAACTCATCCTTAAAACTTCCTTTGCCTTTGAACTTTAAAAACTTTTCTGCAGGGGGTCAAATTAAAAAAAAAGTAATGCAAAAACTATTTAGTCTGGCTCTAGGTCTACCAAATGCAATATGTTTGCGCACTAGTTCAAAAAAACAACAGCAGTAATTGACAAAAAAACTTGTTGGTCGACCGTACAGCTATTTCGGAAACAGTCAAACTTCCTCATCAGCGGTCTTGTATGCAGTTTGTGCTTAGTTAAACCTGCATGAGAAGGCAAGCAGCCAAAACTGCCAACAAGTTTTTGGTTTTTTGTCAATTACTGCTGTTGTTTTCTTAAAATACATATTGCATTTGGTAGGCCTAGAGCTGGGCAAATTAGTTTTTGTATTACTCTATTTTAAGGTCGACTAATAACCAACATATTAAAGTAAAAAAAAAATTAAAAGCATTAACTTTGAAAAGTGTTGTCAGATTGGTTAAATAAATTTTGTATAATTTGTATCTCTTAAAAAATTCCGAGTAATGTTATATATCAAAAAAATATAAGAAAAGTACATCTTACTAAAGAAGAATAATTATTACAGAAATTTGCGTAAAAGTTCAATTTTCAAAAAAATGTAAAAAAAAATTTCGAATTTAAAATTTCATATTTACTGAACCACTTTAGATATTTAAAAAATATTTTCAGCTTATGATTATGTGTTAATTGTTTATAAAGTCCTATACACATATTTCTCTTTCATGATAAATTGTACAATTTATGTTTAAATATATAGAGTAAAGTCTTCAAACATGAAGAAAAAATTCATGTTCAAATCTATATATTTAAAACTAAACAAGATATTTTCTCAAGTAAGCTCATTTTCTTTAGATCTCAACGTAAACTTTTCATAAACAAAAGAAGTTAACTTTTGGATTTTTACAATTTTTAAAAGTTTTTCAAGAAAAAAATCTCAATTTACTGATTTGTATCTTCATAACAATTAAAGATACAAATTCCAATTTTAAAACTTAAGTTCTCTCAAGTTCTCTCTGTTCTCTCAAGTTCTCTCTGTACAACATTTTTAAAATTTTTAAATAGGTTGAAATGTTCCGAAAATACTGAATTTCACTCGATTCAAGAGCGTCAAAAAATTAATATTTGCACTCACTATTCTCTACAAGCGACGCACGTTGAGAAAAAATTATCAAATACGCGCGCATGAGGCAAAAACAAAAATCTACGGGAATGTTTCATTTGAATTGCTTATTATATAAAAAATAAATGCAGATTAAAAATCCCGTTTTTTTTATGTTAATATCTCTTACCACTTCCGAGTTGTAGCCATCCGTATTGAGGCTTATTTCTTCAAAAAATTAAAAAATGGTACAACGATATAATGGGTGTACTCAAATACGTGTAAAATCATTTATAAGTGAAAGACAACCAAATTATTATCACATAACAAAGATAAATAGGTCTTTTATCTAGCTTATAATTCATGTTAATAGCATGTCCTGTTCAAAGGATATTTGAATGTAAATATACGTTTTTTTTCAGTATTATTCAAAAAAATATAAAATTTAGCAGTCTATAACTTTTTTGAATCACGATCATACTATATTGAGAGAATAGTTGGATTTATGGTGGTTACAGCCATATCAATTTTATCTGCGCCTTCCTGCGCCTATAGGTCATTTTATACCGTATACCTAACCCTTAAATGCTCATGGAAACCGAATTGAACAAAAGTAATAAATATATCACCGTACTTTTTCAGGTATTGGTCGGTATATAAAAGTATATATATTCTTGATCAGCATCATTCAACAAGTCCATATGCCCGTCTTTTCATATGTCTGTATCTATATGTATATATGTCTGTTTGTGTTGCTGTCTGGCAGAAATCACGGTAACTTGAATAATACTGGTTAAAATGCGATGAAATTTTGTTTCAATATGTTTTAGCCAAAAATTGGTTCTGACTTCGAAACCACCTCCCATACAAGTCACTAATATATAACTCTTAAGAAACCAATAATTCGTAATTTTTTGAGATATTATTATAAAATTTAAAAAGCGATGTTAGAATTCACATAAAAATATGTTTTGCAAAAATGGACGAATTTAATAAATTCTACAATGTACTCAATTTATCACTTTGTTGTCAATGATGTCATTTCCTGCAAGGTATTAATAATAATGGACGATTCTAACTAGGTATGTGCAATTAATCGTTATACCGGAATGTCTGATTAATCGTAAGCACAATATATCATATTTTCGATATGTCATATTTTTTTGATTAACCGAAAATACTATTATTCGGTTAATTAGAATTTTGATTAATTAAAAAACGATTACTCGATTAATCAGAAATATGATTATTTTATGAACGATTAATTGTTTTGTTATTGGCATGATTTTACATAATTATATTATACTTGTTACGTATCTTTTTCGGCATTTGTAATTTTTTGTTTTTTTGTTAAACAAAACTTTGTTTTGTATATCTTTTTATATCTTTTAAACAGTAATTTCTATGTTCTCAAATAAAAAGTATTTTCATTAATTAAAAGTTTTAATAAACCAATTATTTTCGGTTAATTAAACAATACGATTAATCGAATAATTTATAAATTGCGATTAATCAGAATTTCCTGTGAAACAATTTATCGAACAGCCTAATTGTAACGGTACTTTCTTGTTTACTTGAAATTTAATTTGTTGTAAATGTGTCAAATAATGTGAAAAAGTGAAGAAAGTTAAAAATAAAATATTATTTGTGATTTTGTGTATCTAATAATTAATTATTGTTAATATTTAATCATGGCTTCAGGTAAGTGGTTTTAATTATTTTAATATATATATAGCCAACCCTATACATTTTTAAAAATATTTTGAAATATTAATGTACAATGGAACACAAATTCACAACATTAAAATTAAAAAAAAGATTTTTTACTACATAGTAGAGTGTTGAGTTCGTTGATGGTTCAATAGTCTGAAATCATGGATAATGGACGGAATATGTATACACAAATTAACCAAGGTTATATCGATCAAAAATATATATATTACATTTAATTTCTACGCATCAGAACAATTTACAAAATATTCAACAAAGTTACTTTTTAAATGTAGGGTATCGGTGTAGGGAACCACTAAAAAAACCGAGTATGCCACTCGATTCCCCAAAGAATTATCTTTAAGAATATCCAAATGTGTAAATACCTATCTTTATTAGTATAGACGTAAAATTAAAAAAAGCCATAAGCAAAGTTAGGTTACATGGGAAATTTTGAGTAGGGAAATTGTGATAATTGGTGTTATGAAGTTAGTTAGAATTATTAAAGTTATAGTCGGAAGCCACAAGTCGTGTCGCAAGAAAACATTTAGCGTATTCACAGTTTATCGTATTATAGTATGGTATTCGTACCACGTAGTATACATCAATTCGTTGTTGCATTCCTTATAAAAGTGAAATACCACAAGTGTAGTATTTGAGAGTAGCCCTGAGGCATGTTTTTTGGTGTCGTATTTTGTGAAATGAAAAATATTGTGAAATTGAAGACAAATAGTGCACATAAAATGTTAATTTTTTTGAGGAATATTTATGATAATTTCAAATAATCCTAATTTTATAAGAATCAGCATTTATTTTACGAAATATTTTAACAAGCAAAAAAGTGGTCCTGAAAGTTCCAATACCATGAAACTTTGAATACGCTAAGTACATTTGTATATATAAGCATTAAGTTAATATATATTTGTACAAAAAAGTTTACTTAATCCAGTATAAAATAAAATTCACCTGTAGATGTTATTTTTATATGAGGTATTTGAACAGATTCACGATCATGCCAATTTTATGTAGGTAGGTATATAAGTAATATAAATTATGAATTTCATTGATATTGCTCTTGTAGTTTTCCAATATTAGTGATTTCAACTGACAGATAGACGGACATCGCTAACTCGACTTAGGAGGTCATGCTGATCAAGAATATATCGTCACTAACATGCAAATGGGGCGAATGTGAATTTTTAAAAATTTTAGGAAATTTAAATTATAAAGTTTAAATGGCTTTTAAAATTTGTAAAAAAAATTTTTGTTATTTTGGTTTATTCATAAATTAGCATAACGTATATAAGATATCTTTGGATTTGGACAACTTACTGATTTATAAATACGGATTATGTCCTGACCAAAACGCATTTTTTTTTTTGTTTTTTTTTACATAGCTTTTCATGGGTACAAGACCAAATAGTAATGTGAAATCATTAATTGTTTGTTTTTAAAGCACCTATCGATTGGCATCATTATTTAAAAATAATTTTTTGTAATTTGCAAGAAAAATGTTTGGCAAATTGTTTTTAAATAATGGCATCATTCGTTAGGTGCATTAAAAAAAAAACAATTAATGCCTCTACTCTACTATTTTATCTCGTCCCAATAAAAAGTTATTGCTTGCAAATACCAAAATTCCAAAAAGGCGAATCATTTCGTTTTTTTTACCGCAACTTTTTATTAAAACAAAATAAAATATTAGTGTAAAGCAATTGACTATTTGTTTTTAAAGCTCCTATCGATTATTTAAAAATAATTTGCTAACATTACTCTTGCAAATATAAAAATTCGAAAAATTATTTCAGTCAGAGCTGACTTTTAAATTTTGGTATCTGTACAAAAATTAATACGGCTATATTTCCTAAATTGAGCATTTTGTGTTTTGATAATCTTCGGGAGTTATTGACCGATTCGATCCAGTTAGGATACGGTCAAAAGTTGTGGACCATTTATTAGTAATTACTTTTATCGAAAGGGGGCGCTATGATGTTAATGTCCTTTCCGACTTCAACTAATTTTTATAATTTCTCCTTGATCCTTTATACTTTCTTGTCTGGTTTCAGCTAAGTCCTTTTGTTTATTTATTAAATGAAACACGAGTCTTTTTATTTTAGACACTTTATTTCGAGTTTTAAAATCTTACCGACTACTTACTAATTCTAGTACTAGACACTTTAGCTGATCGGAAACAATTGTTTTGGGGTCGGGATCATATACGGCGATGGGAAGGGTCAAAAGTAAATTAATGTAAAATTGTTCCTGTGATTTGTGCTGCTTGTTTGTTTATTGTAATTATGTATTGTTTTGTCATGAGTGTTGGGTGATGTTCAATATGTAATTGCGTATAAATCCTTCTGTTGTGCTAATCGTTGTGGACTGTCCAACGTAGATGTTGTTGTTTGTCCAATGATGTTATTTGTTGTCCAACGATGTAAATGTTTGGGGTTTTGCGTGTTACGAGTTCGGGTTGGTGAAAGTAACTAAATAAACGCCAACGTTAACATGGCCGTACCAAACCATACTTCGGTCGACTGTAGCGCTCTCCGATCGTGCAGCGGAATTTAGCAGAACAAGACGGCTGGCGGCGTTCAGAAAGTTGGGGTTTGCGTTGTGCGTAATTATTCCGCCCGCCTTGCAGTGTCTGCAAATTATAAGTGCCAGTGTAAATGAGGGTTGGTTTACGGCTATTCTGTTTTAGTCATTGCCCAAGCGCGTGTATTTATTGTTTTATAAGTTTTTGTGCTAGACGTCGCTGACCGTCTTTTTCAGCGCTATGAGAGCTCAATTGAAATGCTTGTTCCTCTTGTTGGCGTTTGAGCTAACATTGGGTGTCATGGTAACTGTATGGAAGTTGGATGGGCCATATAGGGTCAAATTTTCAATGGCACAGAGTAAGTGGTTCTTAGTTTGTGGGCAGAACTACTAACTTCGTAATCGGTCTAGTAGTTACTCCCTAAATATAAATATATTTGCCACACGAGTTCTTGCGTCAGAGCCTGAATACACCTTCACGACTCCACCTAGTCTCCATTCATGTGGGGGTCGAATGACCACAAGGTCATCAATATCGATGATCCTTTGTGAGTACTTTCATTTTTAGCGTTTATGCAACTCGTTAAGATACTCATATTTCCAACGCTTGCCGAAATGATGATGCTGTATCTTGAGTTTCTGCCATCTATTAATAGTGCTCAGGCTAAAGTCACTTAGATCGGGTTCTGCTGGGGTCAATAATGGGGTACCAATTTAAAAAGTGTCCCACGGTCAAAGGTGAGACATCTTGCGGGTTCTCACTCGAAGGGCTTAAGGGTCGAGATTTCAAAGGTAAATATTTGATTGGGTGCAATCTTTTTGAAATAGGTCTTAAAAGTTTTTACACTTACAGCTTCCTAGAGCCCACCCATATGTGGAGCCCTAGGTGGTACAAAATGCCAATTTAAATCCTGATGGGTATGGGTCGAGAGCACATTTTTCATAAATAGTTCGAATTAGTATTTTGGATCCCAAAATTCCGTCCTCAGTAGTTGTAAGACTAACTGATTTCCAGCGTGCAGGGTTACCAAGTGGGTCATAAATGTAAAGACCATTTTAGGGTTAAGGGTCAATAACGTACTTTTTGACGAAATGGGTGTTTTTGCGATTAAGGCATCAGCAAAAAACTGCTTTTGACTGAGTAGAATGAGTCGCGCCCGAACCGTCTTAATTTCATCAGCACTAATGTCAATGCTGGTGAACAATGTTCGTGATGTAGTGGGTCTACAGCCATTAAAAAACCTAAAAATATAGGCGATGCACTTAGGGTCTCTTGCAACGAACAAAAACGGGATAGAATTTCTTCTTGGGTCGTACATGCAAAGAATTATACTGGCTTGGCATCAAGGTTAGTTTCTTCTGGGTCTCGCGATATTGGCCAACGCTCATGATCCAATGCCATCCAGCTGGATCCATGCCACCAGAGTTCATGATGACGAAGATCTGACGCCGTGCACCCACGACTGGCTACATCGGCTGGGTTGTCATGAGAGTCAACGTGATGCCAATTATCACGACCAATCTTTTCGAGTATTGTGGATACTCAATTTGCCATGAACGTAGTCCATACAAAAAGGGGTTTTCTAAGCCATACAAACACTATAGTCGAGTCTATCCAAAAATGTGCTGTATAGTGGGTCACGTCAAACTGTGGCAATATTGTTTCGGCAAGATTTGTCAACAAGACCGCTCCGCAGAGTTCAAACCGCGGAAGAGCAACGGTCTTTACTGGCGTCAATCGAGTTTTTGCCGGGGTCGTTACAATGTGTCTGGAATTTCTGAGACCTGGATGTTATGGCTTGAATGTTAGGATCATAATATAGCACGGCATGTTGGGTCACGACGTGTTGTATTTTTCAAATTTAATTCATAAAGGTTGTCTTCCTCAGACATAAGGGTACTATTTGGAATTTCTTCCATTTCCAAAATTTCGTCAATAATTCATCGAGGGTCACTTTATTATAGTGTGAAACAATTGCATAGGTTCTTGACGATTTGGGAATTGAGTCTGACAGAATTCAACCGAATTCTGTCCCCTGGGCAAGAAGAGTTCCAAGAACTTGTGTTGTAAACCTTGTCTTATAATTTGTGGATACAGATCACATCCAATGATCATAGACAAATAAAATTACGTGTCGGCTAAATGAATTTCAGACAAACTGTCTTGTAGGATCGGGTCAATTGAATGTGTGGGTAACTCACTTGTGAGCGATTTCAAAAATAATGCATTGGCTTTGAGATTCTAATTATCATTATTAGGAGATACAATTGCGATCTCACACGTTTTTGTAGGAGTCGCTTAGTCCTGTGACCAGTGCGACAACATCTTGGGTCGGAATATCCAATATTTTTCGCAGTTTGTCCGAAATAAATGTTTCCTCAGCGCCTGAATCTATTAGAGCTCGCACCGTTAGCAAGCTGTCATTATGCTCTACGTTGACCATCGCTTTGCCAAGAAGAATTTTTCTCATGGCCGGTGGTGACACAATCGACAACAAATCTTCTTTAGATGAGTGAGAATTGTAAAGAGGTAGTAAAGGTCGCAAAGGTTTGAAGATTTGGTACTGCTCTAAGAATTTCAGCTTCCGAGTGTTCTCTGCTTCCTGAAGGTTGGTTACGGTCAAAGGTTCTGTGTAATAAAGAATTATGTCTCTTATCACAATACTTGCAACTATATGAGCTTTTGCATTCCTTCAGGCTATGAAGAACTTCTCGTTTTTCATGCCAAGTATTTGTATTAGGTTGGGACGATACTTTTTGAGGCCTTGAATTCAGGGACTTTAAGTCTCCAGCTGATTCCAAAGTCTTATATTTATGGGTTAAGAACACATCAAATTCTTTCCATGTTGGCAAGATTGATGTGTCCATTAAGGAACACTCAAATTTTTCAACTGTCTCCTTAGGCAATCTGCTAGAACACAGATATACAAGGATTGAGTCCCAGCCCTGTGTCAACCTTCAGGGTCTTCAGAGTACAGATACAGTTATTTACGGTTTTTGGCAGCTTTTTAACTGAGCTACCTGACTCTGAAACCACTTGTGGTAAGTTTAAAAAAAAACCTAGGGTTATTCATGTACAAGGCCATAAACATGTCTCGAAATGTTGGCTAAGTAACATAATCACCGTAAAAAATGTAGGTGTCACAGGGGGGTAATCGTATTCCGGGGTTCGTGTGTGAAGCTGAAGTATGGGGTCTTTATCGTCTCCTAATGATCCATTATATAGGATATATAATGGATAGGGTCTGTGCTAATAAAAAACCAGATGGGAAGGTTAGATCACATGGTTAATTTTAAAGTAGTGACATTTTATAGTAGGTGTTATTATGATAGTTAGGATTATCAAAGTTATAGTCGGTCTAAGCCGACTATAAACACCCCACACATATGTGTGGTTACCATTAAAAGTGGTATATTGGTCACCAGGGTATACGAACCTGAAAAGAATTACAAACTTTCAATCGCTGAAGAATATCCATTCATTTGATACCCATATTACAAATGGGTAGGTGTACCGAATTTCGATTTTTTTTTTGGAACTACAAGTCGTATCGGCGGAAAACATTATTTTCATGTATTGGAGCATGATTTCAATATATATTTGACCAAAAAAGTTTACCTAAGCACGTACACAGTAAAATTGATCTGTAGATGTAAATTTAATGTGAGGTATTTTTTAATATAAATGGTCAGATCACAGGTCACAATGGACCGATCTAGCCAATTTTGACAACACATACAGCGTTGGTATACAGACAGACAGACGGACATCGACTCAGGAGGACATGCTGATCAAGAATATATATACTTTTCCATACTGGCGATGCTTTCTTCTGGGTGTTACAAACGGCGTACCAAACTGAATATACCCTTTCACTCTTAGTGTAGGGTATAAAAAGTAGATACAATTAGGGTGAGTGGGTCTTTTTTTTATTAGAAAAATAAACGAGTATTTTTAAATTATCAAAATTATTTTGAGAAATATGAGTCAAAAATATATGAATTGTGTCAAAAATATAAATTTATAAAAGTGTATATGGGGCATTCTACGTCGATTCGCTGTGGTTTGACCGATTTGCTTCATATCTTAATTTATTAGTCAATGAAGTTAATATTTAATTTTTCAGTTTTCTATCGCACTCCCTTGCAAACTCTAAATACACGATTTTTGTTGTTTTGCCCCACAGCATCCAAAAACTGCGTTTTTAAAATTCTGAAAAAAATTACATAAATTCTTGACATTGAACATAGATCATTCCACTTTGATTGGGAATGGTAAGAATTTTTTTTTCTTAACTTTGAAAATCCAGTTTTTTAGTATATAAATCGCCATAATTTTGGATAGGTCTTAAATACTAACCGTGTTACACAAAATCAACTGCCACGCCTAGCTGTCATATAACATTTATAGTGAACACGCTATAACTCTGAAGATATAAGAGGTATATTATTGAGAATTTGTCCAATCATGTAATATTTGTCCATCATGTAATATAAAAACAAAACGTTTTACTAAAAATTGTTGTGATCGGCCTACTTCGACGTCTACCTGCCAAAAAACATGACAAATAAAGTGCTACCATTTTTGTAAAGTTGTTTCCTGATATATTTAACCTGTGTTTATGACTTTTCACTTTTTAAATTAAAACACTTTTAATTTCAATACAATAGCACTTTTATTATTAAACTACCTCCACTTGAGGTTGGTTAAACTACAATATTTAAAATTGCAATTCAAGGTATTAACAATACCTTCATTGCAAGCTTTTCTTAAATTCTGTTTTTATAATGTTCTAGTGAATGATCACTTTCACTCAATTTTGGTGTACGTGACTTTTGAAGAAAGTCCGATTTGCAGTTTTTGGCTGACACCAATTGCGAAATATCATAATTGTTGGCAAACGCTGCTCTGCTTATTTTAACGTAGCCCCCTAATCATGCAATGATAAATTATATTGCAAGAGGTGTGGTCTAAGTAAAGCTTTAGCGCTTTGCCAAATTAATGCAAGCTTCTGTTAACTGTGCAAGCTAACTTGAAAGAGGTGTGGTCTAAGCATAGCTTTAGCGCTTTGCCAAATTATTATCATTGTTGCCAACGTAAAGCGTTGGGACAATGCTATGAACATGTTGCTGTACAACATGAGTTCAACATGATATAAAAACATGATGCGCTCAACAAGTGTACAGCAACATCCAAAACTGAATGAGTAGTGAAGAACCATAAAGAAATTTATATAAATAAACTTATGCAAATTATTTTATTTATATATGTTTTGTATGTGTATTGAATCTTTGTGTGTTTATTGGTATTTTAAAATTAATATATTGATTTTATATTTGGTTTGGAGATGTATAAGAACATACATGAGTGACTTTTATACGCCCAACTGTTGGACCAGATTTCTCCTCTTGTTCTTCTGTGTTGGGTCGGATTTGCCTCGTTCATCTTGAATGGTTCGTTGTCTGTAGTGCGTTGGATCTGTTGGGCTTCGATAGTTCTTGTGGAATTTGCGAATGGTGCAACCTCCAGTGGGCTTCGTCATGTTAATATTCTGGACTCTTAATTGTTCAGGAGAGATTTGTCCCGTTGACTTGGTTGTCGAATGGTTCGAGATGAATATTTTTTTCTCTGCGATCTTGTCAAACAAATTTAGATTTCCGAATTGTTGATATCAGAAAAACTCTTGATTCGATATTGCATTGTTTCTTCTTTATGTAAGATTGAAGACATAACAATGCGATATCTCCTTTTTTTTTGTTCTTATACATTTGTTAGGGTCCATTTTGAATCTAGTATCTGGCAATTGTGGCAATTTTCAAGGTCCATTATGCATCTTGTATTTGGCAAATGTGGCAATTGTAAAAATGAAATCATTGCAACCTACTTGTATTTGGTATAACAACAAGTTTGAGTTTAGTGTGTCCTGCCTCTTTTTCAAATATGCTGCCACTCTGCTTCGTTTCTTTATTTTTCTTTATTCGAATCTGCTGGGCATCTGCTTTACTACTTCTCCTTGTTGATAACACCAAAAGCTCCTTCCACATGTCCCCATTAAAGTGCCAAGACCCCAATGATCATCTATGCGTCTTCTGAGTCAGTATCCAGCGCTGTTGGTCACTCTAAATAACAGTATTTGTGCACGATATTTTAAATGTACATGAATTTTTTCGTCAAAAGAAAAAATTGATTTTAAGATATTTAAATTACTTCAAATAAAGTATGGTACTTTATTTGAACTATTACTATTTAGTGTAGTAATAGTTTATCTAAACTTAGTGTCATGTAAAGCATAGTTGTTTATGTATGCAATAACATTGAAATTAAATGTTGTTTGTAAGTGTTTAACTTATTTGAAACACAGTTATTTAGTGGAGCACTAGCTTTAGTGTAATTTTAGTGTATTATGTCCTTAGACCAATGGCTAAGATCGTCGTCTTATATGCGGAGGGACTCAATGCGGCGGACGAAATCCCCCTTCAATGCGCAAAATTAAAAAAAATATATTTCATATATATTTTTTTTTTTTATTTCATAAAGTTTTTTTTTATAAATATATATGTACATAGAATATATTGTACATTCCATATACATATATATTATTTTAAATTTTCTCAAGAATTGTTAAATTTATTATATATACATATATATTTTTTAACTGTGTTAATTTAGTTTAAACATGTATTTAATTTAAAATACAAATTTGTATATCTCTTTTAAAAGTTTAATATAAAATAAAATGTTAGATAAAAATTAAAATAAATAATTTTTTTTTTTTAAATTTTAATTCACCTTATTTTTTTTTTAATATCTTTTCTTCTTTTTTTTTTTCTTAAAAAAAAATATTAATAGTTAATATCTGTTATTTATATATTTTTGTTTCTTCTCTTTTTATTCTCTATATTTCTTTTCTTTTTTTTTCTTTAAAATTTAAAAATTCTTTTTTTTTTAAATTAATATTTAATACCTATATATATATTTTCTCCATTTTATTTATTTTACTAATATGTTTCCTCTTTTTTTCGATTCAATTATTAAAACTTTTTTTTTTAATTTTAACTGAACTAAATATTTTAATGCATAAATCCCAATTTTTTTAATTTTAAATTCTTTGTTTTTGTTTTTTTTTTTGATATCTGTTATAAATTTAATATTTAATACCTTTTTTATTATTTTATTTATTCTACTATTAAATTTTTCTGTTCCCTTTTTTTAACTGTACTAAATATTTATATATTTCTGTTTTTTTTTTTAAATTTGAATAGTAACTGATATTTTCCTTCTTCTTTAAGTAATTTAAATTATTATAAGTAAGTTGTTCAAATTCATTTAAAACGTATTTGTTATATTTAAGCTTATTCAAATTGAATTATATTAATGTACGAAGTACCTATGATTTCTCTGCATGTAACTAAATATAATTGGAGTTGCGATTTATTTTTTAAACATGTTTAGTATGTTAATATATTATTTTCGTGTACTTATATAAGTTATATTATATGATATTCATTTGCATAGCTTGCGCTATTAAATACAGGTCAGTAATGCAATAGTTGGTTTGCGTTATCTGCATTGAATACGACAATTTTCTGACGAATTTTCATTTAATTTTAAATGAAGACAATTTGTTGCCTTTGTTTAATTTATTTTTTTTCTCAATTTTTCTAACTTTAAAATTATAAGTTCTTCTCCTAAAATAATTATATATATATTTATACCCTACACTAAGAGTGAAAGGGTATATTCAGTTTGGTACGCCGTTTGTAACACCCAGAAGGAAGCATCTCCGGTATGGAAAAGTATATATATTCTTGATCAGCATGATCTCCTGAGTCGATTTAGCGATGTCCGTCTGTCCGTCTGTCTGTCCGTCTGTCTGTTGAAATCCCTACTACTTTTAAAATTGAAGAGCTAGATAAATGAAACTTATAACTTAGATTACTAATATACCTACGCTGTATGTGCGAAATTGCGAATTGGCGAGATCGGTCCATTGTGACCTATGATCCGACCATTTATGTTCAAATTCCTCATATAAAATGTACATATAAAGATCAATTTTAATGTATACATGCTTAGGTAAACTTTTTTGGTCAAATATATATTGACATCATGTTCAAATACATGATAATAATGTTTTCCGGCGAAAAGACTTGTGGTTCACAAAAAAAAATCGAAATTCGGTACACCTACCCATTTGTAAATATGGGTATCAAATGAATGGAAATTCTTCAGTGATTGAATGTTTGTAGTTATTTTCAGGATTCGTATACCCTGGTGACCTATATATCACTTTAAATGGTAACCACACATATGTGTAGGGTATTTATAGTCGGCTTAGACCGACTATAATTTTGATAATCCTAACTATCATAATTACACCTACTTTAAAATTTCCCATGTGATCTAACCTTCCCAACTGGTTTTTTATTTTTTTTATTACTAAATTATTGTTTATAATGTGTTCAATGTTTTTTGTTTTTTCATTATTATATTTTTTCTTTTGTTTGTTAGTTACTGTTTTCCTAAACTATTTATTTTCTATATGTTGCATAATGTTTTCAATACGTTGCAATCTACGAGTTTAATTGTCAACGCATAGCTAATTGGTTTTATATTGTTACTTTTATGGATTCTAATCTAGGGTAATATTATAATATTTTTAGTTTTAACGGCATACACTATTTGTGATATGCCTTTAACAAATTATTGTGAATTTTCTTAACTTTGTTTTTGATCAATATCGTCGTGGTCGCTGGACCTTTTCCCTCTACGACTACGTAGGGTCCCTTCCAAATTGGAGAGAACTTATTTTTCCTAGTTTGGTTTTTCATTAAAACCATGTCGTGTGGTTTGAATTGTATAGGGTTGAAGTTCTTGTCGTATTGTTTTTTCGACACCTCCTTGGCCCTACATTGATTTTGCACAACGATCTCGTGTGATCGCTGTATTTGGTACTTTAGTACCTTATTGTAGTCTTCTGCGTTATATAAAGGTGAACATTTACGCTTTAAATTCGTAGGCATGTCGAAGTCAAACCCGTACAACGTACGAAATGGTGTTTGGTGTTTGACCCGTCGACGTATGCAACGTGTTATTATGAACATGCATTGCAGAATTTAACCATTGGTCCCAGTTTGACCCATCCTCTTTAGCAAAACTACGTAAATATTCAGCTAGTGGACGATGACTTCGTTCCAATGACCCATTAGCCTGTGGATGGTAGGGTGTTATATGTAATTTTTAGATTCCTAACAATTTACATGTATCCGAAAATAGTTTGGAAGCGAAGTTCGATCCATTGTCTGTTACCAATACTTTGGGTACATTGTGGCGTGTAACTATTTCGTTGAAGAATGCTTTTGCTACGGTATTGGCTTCCGCATCGGGTATAGCCACACAGCCAGTCAAAGGGTCTGACTGGCGTATCAGTTAGAACCATTGGCATCTTCGTCAATTTTTCACATAATCCTTTATTTGCTTCTGCATACCCTTCCATCGGTACTGTTGTCGAATTCTTAAAAATGTCTTTACGCTCTCTTGGTGACAAACTAACGGTGAATCGTGAAAATCTTTAATTTCCGTCTCTATGTCCCGAGGTTCAGTTAGAATTATTACATTGTCATTTTCCTGTGTTATCGAATCGTCAGGATCGCATTCTGACTGTTTCTTATCGTCTTCCTTGTCTCTTTTCATGGTTTTTGAACATGTTTGTACTACAACTATCTTTTCAGTATTTTTCGGTATGCGGCTAAGCGCATCAGCGTTTAAATTACTTTTTCCCGGTTTGTAATGAATTTCGAAATCATATTCCGATAATTTGTGTCGGAAACGCGCAAGACTTCACGTCTGATCTTCAAAATTATACCCTTTAGGGGTATAACTTGTATATAACTTGTTCCCAAAAGATATGCCCTAAAATTTTTTGTTGCCCATACAATTGCCAAAAATTCTTTCTCTTTAGTAGAGTAGCTTGTTTCCGCATCGTTAAGAGACCTACTGGCAAATGCGATTGGATGTTCGCTTCCAACTCCACCTTGCGAAAGCACTGCGCCAATTGCTTCGTTACTGGCGTCTGTCGTAAGCAAAAAGGGTTCGTTAAAATCCGGATACGCTAGTATGGGTGGTGACATAATTGCCTCTTTAAGTTTTAAAAACGAATTCTGACAATTGTCATTCCATATGAACTTAGCGTCATATTTAAGCAAACAGTTTATTGGTAATGACAGTTTCGCCATACCTCCTATAAATTTTCTGTAATAATTAATTAAGCCTAAAAATGCTTGAACTTCCTTCCTATGTTTCGGAACTGGAATATTTTTTACACACTCTACTTAGGCTGGGTCTGGTAGGGCACCTAACTCAGAAAAGTTATGTCCTAAATATATAACCTCGCGCCGCAAAAACTGACATTTTTCTGTATTTAATTTCAAATTATGTTCTCTCAGCTTTTTCAAAACCTTGCATAGCCTATGCTCGTGTTCTGCTAAATTATTTCCATAAACTACTATGTCATTTAAATAAACGAAACAGTCAATACCCTGTAAACCTGTTAGTAAGTGGTTCATTATCCTTTGAAAAGTGGCAGGTGCCCCCGTTAAACCGAATGACATTCTGTTAAATTCGAAATAACCAAGACCTGTACTGAAAGCAGTTTTATCTTTGTCACTATCTTCAACTAGAATCTGATGGTAAACACTTGCTACATCTAGTGTTGAAAAATACCGACTATGACCTAACTGGTCTAAAATTTCATCTATTCGTGGTATAGGAAATACCTGTTTGATGGTGATGTCAGCGCTGTTGGTCACTCTAAATAACAGTATTTGTGCACGATATTTTAAATGTACATGAATCTTTTCGTCAAAAGAAAAAATTGATTTTAAGATATTTAAATTACTTCAAATAAAGTATGGTACTTTATTTGAACTATTACTATTTAGTGTAGTAATAGTTTATCTAAACTTAGTGTCATGTAAAGCATAGTTGTTTATGTATGCAATAACATTGAAATTAAATGTTGTTTGTAAGTGTTTAACTTATTTGAAACACAGTTATTTAGTGGAGCACTAGCTTTAGTGTAATTTTAGTGTATTATGTCCTTAGACCAATGGCTAAGATCGTCGTCTTATATGCGGAGGGACTCAATGCGGCGGACGAAATCCCCCTTCAATGCGCAAAATTAAAAAAAATATATTTCATATATATATATATTTTTTTTATTTCATAAAGTTTTTTTTTATAAATATATATGTACATAGAATATATTGTACATTGCATATACATATATATTATTTTAAATTTTCTCAAGAATTGTTGAATTTATTATATATACATATATATTTTTTAACTGTGTTAATTTAGTTTAAACATGTATTTAATTTAAAATACAAATTTGTATATCTCTTTTAAAAGTTTAATATAAAATAAAATGTTAGATAAAAATTAAAATAAATAATTTTTTTTTTTTAAATTTTAATTCACCTTATTTTTTTTTTAATATCTTTTCTTCTTTTTTTTTTCTTAAAAAAAAATATTAATAGTTAATATCTGTTATTTATATATTTTTGTTTCTTCTCTTTTTATTCTCTATATTTCTTTTCTTTTTTTTTCTTTAAAATTTAAAAATTCTTTTTTTTTTAAATTAATATTTAATACCTATATATATATTTTCTCCATTTTATTTATTTTACTAATATGTTTCCTCTTTTTTTCGATTCAATTATTAAAACTTTTTTTTTTAATTTTAACTGAACTAAATATTTTAATGCATAAATCTCAATTTTTTTAATTTTAAATTCTTTGTTTTTGTTTTTTTTTTTTGATATCTGTTATAAATTTAATATTTAATACCTTTTTTATTATTTTATTTATTCTACTATTAAATTTTTCTGTTCCCTTTTTTTAACTGTACTAAATATTTATATATTTCTGTTTTTTTTTTAAATTTGAATAGTAACTGATATTTTCCTTCTTCTTTAAGTAATTTAAATTATTATAAGTAAGTTGTTCAAATTCATTTAAAACGTATTTGTTATATTTAAGCTTATTCAAATTGAATTATATTAATGTACGAAGTACCTATGATTTCTCTGCATGTAACTAAATATAATTGGAGTTGCGATTTATTTTTTAAACATGTTTAGTATGTTAATATATTATTTTCGTGTACTTATATAAGTTATATTATATGATATTCATTTGCATAGCTTGCGCTATTAAATAAAGGTCAGTAATGCAATAGTTGGTTTGCGTTATCTGCATTGAATACGACAATTTTCTGACGAATTTTCATTTAATTTTAATTGAAGACAATTTGTTGCCTTTGTTTAATTTATTTTTTTTCTCAATTTTTCTAACTTTAAAATTATAAGTTCTTCTCCTAAAATAATTATATATATATTTATACCCTACACTAAGAGTGAAAGGTTATATTCAGTTTGGTACGCCGTTTGTAACACCCAGAAGGAAGCATCTCCGGTATGGAAAAGTATATATATTCTTGATCAGCATGATCTCCTGAGTCGATTTAGCGATGTCCGTATGTCCGTCTGTCTGTTGAAATCCCTACTACTTTTAAAATTGAAGAGCTAGATAAATGAAACTTATAACTTAGATTACTAATATACCTACGCTGTATGTGCGAAATTGCGAATTGGCGAGATCGGTCCATTGTGATCTATGATCCGACCACTTATGTTCAAATTCCTCATATAAAATGTACATATAAAGATCAATTTTAATGTATACATGCTTAGGTAAACTTTTTTGGTCAAATATATATTGACATCATGTTCAAATACATGATAATAATGTTTTCCGGCGAAAAGACTTGTGGTTCACAAAAAAAAAATCGAAATTCGGTACACCTACCCATTTGTAAATATCGGTATCAAATGAATGGAAATTCTTCAGCGATTGAATGTTTGTAGTTATTTTCAGGATTCGTATACCCTGGTGACCTATATATCACTTTAAATGGTAACCACACATATGTGTAGGGTATTTATAGTCGGCTTAGACCGACTATAATTTTGATAATCCTAACTATCATAATTACACCTACTTTAAAATTTCCCATGTGATCTAACCTTCCCAACTGGTTTTTTATTTTTTTTATTACTAAATTATTGTTTATAATGTGTTCAATGTTTTTTGTTTTTTCATTATTATATTTTTTCTTTTGTTTGTTAGTTACTGTTTTCCTAAACTATTTATTTTCTATATGTTGCATAATGTTTTCAATACGTTGCAATCTACGAGTTTAATTGTCAACGCATAGCTAATTGGTTTTATATTGTTACTTTTATGGATTCTAACCTAGGGTAATATTATAATATTTTTAGTTTTAACGGCATACACTATTTGTGATATGCCTTTAACAAATTATTGTGAATTTTCTTAACTTTGTTTTTGATCAATATCGTCGTGGTCGCTGGACCTTTTCCCTCTACGACTACGTAGGGTCCCTTCCAAATTGGAGAGAACTTATTTTTCCTAGTTTGGTTTTTCATTAAAACCATGTCGTGTGGTTTGAATTGTATAGGGTTGAAGTTCTTGTCGTATTGTTTTTTCGACACCTCCTTGGCCCTACATTGATTTTGCACAACGATCTCGTGTGATCGCTGTATTTGGTACTTTAGTACCTTATTGTAGTCTTCTGCGTTATATAAAGGTGAACATTTACGCTTTAAATTCGTAGGCATGTCGAAGTCAAACCCGTACAACGTACGAAATGGTGTTTGGTGTTTGACCCGTCGACGTATGCAACGTGTTATTATGAACATGCATTGCAGAATTTAACCATTGGTCCCAGTTTGACCCATCCTCTTTAGCAAAACTACGTAAATATTCAGCTAGTGGACGATGACTTCGTTCCAATGACCCATTAGCCTGTGGATGGTAGGGTGTTATATGTAATTTTTAGATTCCTAACAATTTACATGTATCCGAAAATAGTTTGGAAGCGAAGTTCGATCCATTGTCTGTTACCAATACTTTGGGTACATTGTGGCGTGTAACTATTTCGTTGAAGAATGCTTTTGCTACGGTATTGGCTTCCGCATCGGGTATAGCCACACAGCCAGTCAAAGGGTCTGACTGGCGTATCAGTTAGAACCATTGGCATCTTCGTCAATTTTTCACATAATCCTTTATTTGCTTCTGCATACCCTTCCATCGGTACTGTTGTCGAATTCTTAAAAATGTCTTTACGCTGTCTTGGTGACAAACTAACGGTGAATCGTGAAAATCTTTAATTTCCGTCCGTCCCGAGGTTCAGTTAGAATTATTACATTGTCATTTTCCTGTGTTATCGAATCGTCAGGATCGCATTCTGACAGTTTCTTATCGTCTTCCTTGTCTCTTTTCATGGTTTTTGAACATGTTTGTACTACAAATATCTTTTCAGTATTTTTCGGTATGCGGCTAAGCGCATCAGCGTTTAAATTACTTTTTCCCGGTTTGTAATGAATTTCGAAATCATATTCCGATAATTTGTGTCGGAAACGCGCAAGACTTCACGTCTGATCTTCAAAGTTATACCCTTTAGGGGTATAACTTGTATATAACTTGTTCCCAAAAGATATGCCCTAAAATTTTTTGTTGCCCATACAATTGCCAAAAATTCTTTCTCTTTAGTAGAGTAGCTTGTTTCCGCATCGTTAAGAGACCTACTGGCAAATGCGATTGGATGTTCGCTTCCAACTCCACCTTGCGAAAGCACTGCGCCAATTGCTTCGTTACTGGCGTCTGTCGTAAGCAAAAAGGGTTCGTTTAAATCCGGATACGCTAGTATGGGTGGTGACATAATTGCCTCTTTAAGTTTTAAAAACGAATTCTGACAATTGTCATTCCATATGAACTTAGCGTCATATTTAAGCAAACAGTTTATTGGTAATGACAGTTTCGCCATACCTCCTATAAATTTTCTGTAATAATTAATTAAGCCTAAAAATGCTTGAACTTCCTTCCTATGTTTCGGAACTGGAATATTTTTTACACACTCTACTTAGGCTGGGTCTGGTAGGGCACCTAACTCAGAAAAGTTATGTCCTAAATATATAACCTCGCGCCGCAAAAACTGACATTTTTCTGTATTTAATTTCAAATTATGTTCTCTCAGCTTTTTCAAAACCTTGCATAGCCTATGCTCGTGTTCTGCTAAATTATTTCCATAAACTACTATGTCATTTAAATAAACGAAACAGTCAATACCCTGTAAACCTGTTAGTAAGTGGTTCATTATCCTTTGAAAAGTGGCAGGTGCCCCCGTTAAACCGAATGACATTCTGTTAAATTCGAAATAACCAAGACCTGTACTGAAAGCAGTTTTATCTTTGTCACTATCTTCAACTAGAATCTGATGGTAAACACTTGCTACATCTAGTGTTGAAAAATACCGACTATGACCTAACTGGTCTAAAATTTCATCTATTCGTGGTATAGGAAATACCTGTTTGATGGTGATGTCATTTAATTTTCGGAAATCTATAACCAGTCTTCATTTCTTATTGTCATCTTTATCGCCCTTTTTAGGTACCAATAACAATGGGGAATTCCAAGGCGACATGCTTGGTGAAATAATTCCATCGTCTAACATCTTTGATTCCTGTCTATTAATCTCATGTCTATGCATATGAGAAAGTTTATACTGTTTCCGATTTATTGGTGGTTGATTCCAAATGAAAAACGTCATGATATGACAAGCAAATATTTTGCAAAGATGCCACTTCTTCTTTGTTTAATGATTCTTCGATCTTTACATTTCCTAATAATCTATCAAATCTCTCGTAGAACTCGCCTTTGTTGCTTCTATATATTTGTTAAAATTTGAAAATTGTGGCTTGAAATTGCTATCAATGGTTACCTCCTTATCGGTGACATTTAAAATTGATGCATATACTCTATTTCTTCTAACATTTGCTAAACTTTCTCCCAAATATACTCCTGGCTGAATTTCCTGTTTGTGCAACAAAACTATAAGAATTCTTGTTCTTAACGGCAGTGATACAACCATGGCCGTTCTGGGCTGTACCCTGATTTGTTGATTAAAATTAATATTTTCTATGTCTTGCAATGTTTTTAATGGAAATTTAAAAAGATGGTTTTTGTCTTCATCAAAAAATGTAATTTTTATATTTAACGCAATTATTATTTAACGCATTTATTATTTAACGCATTTATTTAACGCATTTATTACAGATCTGTTCCAGATCTGATTGTCACGCCCGACTATTCCATCTGCTGGTACCCCTTGTTCAAGTGACACAGCGTGTAGCGTTAAACTCAGGTTTTCTATGTTTGTGTGCTGAATCTTAGTGAAGCCTAAGGTTCTAACGCGTCCACCAAAAGATATTTCTGAATATTTTTATTAAAATTCGGTCAATGTGCCATCCTATTTTCTTTAATCAGGCTGGCCGCAGCTACAGAATCCACTAACAGAGTAAGTTTTCCTTTTTTTGCTGCCTCCCAAGGTACTTCAATGAACACATCACTCGTATCGGATATCTTGAAACACTCTCCATGCCGGTTAAATATTTTAAGATGCATGCCTAATTGTGATGCTAATTTCATTTTCCTCGACATAAATTTTCTTTTAAAATTATTAGCAATTGAAGACATTTTAATAACCAGTTCGGAAGGTTAGATCACATGGGAAATTTTAAAATAGGTGTTAGTATAATAGTTAGCATTATCAAAATTATAGTCGGTCTAAGCTGACAGTAAATACCCTACACATATGTGTGGTTACCATTAAAAGTGGTATATAGGTCACCAGGGTATACGAATCCTGAAAATAACTACAAACTTTCAATCGCTGAAAAATTTCCATTCATTTGATAACCATATTTACAAATGGGTAGATGTACCGAATTTCGATTTTCTTTGTGAACCACAAGTCGTTTCGCCAAAAACTATTATTTTCATGTATTTGAGCGTGATTTAATATATATTTGACAAAAAAAAGTTCACATAAGCACGTATAAAGTAAAATTGAACTGTAGATATAAATTTTAAATGAGGTATTTGAACATAAGTGGTCGGTTCTCAGGTCAGAATAGACCGATCATGCCAATTTTCTTGTTCAGGCAGCTTGGATATGTAAGTAGTCTAAATCTAAAGTTTCATTGCTTTAGCTCTGCTATCTTCAATTGTTTAAGTAGTAGGGATTTCAACAGACAGACGGACATCGCTAAATCGAATCAGGAGGTCATGCTGATCAAGAATACCGGAGATGCTTCCTTATGGATGTTACAAACGGCGTATCAAACTGAATATACCCTTTCACTCTTAGTGTTGGGTATAAAAAGAAATATTGAAATTACTTCTTTGCAAATTATACTCGCCCCTGTACGGAATGTATCCACAGTCTTGCCAGACGTTAGATCTACAATTCACAAATTTTCAGGGCAGTTAATTACAACTTTCTTTTTATTTGATTTCATTATTCTTTATTTTAATATTTTTAACTTCCGATTCAATTGGTTTTACTTATTTTACTTTATTTGCTTTCTTTATAATTTGATTATTTTCAATTTCCTTAATTCCTATATTCTGTTCATTATTCGCGTCAAGTTGTGTATTATTATAATTTAGTTCATTAAATGTTTTTGTTGTAAGATTTCTATCTTCATTAATATGTATTTTTACTTTATGTACTTCATTTTCTGCGTTAATAATATTCGCTGTTTTATTTGGTTGTAGTGTCCTCTTTGGAACTTCTACAACTACTGGCCTTAATACACTATTTGCTAAGGGTCCCCAGTTTAGTGGCCTTGACTGGGCCCCTGGTAGTTTCCCTGTGGACTGCTATTATTGTTCCATGCATCATGTTTGCGTTTGGCATAACAATTCATAATAACATGTCCGACGTTTCTGCACCAAGTGCAATATTTAGCGGGCTTGTTTGCAAAATTCCCATTACCATTATTTCATTGAAAAACTTGTGTATCGCGTTTAACACGACAATCCCGTCGACGTGTCCCCCCCTATGGCACCAATCGCATCTCAATGCTGGAGCACCCCCGCCTTGGCTCTGGATACCACCTTGACCATTTACCTGAGGTACGTGTGGCTGACTTCCTTATGTAGTATGTCCTGGAACAACATTCCGACCCGAACGATCTGCACACTGTTCATGTCCATAAGTACGACAGTCACTGCAATACGGAGTGTTTCTCCGTATATGACATTCATCCCTCAAATGTCCCTTCTTCTTGCAAAAAAAAAACATGTAGGTTTAGGCTGCTTCATACTAAATTTTGTGTTTTCTCTTCCTTCTCCTTTTTTTCAGTGCTGCATGGTCCAATGCCTCTTCCACCAATTTCTCCAGAGTTGTTTGCTTACTGTTCAACATGAGCATTCGCATAGTGTAATCCCGAAGTCCTAACTTAAATGAGCTTTTACCTAAATTATACAATAACGAACACGTCGCCTTTCGTATCATTATATTTACATTTAATCGTGCTTAAGCTGCCGACTGCAGGTTAACCAAACTAATACTTTCCCCCGTATACTGAGATGCCTTTCTAATGTCATATTGCCCTCTCGAAGTACCCGCACTTTGACGAAGCTCCCCTCAGGAGCGAGTGAGAGGGCTTGTGTTTGCCGCATTGACTCCAAGGGGCATACTGGCAGGTAGCCGGGACAGGTCCTTGGACGAGTGGCCAGACTAAGACGGTTACATCCCCAAAATCCTCCCATGCACTAGTATCTGGTGTTAGGGAGGTAGGCGTCTGTTCCCTGTGGGGCGGCCTCCTCTTCCGACCGTAGGGTCTCTAAACACTTATAGGCGTCTGTTCCCTGTGGGGCGGCCTTTTGTGCGACCGAAGGGTCGTTAAACACATACAACCGAAGGGTCTGGAAACACTTCGACTTGCGGGGTCGTTAAAACCAACTATGAAGTCGTTCACGGAACAAGATACCGGGTCTACGGACCCAGGGGTAGGGATATCTGCCCCGGCGTCTGCAGCTGTCGCCATGCAGCCAGGCGTATGCCCTCCCAGCAGGACAGGCCGACTCAGCTCGGCTGGTAGGGCGCCAGTGGTGGCCTGCGATGTAAATTCCGCAGGTGGAGAGAGGGTTGGAGTTATGGACTCCTCCCAGAGTTCGGACAGGACGGTAGTCGTGCGTCCTTCCGCAACTCCAGATGGTCATGGAGAGAGGAACCCGGATGGGAAAAGGCGACTCTCTGGTGCGGCTAGGCGATTAAAAGCCAAACAACGCCAGAGAGCTGCCTCTCACATCACTGGGACCCCCTCCCCGGACAGTCAACAAACCGCTGACAACAGGGACCCTCAGTTGAAGCCAGCCGCTACACTTGGTTCACAAGGACCGGGCAAGCGACTGCGCTCTCCTGAGGAGATGACCCAGGTTGGATTGGCGAAGAAAAACAAGACAAACGTGTCTAAAATCAAGGGGTCTCTTCCCAGCGATGACATCCCGTCGTGCTCGTCCAACGTAGCGTTTCGGCCTGCACTGCGAAATGCAGGGGCCCGCGCAACAAAAAGACAGGGTCGCGATGGGGAGTCTAAGGCGAAGAGGTCAAAGGCGGACGGCAAAACGTATGCGGGGGTGGCACGTGAATCGATTGATGACAAACGCAAGTTTGCCATCATCGATGAAAGCCAGCCCTGTGGAAAGATTGCTGAGGATAAAAGGGGGCTGCTGGAGGAAGTGTGGAATGACGCACTTGCGAACTCGATTATCGAGTCTTCTGACAGCACCCCCGAAATCCATCTGGAATACTGCAGCTTTGTCCGCGGAGTCTACAGGATCACCGTGGTGTCTTTGGACTGTGTCGACACCCTGCGCGATCTGGTGGAAAGGTTGCCTGAGCCATGGGCAGACGCTAAGCTACGGCTTGTGGCTATGAGCGACATACCCGTTCTGCGTAAGGCAACCTTCTTCGTCAGAGCAAACGGGGCGAAGTGACCCACGTGTGATATCCTTAGGATTCTGGCGAGGCAGAACCGTGGGCTGAGAGTGGAACTTTGGGAGGTGTTCCACAGGGATGAGATGACCGATGGAAACCTCATCGTTGTGGGCATTGACCAAAACTCCATCACGACACTGGAGAAGTCTGGGGGTCGTGCCTTCTTCCTTACGTCATCCGTGACCAATAAGCTGGGCGGAAAACCTGTAGGAGCTGGGGCCCAATCCGGGAAACAGCATTCCAAGGGTAATCTTCCCAGCCCGGTCGTGGAGGATAGTAAGGATAAGGTCAAGGCCGCGGGCAGTATGGGGGTTCAGGTCTACCCGACCAAAGAAGCAGGGACGAGCGGAGGAGAGGACGAGGGCCTATCAGAATTTTCTGATGATACCCTTACGCCCTCTCAGGAGGACGAGCTACTCGCCCAATGATTCTGCTTACGCAGATCAACCTCCATAGGAGTCGACTGGCGACGGCTGCGCTTATGGAGAGAATGGAAGAAGGTAAGACGCACATCGCACTGATCCAGGAACCCTGGACTGTAAATGACAGGGTTGCTGGTTGGGGTGACACGCGATACCAAATATTTTATACACTCAATGCAGGCCGCCCTAGGACCTGTATTATCTGTAAAAAGGATTTTAACTTTTCTTTCTCCACAGAACTGTCTTCCTCAGACGCCACCACAATTTTTGACGGGAGCGGTGGCCTCATGCTGTCTTCAGTATATCTCCCGCATGACTCCCCGGAACCTCCACCCTCCGAGGAACTGCTGAGGATTACAAGGTTTGCTGCCGAAAAAGGTAAGAAATTAATAATTTGTACAGATGCCAATTCTCACCATACAACATGGGGAAGCTCCGACTGTAATGCTCGGGGACATGCCCTATTTGAATTTATTAATGCGTATGATCTTCTGACCCTAAACGTTGGTTGCTCTGCCACCTTCATCACTAGAGTCAGAAAGGAAGTACTTGACATAACTCTTTGCTCTAAAAACATACTTGACATGATCCAAGACTGGCATGTCTCTAGCAGACATTCCTTCTCGGATCATAGATACGTCTGTTTTAAACTATCCATTCCTAACATTCCCCCACCTATGTTTCGCAACAAATCGAAAACTAAGTGGGCTCTATTCAGAAGACTTTTAAAGAATGCGTTAGACGTATCTCCCGCACCCCCTTTAAGTTCTATATATATCATTGACGGGGAGGTCAAAACCATAACAAATAGCCTTATACGAGCTTTCGAAGAGGCTTGCCCTCTTCGCACCCGAGAGTCTTTCAAGGAAAAACCCTGGATGACAGGGGCTTTGAAAAACCTAAGAACGGATACTCGGAGACTTTTCAATAAAGCTAAAAGATTAAATACTACAGAGCATTGGGATCTCTACTACCAAAAACTCAGTGTATACAAAAAGAATATGCGCTCCGCAAAAAGAGGGTCATGGCGACTCTTCTGTGCACAAGTTGATTGTGTTACAAAAACCGCAAGAATTAAGAAATTCCTCTCGAAAACCCACTCTCAACCGGAACTCCTGATAGACAGGCAGGGGGTAAGAGCAGGTAACTCTGAGGACTCTTTAAAGATTCTAATGGAGGAGCATTTCCCAAACTGTTTCGTCAACTCAGATGAGACGAGACTATGGGAAACCTCTCAATACTCCCACAACTTAGCCATCACCACCGATATGGTGGGGAAGGCAATTCATAGCTTCCAGCCATATAAAGCCCCAGGGCAAGATGGAGTTTTCCCAGCCCTACTACAACGGGCAGTGGATCTCCTGGACGTCCGTCTATCCAGGCTTTATGAGGCATGCCTTAATCAGAGCTATACCCCCCTCACATGGCAAGAATCAAGAGTAGTTTTCATACCTAAGCCGGGTAAAGAAACCTACTCAACCCCTAAGGCATATAGACCCATAAGTCTAATGTCCTTCCTACTGAAAACAATGGAACGCATATGCGACACCATGGTTAAGGAAAAAATCCCTTATGTGCAGCTGAAGTTTAAGCAACATGCATACATAAAGGGGCGATCCGTTGAAACCGCCTTACATGAGGTAGTTAACAAAATTGAAAGGTCTATCGACCTAAAAGGACTCACTCTAGCAGCCTTCATTGATGTTGAGGGTGCTTTTAATAACGTTCACACTGACACACTGATCTCGTCCCTTGCCTCATTTGACGTAGACCCGGCTATTTTACACTGGGTACGTCATATGTTGTGCAACAGATCCATCACTTGTCAGCAGGGCAATATTACCCTAAGGGGAAGGGTGTTTCGCGGTACCCCACAGGGTGGCATTCTCTCACCGCTACTCTGGGTCGTCACCATAAACAGTCTCCTAAGAAGACTAACCGAGGCTGGTTTACATGCTGTCTGCTACGCAGACGACATCGCCATCCTTGCCTCGGGGACACATCCTCTTCTCCCTTCTAGACGAATCCAAGAAGCCTTGGATATCTCGGCTGAATGGTCATCACCTAGGGGATTAAATATAAACCCCCAAAAAACTGAAATCTGTCTCTTTACTAGGAAAAGGAAGCTACCTAGCTATCCTCTTCCACAGGTAAACGGAGAGATACTGGCACTTACAGGTCAAGTCAAGTACCTTGGAGTTATCCTGGATTCTAAACTTAACTGGAAGGCACAAATAGCTAGCAGAGCCACAAAAGCCGTTAGGGTCTGGGCAACCTGCAGAAGATGTATTGGTCCTACATGGGGACTTCGACCAAAGATGACCCACTTGATTTTCACCAGCGTTGTACGACCAATACTAACATATGCGTCACTTGTATGGTGGACAGCTTTGGGACGAAAATGTAACATCAAACCACTCGAGAAAGTGCAACGGGCGTGTTGTCTCGGCATTTCAGGTGCGATGTCTACCACTTCGACCAAAGCTATTGAGACTATTCTAAATATACGCCCAATACAAATTCAAGTTAAATATGAGGCCGCGGTAGCAGCGGCTCGACTAAACATCCTTGGGGGATGGCTAAATTCCGAGACATTAACCAATCACCAAACCATAATTAACTCAATTCCTAATACTGTTTCTACAGGTAATTGGAACTGCGACCGCATCCCGGAGGAAACCAATCATACCGCCGCAAAGTTCGCTTTCCCGACTAGGGAGGAATGGGACAACGGCCAAGTATTGTCTAGCAATCCGGGGATCCACCTCTACACTGACGGATCAAAATTAAACGGTCACACTGGTGCAGGCTTTTTCTGTGAAGCCTTTTCTGCAAAAGAAAGCCTTCGTCTGCATGACCACAACACCGTCTTTCAGTCGGAAGTAGTGGCTATAACAGAAGGGGCTAAATTTATACAAAGCACTCACTGTGTAGATAAGTGTATTAAAATTTTCTCAGACAGCCAAGCTGCCATTAGAGCTTTATCCACGGACAAGGTGAAATCCAGAGTGGTTCTACAATGTAAAGAGGCCCTTGCTGATCTCTTACTTGTTAACACTGTGGACATTATCTGGGTCCCAGGACACTGTAACATTGAGGGGAACGAAATAGCCGACGAATTGGCGAGAAATGGATCAGAAATGGACACAATCTCAGTCATAACCGGCAGACCTTTCCAATTTCTAAAAAACGAGATGAGCTCATGGGCTTATCGACTTCACAGTAAATCATGGGAAGAATCGAGCGTGGGCCAAGCAACTAAATGGCTATGGGGCCCCCCGAACAAATCCAAAACAAACAAAATTCTAACGCTAAATAAAAAGGAGTTAAAACAATACACAGGCATCCTCACTGGACATAATGAGCTAAGAGGTCATCTTTTCAAATTGGGAAGAGTCGACTCTTACCTCTGCAAGGCCTGTGAGGAAGAGACAGAGACGCTTGAACACTACTTGTGTCACTGCCCGGCATTTGCCAGACTTAGATTCATCCACTTCGGAGCTCCACTTATTTCATCATTGAAACAACTGGGAAGCTTGGACTAGAAAGTACTAAGAAAATTTGTCAAATCCACGGAATTTCTAAACTCCACTGAGTAGCATAACAGCTACAACATATTACAGACGACTCATGTTCCGAGGGGTCACAACGGGCCTACTTTATGGCCTAGGTGTACTCTGTGCGATGCACAGAGGGGTTTTCCCCCCCTCTTTTCAATCAATCAATCAATCAATCAATCAAAATGTCATATTGAATGGCATATACTGACCTACATTCCAAGTACGTATTCCTTAACAGATTGTATAAATCATCTATTGTGTCAAACTCCTTGGAACTTACTAAGTCAAAAGCATTTCCCTGTAAACGAACCCGAACGCATTTAATAAACTCCTTCATTTGTTCAGGCTTCAGTTCTGCTCTCACCACTTCACATCCTTCAATAAAACGGTGAAGATCCATCCTCAGTGATGATGAGTCTGCACCTGCAAAATCTGGTACCGCATTTTTAACGAAATTCGCGATTTCGCATAATCCCATGTTGCCCTGTGTTGTGATGTCGTCACTTTCTATGGTATCCTTGTGGTATAAGGATGTCTCGTGCGCTGTATTAACCTCCTCGTTCAAATATTTAATACGTGCGTTCAACTCCTGTATTTTGTTGTTCGCTTCCTCCAACGTCGCATACTCCTCCCTTGCCTGGCGTCTGACAGAATTATTTATTGATTCCTCAGAAATATTTTTTTCTTTCAATACATTTCTTAATTTTTTGTTTTCCTCTTCTATTTTAGCTGTTTCTACTAACTCTGCTGTACGTTTTAAACAATAATCGTTTAAACGTTTTCTCGACACGTCAACTAATCTTTCAAATTCACCATTTTCTGCTAAAACAGATTTTATTTTTAAATTCTGGAAATTTAATAACATTTCTACTATTTTATCTGCGTCCTCTAATTTAGAAAAATGCAGAATTGTAGATATATTATCTTTTAATAATGCTTTTAATAAATTGCGCCCATAATTTTTCAACAAATCTGTCTAATTCGCTAGATTGCTTTTGAATATACGCATTTAATTCATTAGCATCTGCCATTAAATATTTCCAATCAATTTAAAACGTTATCTTTATCTTTTAATTTAAAAAAATAAATTTCATCAAGTTGTAATTGAAAATTCCAACGAAACAAAAATGTTACCCAAACAACAACGAAATCAATTTTGGCATGCATGAAGTATAACTATAAACTATATATATTTTTTTTTTTTTTAATTTAAATTGAAGTATATCATATTTTTTTTCAAATCTTTTTTCTATAACTTTGGAAAAATAAAAATAATATTTTTTCCAAATAATATTCCCTGAATTATTGGTAGAAAAAAAAATTATGTGTATATTGTGTAACTCAAGATTGTAAAAAAATGTTAACATAAAATGATTATTTAATATAAATTGTTTGTTATTTTTAAAATCATAACCGCAATCAGTGCTGTGTTCACATGCTTTAAAATTTAATCAAATAATTTTTATTTGTTTTACACTGGAGAGTCCGTAGTTTGGAATCTCAGTGTTATTTCAATTATTGTATTTTATTTTTTCTTTTCAGACAATTTGTAAAATTTCGATTTTTTCATAATAATATGATTAAATTAAAATTCATGCAATCGCTGTTACTATGTCATTATTTTCGTAGTACAGAAGGCGTTTAAGAAAAATGTCAAGTATAAATTTATTATTTAGAATATTATAAAATATAAAAATTTCTGGAATATTTCTAAATGTTACTCCTGACTACACATTCGGAAAATATATTGATTTTTTTATCGCATTTTATTATTCATTTAGTTTCATATAAAAATGAATTCTCATACAAATAGTATGAATTATTTTATTATTATGTGTGTATTTTCTTTTATATATTTAATTTTTATATTTTTAAATTATTTAGAATGTTAAAGATTTTTTATTTATAACTTTAAAAAAACTCTCCCTATCTCTATACAAAAAAAAAAACGAAATATAATTAAATCTAGTTTTCAAAGCTCCCTTTTTTTAAATTAAAAAACAAATAATTGAAATTTTTAATCACTGACCATATTGGTTACTTTTCCTTCTCGTCCTCCTTCCTTCGTCCTTCTTTCCACTCTCGGTCCTTGAGAGGTTGGTACCGACGTACCGGCTGCGCCTAATGTTGTAAAGTTGTTTCCTGATATTGTTGTATATTCTAGATGGTTGAATAATTTCCTTTATACTTATTTTGTATTATGAGCACTTTTTATTTTTAGATAAAACACTTTTATTATGTGCACTACCTCCACTTGAGGTTGGTTAAACTACAATCTTTTAAATTGCAACGAAATGTATTAACAATACCTTCGTTGCAAGCTTTTCTTAAATTCTATTCTCACTATGTTCTAGTGAGTTTTCACTTTCATTCAATTTTGGTGTACGTGACTTTTGAAGAAAGTCCGACTTGCAGTTTTTGGCTGACACCAATTGCGAAATATCAGAATTGTTGGCAATCGCTGCTTCACTTATTTTAACATAGACCCAAAATTATGCAATGGATAATTGTATTGCAAGCCTCTTGAAAGAGGTGTGGTCTAAGTAAAGCTTTAGCGCTTTGCCAAATTATTGCCAGCTTCTGTTAACTGTACAAGCTAACCTGAAAGAGGTGTGTTCTATGCAAAGCTTAGCGCTTTGCCAAATTATTATCATTGTTGCCAACGTGAAGCGTTGGGACAATGCTATGAACATGTTGCTGTACAACATGAGTACAACATGATATAAAAACATGATGCGCTCAACATATGTACAGCAACATCGAAAACTGAATGAATAGTGAAGAACCATAAAGAAAAGAAAAATGTATGCGCTAATTTACAACATTCCTCCCCCCTTATAGAAAAAAAAATATTATTAATATTAGGATTAATGATAATTTTTTTCAAAATGTCTTAAATATATTGTTGAAAATATAGAAGTGATGTTTTCTTAGAGTTAATATTAAGATTAACAATATAATAAAATAATATGCTTATTTTAACATGGTGATAATAAATATAATATGTTTTTTTTTTTTTTAAGTTAGCTATAAAAATATGTTTGAATAATTAAATGGGTTTCAATAATAATAATGATAATAATATAGATATATATACTTTTTTTTCTTAATTTTTTTTTTTTAATTTTATTTTTTTTTTTTTTAGATTTCTTCTTTTTAGATATATATTTTTTTCTCTTTTTTTATATATTGTTATTATTTTTTTTTTGTATATATATATTTTATTTTTGTGTTTTGTATATATATAAATATTTTTTTAATATTTTTTGTTTTATACTTGTGTAATATTTGTTCATACTTATATGATAATCAAACCAATTTAATACTTGGATGATAATTATTATAAATATATATGTATATAGATAAACTTGTTCGAATTATTTTACTTATACGTGTTTTGCATGTGTATTGAGTGTGTTTGTTAGTATTTTAAAATTAATATATTGATTTTATATTTGGGTTAGAGAGGTGTAAATAATTAAATGAGTGACTTTTGTATGCCCTACTGTTGGACCAAATTGCTCCTCTTGCTCTTCTGTGTGTTGGGTCGGATTTACCTTGTTCATCTTCAATGTTTCGTTGTATGTAGTGTGTTGTATCTGTTGGGCTTCGATGGTTCTTGTGGAATTTGCTAATGGTGTTATCTCCAGTAGACGTCGTCATGTTTATACGCTGGACTCTTAGTCGTTAAAGAGAGCTTTTGTCCCGTTGACTTGGTTGACTTCGTTCGAGATGAGTGTTCTTTTCTGCGATCTTTTCAAACATTTTGAAAACATCTTGCTGCTCATGTCACTTTATGTAGCTTATAGATTTCTGAATTGTTGATATCAGAAAATCGTTACTGCATCGCTTTTTCTATATGTGCGATGGAAGCCATAATAATTTGACTTTTTATATACATTTTCAAGATCAATGTTGAATATTGTATTCTGCATCTTGTTTCTGGCAGTTGTAGTTTTATGATTAAAATTCAATCACTGCAATCTACTTGTGCTTGGTATAACAACAAGTTTGCTCCTAGTACATCCTTCTACGTCTTTAAATATGCTGCCACTCTACTTCATTTCTTCGTTTTTCTTTATAATAATAATAGTTTGGCGCTACAGTCCTGTATAGAACTTCGGCCGAGCTCTCTCACCATTTTGAGCTGTGCGTGTTATATTTGTACTCAAAGTGGTGGGACCTACAGCTTATTGCCGAATCCGAACGGCGGGTGAGAGCTTTTTCATAGGCAATGGTTTTACTCTCGTAGGTTTGCCATTTACTGACGAGAGGTAGCGCGGTATAGAAAATGTTTCTATGAAAAGATGTTGTTAGCCCCAGTCCAGTCTTGAACCGGGGACCTTTCGGCTCGCAGTCCAACGCACTAACCACTGAGCTACCGCGGCTTTACTTTATTTGAATCTGCTGGACCTCTGCTTTGCTTCTTCATCTTCTTGATAACACCCAGAGCTGCTGTTGGTCATTCTAAATAACAATTTTTTGTGCACTCGAATATTTTAAATTTACACGAAGATTTTATAAACAAGTAATTTAATTTTTTTTTTAAACTATTCCAAATATGTGGTGTCACACTACTGGTGTGGTACTAATTTATGTAATCTTAATATAATTTTCGTATAATATGTAATTTTTCATGTAACATGGCGTGTGCTAAGTGATTGATTTTAAAATACTTAAATTACTTGAAATATAGTGTGCACATTATTTGAAGTATTACTATTTAGTGTAGTACTAGCTTTTATTAACAAAGTGTAATTTTACTGTAATTATGTATTTTGCCCAATGGCTAAGATCGTTGTCTGTTGTGCGTTCCCGGGGTCCTGCTGTACTTGACTTTATTCACTTCTGAAGTCAGTGACAGTTCACCTTAAGGGTCCACCGTTGATTCGTCCTAACACCCTTTTGATTTAAATTAACACGCGAGGATATTTTATTTTTGAAATATAATGAAGATTTTATTTAGTTTTTAAAACTGTTACACGGTATTAACTTAATTTTAAAGACGTCCGAACTGAACGGTAGAAAAACACAATTCACCTTAAAAACTAATCTTAACCTCTACTCATCACCTCGGTCGCACCAATATTTACGAACACCAGATCGGAGTTTCATTATATTGTGAAAATGTCAATTCGTATTGGTGTGATATATACGAACACCAGATCGGAGTTTCGTCATATTGTGTATTAATAAATTCGTACCGGGGTGATCGTGAGAAGAACTTGTATATGCTTTAGTTTCCTGTACGCCGCATGCAGGTGCCACCTGATGAGGCTCACATTACAATCAATTCATTGCATAAGAATAAGTGTATGAGAGAAATATGACAGTAAGCATTTTTGGTGTTACATTATTATGATTAATATAAATATGCCATTGTGCTTACTGGCGATGTTCAGATTTTTTACAAACTAAACAAAAACTAAATCAAAAAGTAATTTTGATATACAACATTCTTCCCCCCTTATTTTTAAGAAAAAATTATTATTAATTAAGTAATAATAGTTTTTTCTTTTACATTGTTAATATCTTGATAACATTCTTATAGTGCAGATTATTTTATTCCTAATTATTTAGATACCATATCCCGTCTTAAATCTAAACATCTGAATTATAAAAGGAAATTAAATACAAGCATAACCTGGTCCCGATGTTTTTAGTGTTGACTGCTGCTGCTCGGTTGATGGTTGCTGCGATTTCGTTGACTGTAGTGACGTCGACATATGCGCTGTTGTACGTACAGTAGCTAACGGTGGTGTTGTTTTTAACTTTCTAGTTGTTGTTGCACGCGGTGAGTTGTTTCTTTGGAGTGGCGACAGTTTGGTAGGATGTATCTTTGATGCCATTTCGAACTCCTCCACTTTGGCTGTTTCCACATCTATTGACGCTAAACTGGATTTATTCATATTCATTTTGTCATTCTTGTTATTGGATTTACTTTTACATAACAGATGGTACTGGAAATATACCACATATGCTGCCAATATTATTATTAGTACCGAAATTACTATTCCGAATGACATACCGGTGTTTTTTATATCATTTTGGCGGTTAAATAACTCCTTTTGTTCTTTATTATAACTTATTTCGGCCAACAAGTCATCTAAATTTCGCTGACCGTCCCTTAATGCTGATCTTATTTTGTTGTGGTCTGAAACCAAAATTGGTAGTGGCGTAGCTGTTACATTTGGGCTAGGGAATGATGACCAGTTTCCTTTCAGGTTTTCCAAAAATGTTGTGTGGTCTTCTTTTTTGTATATTATTTCTTCGTTGGTTATTTGTGTATGTTCATATGGTAATATCAGTTCCTGAGTATGAAGGTCACATGCCTCATTAACTGACATCCATCCTAGTCCGGATAATGTCAATGTTGCCATTTCAGTGCCGCATACTGCTTCGAATTTTGTTGGTGTTTCAAATTTATATAACCAGGTGTTTGGGGACCACAGCTTCACCACCATACCGGAGCTTTTCTTGATTGCAACGTGATCGCAATTGTCTGTTGGAACTGTTTTGTGTTGTATTAAACTTACTTCGCAAAGTTTGTTGCTGTTTGTTAGTACTGTGCCGGGTTGTTTGCACAGTGTGACCTCTTTATTCATGCTCTGGCTGATAGTTATGCATTTATTATAATCACTGGTGGTTAGTCCTATGAATTTACTTCGGTCTTTAGCTTCTGCTAAGTAGTCGTAAGTTGTCTTAACCAACGCGTCCCATTCTTTATTAATGTTGGTCGGTATTGGGTAGACTCTGTACAATGTAAAAATCAAATTGTCAGGCAATGGTGTTTTGATGACAATCATTAGACTATCTGCGTCCGGAAAAACTCGTACCGTAGAAGAATGATGCATCTCAAATGATTGTTGTATGAACCAATTAGCTTTTCCTCTTAGAGTTAGTTTAGCCAGCATTTCATTCAGCTCCCTCTGATCAATAATCGACGGATGCAAGCGTCCTTTATATAAGTCGTCTATGACAGCCATCTCTATTAATTGTTGACCCTGTATTTCAATTAGGTTTGCGTTTATCGTTGTTTGTATTTCCAATAAGTGCATCAGGAATAGTAACTTGTCGATCGAATTGTTTATACTCTTATGAATAGCTGTTTGTTGTTTAATAGTTCTAGTAAGTTCCTTTTGTACAGCTTCGACTTCCTTCATTGAATTTAATAATGGTTTTGCCAACTTATTATAATTGGTTGACATTACAGTTATTTGTTTTTGCATGACTTTGTAGGTTTTACTTTGATTCTGATCGATATTTTTGAAATGTTTGTATATAGCCTGTTTGTCCTTGCTATCCATCACTCCAAACGCCCAATTGAGTCCTTCTCCAATGAAATTAAGTGCTCGTTTGAGGCGTCTGCCCCTAATTGTTCGCCTTATTATTTCTTCATTTTTTTTTAAAGTTGCAATTATCGATTTGGTTTCCTGTGTTACTGCTTTGCATGAACTTTCGATGTTCATATCAGGCATTTTTACGCGCATCTGCTCACACATATCATGCGTCGTTTCCGCATAGGTGTTTGTTAATTCTAAAAATTTGTTCAATTGCAGTGGTTTAAAATTTGTAATTATTGTCCATTCGTCACTAAAAAAATAACGCATCCGTTGTTCTCTCAAAGAAAATCCTTGTATCATTAATTGCTGTCTGTTTGATGTTAGCTGCTTCTCCTGTTGCCAACACCAAGACCAGTATAAAAATTAAGTTCATTTTCTTAATTTGTGTTCTACCTATTGTAAAGAAAAACATTTGTTATTTATGTTATTATGTTATTTTATTATATATAATAGGTTTTTTTTTTTTTTTTTTTTTAAATAATATTATATATATATATATATATATATATATATATATATATATATATATATATATATATATATATATATATATTTTTTTTTTTAAATCTTTTTAATATATGTCTAACATAATAGCATTTAACATTTTGCCACACCAAAATAAAATCAATTTGGGTTTTTTTTTTTTTATATAGAAGTTTATTCTGTGTGCAGATATTTGTGTTGTCGTAGGTAATGTTGTACTAAGCAGGTGGCGAATTAGCTTATTTCAACATTTTATAATTTTCGTTTGGTTATTTCTCCTTGTTTTTCATGTGTTAATTGTAATTAAACCATTCTACAAAGATGTCAGGTAAGAGCAGTGTGATTGCGCTATTCTATTTTCAAATTACAAATTTAAATATATTATAGATTTGTTAAACGCTCTAATCGAGGATGTCAATGTTGATGATGTCACAATTGACGAATCAAAAATCGAAGTTTTGTCCGTCGATGACAATGAGACGGAGACTATACCTCTTGATGAGGCGGCCCTGAAGGCGTTTCAGGAGTATAGACGGCTAGAACTGGACGAGCTTCTCGCAGATTATGCTGCTCAACGATTTCCAAGAGATGCTTTTGGAAGGAATCTTACAGGGAGGGTAACACCCCATTTCAGCGATTGTGGTAAGTTGCCTTATTTTTTCTTTTCATTTCGTTATTATTTTTTATTATATAAATATATATATATATTTGTTTTATTTTTATTTTTATTGTTATGTTTTCTTTTTTTTTTTTCTTTTTTTTTTCAGACGGGGACACGGTCTTCAGCGAGGAAGACTTTTCTATGGACGACAATGAAGAACTGGACTCGGATGATGACCTGGACATGGAGGTGGAAAGAGCTCAAGTTGATGCCCTGGAGCGTCTAGAGGCCGAAGAAAGGGCTCTAATGGACACTCTCTAGGCCGACAACCCCATTCTGTTTGCGGAAACGTGGCTGGGACAACTCGAGAACGTGTGCTGGGATGACGGAGTGGGGGATCCACTCCGTCGCCTAATCATTCGACACCGCTGGACGCCATCTTTTACTTCGCTTATGGAGATCTGTCGAGAGATCAGCCGTCTTGTTGATGATTTGGCTGGTTTCTCGACTCCTCATGTACCTGATGTTGTACATTATATGGCTGATTATTGAATTTAATTTATATATATATATATTCGGTCATTATTAAGCTACTTATGAACAAAGTATTTGTCAAATGTTTGGGTCCTAATTTTTTAAATATAATTATATATATTCCTTTTTTATACAAATAAACAACTAAAAATAAAATACTGTGTCATCTTTTTCATTTTCTTTTTCTATTATCTTCTCTTTGTCTACTGCCGAGAGTTTTTTATTGCAGTGTCGTCAACGGTTTTTTTTTTTTTTTTTTTTTTTTCTCTCTTTACTTGTCGAATTATTGCTTTGGTTGTTAGAGATATGTGCATTATAAAGTATGTAAAGCACATGTAAGATATGTGCCAATATGCGCAAACGCCTACATAGAAAATTCAACTGAAATATTATCCACATGATCATTAGCAGTGAATGGTCATTATATCTTGGGTAGCACACTAGCTTATCTTCTTGCTTGTTCAGTCTGCTAGTGCTGTGATTTCTTCTTGCGAGATTCTGAATTGCATTTTATCGTTTATATTTATGCATAAGCTCCTTACTTATATCTGTGCTCCACTCCAGTGCTTCGCTAACGTCTATTTGTACTTTAACTACAATGATCGTTTTGTTTTTATTGACAATGCCCTTGATAATGAACTGAGGTACTGACCTATCTCAAGTATAATAATGATGCATATTATATTTTCTTTGGCTAATTCGTACAGAAATCTTAGTTTTATGGAATATCTAAAATAATCTTGTAATTAAAGTTATAAATTATACTTTTTCTATTTTTCTCATAAAAAAAAAATTTTGTTAGTGCATGATTTAATGCTATTCATCTTTAATACATAGTAAAAAAAAATCCACACTGCGAGTAATGCTCATCAAGATTTATTCATTTATGTTTATATATTTATTTTTATTTGATTGTGCATAACTTAGGAATTATATGATTTTATTAAGTTATTATGAAATTTTTTTCTTTTCCTTTGATACAAATCACTGTTGTCACAGGACTTATTATCGAAAGAACCTCATATGGTCCTACCCAGATTGGTGAAAATTTGTTTTTCCTATTCTGGTTTTTTAATAAAACTTTATCGCCTTCCCTAAAAACTACTGCATTTAATGTATTATCGTAATTTCGTTTAGATCTTTCCTTGGCTTTTTCTTGATTTTGTCTGACTATCTCATGCGTACGTTGTATTTGATATTTTAATACTTTGTTGTAGTCTTCGCTGTTATAAATTGGTGAACATTTTCGTTTGAGGTTGGTTGGCATATCGAAATCGAATCCATATAAAGTAGGGCAAGGCGTTTGCCCTGTTGACATATGCACTGTATTGTTGTGTACATGCATTGCCGAATTCAACCATTGGTCCCAGTTGGACCCATCTTCTTTTGCAAAACATCTCAAATACTCCGCTAAAGGTCTGTGACTTCGTTCTAACGAGCCATTTGCCTGCGGGTGATAAGGAGTTATGTGCATTTTTCTAATGTGTAATAATTTACACGTGTCTGAAAATAATTTTGATACAAAATTTGAACCGTTATCTGTAATTAAAATTTTTGGAATATTATAACGCGTGATTATTTCCTCGTAAAATGCTTTGGCTACTGTGCTTGCTTCTGCGTCTGGAATAGCTACGCAGCACATATATTTTGAAAAATCGTCTTGAAAAGTTAATATATATTTGTTTCCTGTTACAGTTTCGGGCAAGATTCCTACCAAGTCCATATAAACTTTATCGAATGGACGTATTGGCGTATCTGTCAAAACCATTGGCATTTTTGTCAATTTTGAACTTTTATTCATTTGGCATTTGGGGCAGTTTCTAACATATTCTTTTATTTGCTTCTATGCAGAAGCAAATAAATTTAAATTGTTTTTTAATCCTGAAATATGTTTTAAGTGTGCCCTGATGGCCTCCTAGCGCGGAATCATGAAAATCTTTTATCACTGTTTTAATTTCTTCTGGGTCAGTTAATATTTGAGCTAAATTTGTTGCATTATTCGTGTCTATTATTGTTTCATCTAGGACTGGTGTACTGATTTGTGGTTTTGTTTTTGTAATCTCGTGACCAAAATTGTTTTGTGTAGTTTTGGATCGTGTTTGTACGGCTGTAATGTCTGGTTCAATATTTGGTATTCTGCTTAAAGCATCCGCGTTTAAATTCTTTTTACCTGGTTTGTAAATTATTTCAAAATCGTATTCTGACAATTTATGCCTAAATCTTGCTAATCGTGAAGTTTGATCTTTCAAGTTAGCTATGCCGCGTAATGGTTGATGATCTGTAAAAATTTTGAAGGGCCGTCCTAATAGATATGCTCTAAAATTCTTCGTTGCCCAAACAATAGCTAAAAATTCCTTTTCAATAGTGGAATATCGTTTTTCAGCTCCATTTAAGGTTCTACTTGCAAACGCGATTGGTCGGTCGCTTCCTATTTCCCCTTGAGATAGGACTGCACCTATTGCTTCATTACTTGCGTCTGTTGTGAGTAAAAAAGTTTTTGTAAAGTCTGGATATGCTAGTATTGGAGGTGAAATTATTGATTCTTTGAGTTTATTGAATGAATTTTGACAATCGTCTGTCCATATAAATGTAACGTCCTTTTTAAGTAAATTATTAATTGGTAACGATAACTTTGCCATATTGCTTATGAACTTTCTGTAATAATTAATTAATCCCAAGAATGCTTGTACTTCTTTTCTGTTTCTTGGTACCGGAATATTTTTTACGCATTCGACCTTAGAGGGGTCTGGCAACGCACCTAATTCCGAACATTTATGACCTAAATATACAACTTCTGGACGTAAGAACTGACATTTATCGGTATTCAATTTTAAGTTATGGTCTCTTAATTTTTGTAATACTTTACTTAATCTGTGTTCATGTTCGCTTATATTTTTCCCATATACAACTATATCATCAAGATACACAAAACAATCGATGCCCTGTAACCCTGTTAAGATGTGATTCATTATTCTTTGGAAAGTTGCTGGTGCCCCTGTTAAACCGAAAGGCATCCTGTTAAATTCAAAATGACCAAGTCCTGTACTGAAAGCAGTTTTTCCTTTATCACCATCTTCAACTAAGACCTGGTGGTAACCACTGGCTAAATCTAATGTGGAAAAATATCGACTGTGACCTAGTTGATCTAATATTTCGTCTATTCGCGGAATCGGAAATACCTGTTTTATTGTTACGTCATTTAATTTACGAAAATCTATGACAAGTCTCCATTTTTTGTTACCATCTTTATCGCTTCTTTTTGGTACTAATAATAACGGCGAATTCCAGGGTGATATGCTTGGCGATATAATGCCTTCATCTAACATTTTATTAACCTGTCTATTAATTTCCTCTCTATGTGTGTGTGGTAGCTTATATTGCTTTTGGTTAGTTGGTGATTGATTCCATTGTGTTGTTATGTCGTGTTTAAGTATCGGCGTGTATGACAGTTCGTCACCTTCTAAGTGAAAAACATCGTGATATGAAATACAAAGATTTTGTAATGATGTTATTTCCTCCTTATTTAGAGATTCATCGATGTTAATCTTTTCTAATAATCTATTAATCCTATTTTTGATATTCACTGAATTTATAGTATTTATTGTAGAATTGTTGGTATCTGATTCCTTATATTGATTAAAGTTTGAAAATTTTGGTTTAAAATTGTTGTCTATTATAATGTCTTTTTCTGTAGAATTTAATACTGAGACATAAACTTTATTTTTGTTAACATTCGATAAACTTTCTCCCAAATATATTCCAGGATAAATTTCTTGTTTATGTATTAACACAATTGGAATTTTTGTTTTTAGTGTAATTTCTACTATTTTCGCGGTTCTAGGCTCGATTTTTATTTCATGATTGTAAAAAATATTTTTTATGTCCGCTCGAGTTTTCATTGGTAATCGGATAGTGTGATTCTTTCCTTTGTTATAGAATGTTATGGTCTTATTAATGGCGTTTATTACGGACCTATTCCATATATTATCCCGTCCAATTATCCCGTCTGCTGGTATTCCTTGTTCAAGAGATACTACATGCATAATTAAATCTAACCACTTTATATTACTGTGTTTTATATTGGTCGTGCCTAAAGTCCTTACGCATCCACCAAAAGCCCCATTAAAATCTTTCTGGTTATTTTTGTCAAAATCCGGTAGTTGTCTCATTGCACTTTCTTTTACTATGCTTGCCTCTGCTCCCGAGTCTACCAGTAATATGAGTTTTCCATTTTTAGCTGCCTCGCAAGGTACTTCAATGAACACATCACTTACATTAGACAATTTGAAGCAATTCCCTTTTCTACTGTATATTTTGTTAATTCTCTTTTTATTTAATTCACTTAATTGTTGTCTGATTTTTTTATCACAACATGTTATAAAATTTACAAACTTTTTCAACATTCCTGTAAACATATTTGTTACTTTTTGACCTATTAGCCTTTCTTCCCAAACAAATCTTAGCCGATCAGTGTTATCTGCTGCTAAATTAATGATTTCCGACCCTATTGTAATAATTATGTATATTAAGAAATGTATTAATGCAAAAATTGTTTTTGTCACTCCCTCACAATTAAAGCACGGTGGGTTATTATGTGTATCAACGGCCATTGCCGACGTCAAATTTACAATATCTGCCTCCACCGTCTTTTTGGATTCTTTAGGAGTTTGGGTAGTAAATGTAATCACAGGCGCTTTGGGCTCATGATTTACTATTTCTACCATTTTTGACCTAATTTTGCTGTTTTTATTGGGTCCCCAGCTTACTGGCCTTGGCTGGGCCCCTCGTAGTTTCCCTTGTTTTGAGCATTGTTCTCCCTTGCTAGATAATCCCTCTTGGCGTAGCAATTAGTTTCCCCATGACCAAGTCTACGACACCAATCACATTTTAAATTATTTCTAGCGTTATCCACATTATTCACATTGTCATTGTTATTATTTCTATTATTATTATTGGTACGGTACGTGGTGTTATGTCCCGTTTGCAAATTATTGTTTAAAAATCTCCTATTATCGACTGGTTGATTTTGTAAATGCCCAACCCCTTCCTTATTTTGAGCTTCTAATCTAATGGATACACATCTCCAACTAGATTCGTGCCCATATTTTTCACACTCCATACAAAACGGTGTGTTTTTCCGCGTAATACATTCGTCTCGTGTATGTCCTTTTTTCTGGCAAAAAGAGCATGTTGGTCGTATTTTTGATCCTTCCGTTTTATTTCCGTCGTTTATTTTGTGTTGATAATTATTATTATTCTGTTGTATAGTTTGAAGATTATTGTTTTGAATACTATTCGTTGGACTCGTTACTGATCGTTGTTCGAAACTGTACACCTCCTCGGGTAATCTCGGACCTCTTTGAATTGTTATCTGGGCTTTTAATGCTTCACCTAATAAATCATTCAAGTTTTCTGCTTTGCTACTTAATAATAGAACCTTTATTGTCGGATCTTTCACACCTACTTTGAATGCTGTTAGAACTGAATCTTTTAGTTCCGTATTAAAAACATCTGTAGGTAGATTTTTATTTTTGTACCTTGAATCTGCTATTTCATTGGCGTTTGCCTACAATCCTTCTAATCTTCTTGCGAATACCCTCAGACTTTCACCATCCGTCTGATATGCTTTTCTTATACTATCCTGAACTGAATCTAAAGTAGTCATTTTTAAATATGTATTTCTGAGAACAAATAACTCCTCAAATAACTCCTCTAAATCATTAAATTTTCTTGTGCGGACTAGATCATAAGCGTCTCCAAGTAGATGAAGTTTGACGCAGCTAATGAATTCTTCTTTAGTTTCTTCCGTAATTTTCAGACTTGCTAACGCACAACCGTCCATGAATCTATAAAGTTCGGTTTTAACGGACGGTGACTCTGATCCCAAAAAAAATGGAACCACACTTCCTACGTACTTCGCTATACTATCTAACGACATTTCGAGTGTTGTCTCCGGTGCTATTATTTTATCAAACTTTCCTTCAATCTGTAAGGCCTCCTTATGATATAATGATGTTTCGTGGGCTAGCTTAACTTCCGATTCTAAAAATCTGATTTTCGAATCTAATTCCCTTACTTTATTATTGGCTTCTTCTAAAGTTTCAAATTCTAGTCTGGGCTGTTGGCTCAGTGCTCGTTCAATTGATGCGTCAGAAATATCTTTGTTTTTCAACAAAGTTCTCAATTTTTCGTTTTCTTCTTCTATTCCGCTAGCCTGATCTAACAACTCCTGCCGTTCTTCTAAAATATCGTTGAATTTTTTATTTAATGCAGTAAATTCTCCTTTCCAATCTTCTAATTCTTTTATTTTATGTGCACTTTTATGTTCCAAAAAGTACACTAACTGTTCAAAAACTACGTCAACTCTTTCGACTTCTGAGTATACCCGCGTGGTACTAACTTTATTTTTTATTAATTCCAAAGTTTCTTTATTGTTAACTTCCGTACTAATTTGGTTCCACAATTTCTCAGTAAACCTACCAAGTTGTCCTATTATACCTCTGTATGCTACTTCCAATTCCTCAAAATTCGCCATATAATCATTAAAATATTCAATTAAAATTTATAAATTTGTTTAAATTCATTCTTTCTTGGTAAATTTACGTTATTTATGATTTTCACAATATATTCACAATATTAAACACTTCGTTGAATAATTTTCAATATTTCCAAAATTTTTAAACCATTTCCTTTCATTTTATTTCACAAAATTTTAAATTTATTCAATTGATTGTTTTTACTAATTTCACCAAATGTTTTTGCAATTTTAAATTCACAATTCACTTATCACTTCCATTAATACTCACAAAATTGTCTCAATATTTAGTTATAACTTCCTTTTTATTTTTGTATTGTTTCAGGATTTTTCCCAAAATGTATATTCGTTCTTCAGTCCTTTCTGTAGTTTCTTGAAAAACCGGCTGCGCCAAAAATGTTGTGCGTTCCCGGGGTCCTGCTGTACTTGACTTTATTCACTTCTGAAGTCAGTGACAGTTCACCTTAAGGGTCCACCGTTGATTCGTCCTAACACCCTTTTGATTTAAATTAACACGCGAGGATATTTTATTTTTGAAATATAATGAAGATTTTATTTAGTTTTTAAAACTGTTACACGGTATTAACTTAATTTTAAAGACGTCCGAACTGAACGGTAGAAAAACACAATTCACCTTAAAAACTAATCTTAACCTCTACTCATCACCTCGGTCGCACCAATATTTACGAACACCAGATCGGAGTTTCATTATATTGTGAAAATGTCAATTCGTATTGGTGTGATATATACGAACACCAGATCGGAGTTTCGTCATATTGTGTATTAATAAATTCGTACCGGGGTGATCGTGAGAAGAACTTGTATATGCTTTAGTTTCCTGTACGCCGCATGCAGGTGCCACCTGATGAGGCTCACATTACAATCAATTCATTGCATAAGAATAAGTGTATGAGAGAAATATGACAGTAAGCATTTTTGGTGTTACATTATTATGATTAATATAAATATGCCATTGTGCTTACTGGCGATGTTCAGATTTTTTACAAACTAAACAAAAACTAAATCAAAAAGTAATTTTGATATACAACAGTCTTATATGCGGAGGGACGCAATGCAGTGAACTCAATCCCCCTTCAATGCGTAAAAATAAATAATAAAAATTGATAAAGTTTTTTTTTTATAAACATATATGTACATAGAATATATTGTACATTAAATATATTGTATATACATTTTATTATTATTTTAATTATTCTCAAAAATTGTTGAATTAATTATATATGTGTATATATTTTTTTTTGTTAAATGTGAGATAAAAATTAAAATAATATATTTTTATTTTTTTTTTTACTTTTTTTTCTCTTAATACCCCCTTTTTATTGTTTTTTTTCAATGAATAATACCGTTTTTTTTTTTTAATTTTTATATTTTTTTTCTTCTCTTCTTATATTCTTCTTTTTTTTCTTTTTTATAAACATTTTTATACCTCATTTTTTTAATTTTAGTTCTCCTTTTTTTTACATATTTTTTTCATATATATTTTTTTATCTCTGTTTTTCTCTTTAAAAATTGAATAGTTAATATTATTTTCTTTTTTTTTCTTTTAATTTAATTTCCCATTTTTTTTTCATGTTTATTATTTTCTTTTTTTGGTTCCCTTTTTTTTAATTTTAACTGTACTAAATATTTATATATCTCTCTTTTTTTAATTTTAATACTAACTGATGTTTTTCTTCTTCTTTAAGAAATTTAATTTGTTATATTCAAACTTATCCAAATTGAATTATATTAATATACAAAAGTACCTATAATTTCTCTGCATGTAAATAACTATAATTCGAGTTGAGATTTATTTTCTAAACATGTTTAATATTTTATTATATTATTTTTGTGTACACTAAGAAAACAAAGATGATTACCAGAAATATCACAGACCTAAATATCAAAATATTTACAAATTATTCAGATCGTCTTTGAGACAACCATCTCTCAAACATCCGACAAATACGATAAATATTGCTGGCAACCATCTTTCAAATTTACGATTATTTATAGCAACCATCAAATAAACATCTTACAAGTATGAAGATAGTTGAGGAATATTTGGAAAAGGTACTCCATTAGGTACTCCATTAGAATTGAAGGTAAAATTTTACAATGACTTCAGACTTCTTCGCGGAATAACCAAGTCCGTCCGGCGATGCTATCATCAAAGTAAACTCTGAAAAGAAATAATTTTCCATCACTTGTTGATAATTTGAATCCCAGGAAATTTTATTTTTACTTTTACCATTAAAATGTAATATTTGAGTTGACACTTTTTTACACCATTAATTGTTGTGGATAAATCGAGCGTAAGGAAAAGTACGCCATTTTACTTTTATAGTTGTCAAATGTCAAAATAACTCAACAGTTTTGTTGCAAATGTCTTATAACTCAGGATGTTTGCTATCAGTCACCTGTAAATATCTCAATTTTCGTTGATGTTGTTGCAAACATCTCGTAACTATCTGCATATATGTCATATTTTAAAAATATTAATAGTTTTGCTGCAATTTTATTGAAACTTATAGGATGTTTAAATATTTGCTACAAAGCGTAAATTAAAACAGATAGTTGCAGTAAGACTTTCATAAACATTATGTTTTTTTAGTGTACTTATATAAGTCACATTATATGAAATTTCCTACTGGCATGACGGTAAAATTGAATTGTATTTATTTACATTGTTTATGATATCAAAACAAAAAAAAACTGTAAGATCTGCATTTATATGTCAGCTATTAACGCTTGCTTAGTGTATCGCTCTCTATCTGGAATACTGCAGATTTGTCCGCGGAGTCTATAGGATCACCGTGGTGTCTTTGGACTGTGTCGGCACTTTGCGCGATCTGGTGGAAAGGTTGCCTGAGCCATGGGGCAGACGCTAAGCTACGGCTTGTGGCTATGAGCGACAAACCCGTTCTGCGTAAGGCAACCTTCTTCGTCAGAGCAAACGGGGCGAAGCGACCCACGTGTGATATCCTTAGGATTCTGGCGAGGCAGAACCGTGGGATGAGAGTGGAACTTTGGGAGGTGTTCCACAGGGATGAGATGACCGATGGAAACCTCATCGTTGTGGGCATTGACCAGAACTCCATCACGACACTGGAGAAGTCTGGGGGTCGTGCCTTCTTCCTTACGTCATCCGTGACCATTAAGCTGGGCGGAAAACCTGTCGGAGCTGGGGCCCAATCCGGGAAACAGCAATCCAAGGGCAATCTTCCCAGCCCGGTCGAGGAGGATAGTAAGGATAAGGTCGAGGCCGCGGGCAGTATGGAGGTTCAGGCCGACCCGACCAAAGAAGAAGGGACGAGCGGAGGAGAGGACGAGGGCCTATCAGAATTTTCTGATGATACCCTTACGCCCTCTCAGGAGGATGAGCTACTCGCCCAATGATTCTGTTTACGCAGATCAACCTCCATAGGAGTCGACTGGCGACGGCTGCGCTTATGGAGAGAATGGAAGAAGGTAAAACGCACATCGCACTGATCCAGGAACCCTGGACTGTAAATAACAGGGTTGCTGGTTGGGGTGACTCGCGTTACCAAATATTTTGTACACTCAATGCAGGCCGCCCTAGGACCTGTATTATCTGTAAAAAGGATTTTAACTTTTCTTTCTCCACAGAACTGTCTTCCTCAGACGCCACCACAATTTTTGACGGGAGCGGTGGCCTCATGCTGTCTTCAGTATATCTCCCGTATGACTCCCCGGAACCTCCACCCTCCGAGGAACTGCTGAGTATAACAAGGTTTTAAACTATCTATTCCTAACATACCCCCACCTATGTTTCGCAACAAATCGAAAACTAAGTGGGCTCTATTCAGAAGACTTTTAAAGAATGCGTTAGACGTATCTCCCGCACCCCTTTAAGTTCTATATATAACATTGACGGGGAGGTCAAAACCATAACAAATAGCCTTATACGAGCATTCGAAGAGGCTTGCCCTCTTCGCACCCGAGAGTCTTTCAAGGAAAAACCCTGGATGACAGGGGCTTTGAAAAACCTAAGAACGGATACTCGGAGACTTTTCAATAAAGCTAAAAGATTAAATACTACAGAGCATTGGGATCTCTACTACCAAAAACTCAGTGTATACAAAAAGAATATGCGCTCCGCAAAAAGAGGGTCATGGCGACTCTTCTGTGCACAAGTTGATTGTTTTACAAAATCCGCAACAATTAAGAAATTCCTTTCGAAAACCCACTCCCAACCGGAACTCCTGATAGACAGGCAGGGGGTAAGAGCAGGTAACTTTGAGGACTTTTTAAAGATTCTAATGGAGGAGCACTGTTTCGTCAACTCAGATGAAACGAGGCTATGGAAAACTTCTCAATACTCCCACAACTTAGCCATCACCACTTTACACTGGGTATGTCATTTGTTGTGCAACAGATCCATCACTTGTCAGCAGGGCAATATTACCCTAAGGGGAAGGGTGTTTCGCGGTACCCCACAGGTTGGCATTCTCTCACCGCTACTCTGGGTCGTCACCATAAACTGTCTCCTAAGAAGACTAACCGAGGCTGGTTTACATGCTGTCTGCTACGCAGACGACATCGCCATCCTTGCCTCGGGGACACATCCTCTTCTCCCTTCTAGACGAATCCAAGAAGCCTTGGATATCTCGGCTGAATGGTCATCACCTAGGGGATTAAATATAAACCCCCAAAAAACTGAAATCTGTCTCTTTACTAGGAAAAGGAAGCTACCTAGCTAATCCTGGATTCTAAACTTAACTGGAAGGCACAAATAGCTAGCAGAGCCACAAAAGCCGTTAGGGTTTGGGCAACTTGCAGAAGATGTATTGGGGACTTCGACCAAAGATGACCCACTTGATTTTCACCAGCGTTGTACGACCAATACTCACATATGCGACACTTGTATGGTGGACAGCTTTGGGACGAAAATGTAACATCAAACCACTCGAGAAAGTGCAACGGGCGTGTTGTCTCGGCATTTCAGGTGCGATGTCTACCACTTCGACCAAAGCAATTGAGACTATTATAACATACGCCCAATACAAATTTAAGTTAAATATGAGGCCGCGGTCGCAGCGGCTCGACTAAACATCATTGGGGCTCAATTCCGAGACATTAACCAATCACCAAACCATAATAACCTCAATTCTGTTTCTACAGGTTGTTTCTACAGGTAATTGGAACTGCGACCGCATCCCGGAGGAAACCAATCATACCGCCGCAAAGTTTGCTTTCCCGACTAGGGAGGAATGGGACAACGGTCAGGTATTGTCTAGCAATCCGGGGATCCACCTCTACACTGACGGATCAAAACTAAACGGTCACACTGGAGCGGGCTGTTTCTGTGAAGCCTTTTCTTCAAAAGAAAGCCTTCGTCTGCATGACAACAACACCGTATTTCAGTCGGAAGTAGTGGCTATAACAGAAGGGGCTAAATTTATACAAAGCACTCACTGTGTAGACAAGTGTATTAAAATTTTCCAGACAGCCAAGCTGCCGTTAGATCTTTATCCACGGACAAAGTGAAATCCAGAGTGGTTCTACAATGTAAAGAGGCCCTTGCTGATCTCTTACTTGTTAATACTGTGGACATTATCTGGGTCCCAGGACACTGTAACATTGAGGGGAACGAAATAGCCAACGAATTGGCGAGAAATGGATCAGAAATGGACACAATCTCAGTCATAACCAGCAGACCTTTCCAATTTCTAAAAAACGAGATGATCTCATGGGCTTATCGACTTCACAAAAAATCATAGGAAGAATCGAGCGTGGGCCAAGCAACTAAATGGCTATGGGGCCCCCCGAACAAATCCAAAACAAACAAAATTCTAATGCTTAATAAAAAGGAGTTAAAACAATACCTGTGTATTGTTTTAACTCCTTTTTATTAATCCTCACATGGGCCATAATGAGCTAAGAGGTCATCTTTTCAAATTGGGAAGAGTCGACTCTTACTTCTGCAAGGCCTCTGAGGAAGAGACAGAGACGCTTGAACACTACTTGTGTCACTGCCCGGCATTTTCCAGACTTAGATTCATTTACTTTGGAGCTCCGCTTATTTCATCATTGAAATAACTGGGAAGCTTGTACTAAGAAAATTTGTTAAATCCACGGAAATTCTAAACTCCACTGTGTAGCATAACAGCTATAATATATTACAGACGACTCATGATCCGAGGGGTCACAACGAGCCTACTTTATGGCCTAGGTGTACTCTGTGCGATGCACAGAGGGGTTTTTCCCCCCTTCTTCAATAAATCAATCAATCAATACAAATTGCATATGTGCTTCAGCATGAAACACTTGGGGGAATGACCATTTTCAAGGTTTGATAACTTGCGCTATTAATATAGGTCAGTAATGCAATTGTTGGTTTTGCATTATCTGTATTGAATTCGACAACTTTCTGGTGAATTTTCATTTAATTTTATATGAAGGCAATTTGTTACCTTTTTTAATTTATTTCTTTTCTCAATTGATGATTAACTAATTTTAAAATTATGAGTTCTTTTCGTAAAATAGTTAAATATATATATATATTTTTTTTTATTTCTAAATTATTGTTTTTAATATGTCCTATCTTTTTTTTTATTACTCTAATTTTCCTTTTATTTTTTACTTACTGTTTTCCTAAACTATTTATATTTATTTTTTCCTCTAAATGACGAGTTATAATATTTTTAGTTTTAACGGCATACACTATTTGTGATATGCCTTCTACAAATTATTCTGAATTTTCTTACCTTTGTTTTTGATCAATATCGTCGTGGTCACTGGCCCACTTCCCTCTACGACGTAGGGTCCCTTCCAAATTGGAGAGAACTTATTCTTCCTAGTTTGATTTTTCATTAAAACCATGTCGTGTTGTTTGAATTGTATAGGGTTGAGGTTCTTGTCGTATTGTTTTTGACACCTCCTTGGCCCTATATTGATTTTGCACAACGATCTCGTGTGATCGCTGTATTTGGTACTTTAGTACCTTATTGTAGTCTTCTGCGTTATATAAAGGTGAACATTTACGCTTTAAATTCGTAGGCATGTCGAAGTCAAACCCATACAACGTACGGAATGGTGTTTGACCCGTCGACGTATGCACCGTGTTATTATGAACATGCATTGCAGAATTTAACCATTTGTCCCAGGTTGACCCATCTTCTTCAGCAAAACTACGTAAATATTCAGCTAGTGGACGATGACTTCGTACCAATGACCCATTAGCCTGTGGATAGTAGGGTATTATATGTAATTTTTTAATTCCTAACAATTTACATGTATCCGAAAATAGTTTGGAAACGAAGTTCGATCCATTGTCTGTTACCAATACTTTGGGTATATTGTGGCGTGTAACTTTTCGATGAAGAATGCTTTTGCTACGGTCTTGGCTTCCGCATCGGGTATAGAATTTAGAAAAATCGTCCTGAAACGTTAAGATGTATTTATTCCCTGAAAAGTTTTCAGGCAGAATACCCACCGGTCCATGTACACTTTGTCAAAGGGTCTGACTGGCGTATCAGTTAGATCCATTGGCATCTTCGTCAGCCTTGAACTCTTGTTTACCTGGCATTTTGAACAATTTTTCACATAATCCTTTATTTGCTTCTGCATACCCTTCAATCGGTACAGTTGCCGAATTCTTAAAAATGTTTTTACGCCACCTTGGTGACCACCTAACGGTGAATCGTGAAAAGCTTTAATTACCGTCTCTATGTCCCGAGATTCAGTTAGAATTATTATATTGTCATTTTCCTTTGTTACCAAATCGTCAGGATCGTATTCGGACTGTTTCTTATCGTCTTCCTTGTCTCTTTTCATGGTTTTCGAACGTGTTTGTACTACAACTACTTTTTCAGTATTATTCGGTATGCGGCTAAGCGCATCCGCGTTTAAATTACTTTTTCCCGGTTTATAATGAATTTCGAAATCATATTCCAATAATTTGTGTCGGAAACGCGCAAGACGTGATGTCTGATCTTTAAAGTTTGCCATACCCTTTAGGGGCTGATGATCTGTATAAATTTTAAATGGTCTTCCCAAAAGATATGCCCTAAAATTTTTTTTGCCCATACAATTGCCAAAAATTCTTTCTCTATAGTAGAGTAGCGTGTTTCCGCATCGTTAAGAGACCTACTGCCAAACGTGATCGGACGGTCGCTTCCAACTACACCTTGCGAAAGAACCGCGCCAATTGCTTCGTTACCGGCGTCTGTCGTGAGCAAAAAGGGTTCGTTAAAATCCGGATACGGTAGTATGGGTGTTGATATAATTGCCTCTTTAAATTTTAAAAACGAATTCTGACAATTATCATTCCATATGAACTTAGCGTCCTTTTTAAACAAACGGTTTATTGGTAATGACAGTTGCGCCATACCTCCTATACATTTTCTGTAATAATTAATTAAGCCTAAAAATGCTTGAACTTCCTTCCTATTTTTCGGAACTGGAATATTTTTTACACACTCTACTTTTGCTGGGTCTGGTAGGGCACCTAACTCAGAACACTTATGTCCTAAATATATAACCTCGCGCCGCAAAAACTGACATTTTTCTGTATTTAATTTCAAATTATGTTCTCTCAGCTTCTGGCTGAATTTCCTGTTTCTGCAACAAAACTATAGGAATTCTTGTTCTTAACGTCAGTGATACAACCATGGCTGTTCTGGACTGTACCCTGATTTGTTGATTAAAATTAATATTTTCTATGTCTTGTAATGATTTAAATGGACAAGGTGATTTTTTTCTTCATCAAAAACTGTAATTTTTTTATTTAACGCATTTATTATAGATCTGTTGCAGAGATTGTAACGCCCGACTATTCCATCAGCGGGTACCCCTTCTTCAAGTGACATAACGTGTAGCTGAATCTTAGTGGAGCCTAAGGTTCTAACGCATCCACCAAAAGCACCACTCAGATCTTTCTGAATATTTTTATTAAAATTCGGCAAATGTGCCATCCTATTTTCTTTAATCAGGCTGGCTCCAGAATCCACTAACAGAGTAAGTTTTCCATTTTTTGCTGCCTCGCAAGGTACTTCAATGAACACATCACTCGTATCGGATATCTTGAAACACTCTCCATGCCGGTTAAATATTTTACGATGCATGCCTAATTGTGTAGCTAATTTCATTTTCCTCGACATAAATTTACTCTCAAAATTATTAGCAATTGAAGACAATTTGATTTTACAAATCGTGAATTTATTATACACTTCTGATGATAAAACGCACATAGCGCTAATAATAAAAAGAAATATTGAAATTAATTCATTGAAAATTATACTTGCCCCTGTACGGAATGTATCCACAGTCTTGCCAGACGTTTGATCTACAATTCCCAAATTTTCAGGGCAGTTAATTACAACTTTCTTTTTATTTGATCTACTTTTGATTTTATTATTCTTGATTTTAATATTTTTAACTTCCGATCCAATTGGTTTTACTTTCTTTACTTTATTTACTTTCTTTATAATTTGTTTATTTTTAATTTCCTTAATTTCTATATTCTGTTCATTATTCGCGTCAAGTTGTGTATTATTATTATTAAGTTCATTATATGTTTTTGTTGGAAGATTTCTATCTTCATTAATATGTATTTTTACTTTTTGTTCTTCATTTTCTGCGTTAATAATATTCGCTTTTTTATTTGGTTGTAGTGTCCCCTTTGGAACTTCTACAACTACTGGCCTTACTACACTATTTGCTAAGGGTGACCAGTTTAGTGGCCTTGACTGAGCCCCTGGTAGTTTCCCTGTGGACTGCTATTATTGTTCCATAATATTTGCGTTTGGCATAACAATTCATAATAACATGTCCGTCCTTTCTGCACCAAGTGCAATATTTAGCAGGCCTGTTTGCAAAATTCCCATTACCATTATATCCTTTAAAAACTTGTGTATCGCGTTTAACACGACAATCCCACTCGACGTGTCCCCCTTATGGCATCAATCGCATCTCAATCCTGGAGCACTCCCGCCTTGGTTCTGGATACCACCTTGACCATTTACCTGAGGTACGGGTGGCTGACTTCCTTGGGGAGCAGTATGTCCTGGAAAAACATTCCGACCCGAACGATCTGCTCACTGATGCCTTGGCAACCTGATGCATTACGATTATTTGGCATGAAGGCCAATGAGGCCTCATTGAAATGGACTCCAAACTTGTCTATGCCCGTTAAGTCTGCTGCCTCCCTTTGTATCGTCGCATGGTCCAATGCCTCTTCCACCAATTTCTCCAGTGTTGTTTGCTTACTGCTCAACATGAGCATTCGCAAAGTGTATACCCGAAGTCCTAACTTAAATGAGCTTTTAACTAAATTATTCAATTCCTTAACGAACACGTCGTCTTTCGTATCATTATATTTACATTTAATCGTGCTTAATGCTGCCGACTGCAGGTTAACCAAACGACTCGATAAAAATCTAATACTTTCCCCCGGATACTGAGATGCCTTTCTATTAACGAACACGTCGTCTTTCGTATCATTATATTTACATTTAATCGTGCTTAATGCTGCCGACTGCAGGTTAACCAAACGACTCGATAAAAATCTAATACTTTCCCCCGGATACTGAGATGCCTTTCTAATGTCATATTGAATGGCATCTACACCCAGAAAAAAATCATGGCAAATTAATAGTATTTCAATAGTAAAACAACAATTTATACTATTAAAATTGGTCAATAGGATGCGTACCATTAGTTTAATAGTATTCAAATTTTTAATACAATTTTTAATACAATATGATACATTTTATAATGTATTCTTTTAATTACAATAAGCAAGACCTATAAATATTAAATGGAACGTATTATTACTTTTATGGTATAGTCGAATTAAATTTTCCTAACAATTTATTAAAACAAAAATGGATTTTAGTTAATTTATTGTATATTTTATTTTGTTATATGTCGAAATGGAAATTCACTTTTATAAATCACACACATAAAAAGACACTTTTCGTTGCAAAAGATTATAACACATTTAATATTCGGTTCAGTTTCCAATAATTGATTGTAATACTTGAGTCTGCATATATTTTTGAGTCCGTTGCCATAATCAAAAATCGATGTATTATTTATTTTCTGTAATAAATAAAACAAAAAGTTTAAATATAATGAAATTACATTAAATATATTGAGTTCTTACCAATGATAAACACGTCATAATGTTGATTATCACAAAAAATGCATGCGACCAATTTCACCAAACACGCAGAATGACGCACAAAACGAACATGTTTTTATTTGTTTTTATGTATTTTTTGACACGTTTACTATTATAGGAGGAAACCGTTAAAATAATAGTACTTATTCTATCAATAATAATGATATTGAAATATTTAAATTTATGGTGCCGAATTTTTCGAATACTGTCAAATTAATTAGAAAACTTTTGATTTAAAAAGGAAAAACTATTAATACATGATCCATAAAATCAATGGTTGTACCATTAAGTACCTAATGGTACATTTTCTTCTGAGTTTACTGACCGACATTCCAAGTACTTACGTTTTTCTTAATAGATTGTCTAAATCATCTATTGTGTCAAACTCCTTTGAACTTACTAAATCAAAAGCATCACCCTGTAAACGAACCCTAACGCCTTTAATAAACTCCTTCATTTGTTCAGGCTTCAGTTCTGCCCTCACAACTTCACATCCTTCAATAAAACGGTGAAGATCCGTCCTCAGCGATGATGAGTCGCACCTGCAAACTCTGGCACCGCATTTTTAACGAATTTCGCGACTTCGCCTAATCCCATGTTGCCCTGTGTTGTGATGTCGTCACTTTCTATGTTATCCTTGTGGTATAGGGATGTCTCGTGCGCTGTCTTAACCTCCTCGTTCAAATATCTAATACGCGCGTTCAACTCCTGTATTTTGTTGTTCACTTCCTTCAACGTCGCGTACTCCTCCCTTGCCTGGCGTCTGACCGAATTATTTATTGATTTCTCATAAATATTCTTTTATTTCAATAAATTTCTTAATTTTATGTTTTCCTCTTCTATTTTACCTGTTTCTTCTAACTCTGCTGTACGTTTTAAACAATAGTCGTTTAAACGTTTTCTCAACACATCAACTAATCTCTCTAATTCACAATTTTCTGCTAAAACAGATTTATTTTTTAAATTCTGGAAATTTAGTAACTCTTCTACTATTTTGTCTGCCTCCTCTAATTTAGATAAATGCAGAATTCTAGATGTATTATCTTTTAATAATGCTGTACTATCTTTATTTAGTATTGTTGGTACAAATTGCGACCATAATTTTTCAACAAATCTTACCAATTCGCTAGATTGCTTTTGAATATACGCATTTAATTCCTTAGCATTTGCCATTAAATATTTTCAATCAATTTAAAACGTTATCTTTTGATAAAAAAAAAAAATTTCATTTAATTGTAATTGAAAATTTCAATGAAACAAAAATGTTACCCAAACAACACGGAAATCAATTTTGGCATTCACGAAGAAAAACTATAAACTATTTTTTTTCAAATTTATTTTCAAGTATTTTTTTTTTAAATTAAATAAATTTCATTTAATTGTAATTGAAAATTTCAATGAAACAAAAATGTTACCCAAACAACAACGAAATCAATTTTGGCATTCATAAAGAATAACTATAACTATTCTACATACTATATTGAAGTATTGTTTTTTAAATCTGTTTTATATAACATTGGAAAAATAAAAATAATTTTATTTTTCCAAATAAAAAAAAAATATGTGTATATTCGGTTACTCAAGATTGTAAAAAAAAAATAAACATACAATGTTTTTTTTTATTATAAATTTTTTGTTATTTTTAAAAGCATAACAGCAATCAGTGCTGTGTTCACACGCTTTAAAATTTAATCAAATCATTTAGTTTTTATTTGTTATACACTGGAGGGTCCGTAGTTTGGAATCTCAGTGCTATTTCGATTTATTTATTTGGAAATGTTAATTTTTCTTTTTAAATTAAAAGAAAGTTTTTAAAATCTTTATTTTTCAATTGTTATACACTGGAGGGTCCGTTGTTCGGAATCTCAGTGTTATTTTATTTATTTATTGTTCATAGAATGTTAATTGATTCTATTGAATATTAACAATATTCATTTAAATTTAAAAAATAAATTTATATTTAACTATATTCTGTTGTAAAATAGTCCCTCTTCTTTTTTTATACCCTACACTAAGAGTGAAAGGGTATATTCGGTTTGGTACGCCGTTTGTAACACCCAGAAGGAAGCATCTCCGGTATGGAAAAGTATATACATTCTTGATCAGCATGACCTCCTGAGTCGATTTAGCGATGTCCGTCTGTCTGTCCGTCTGTCTGTCCGTCTGTCTGTTGAAACCCCTACTACTTTAAAATTGAAGAGCTAGATAAATGAAACTTATAACTTAGATTACTAATATACCTACGCTGTATTGGCGAGATTGGTCCATTGTGACCTATGATCCGACCACTTATGGTCAAATACCTCATATAAAATGTTTTATATGATCAATTTTTATGTATACGTGCTTAGGTAAACTTTTTTGGTCAAATATATATTGATATCATGCTCAAATACATGATAATAATGTTTTCCGGCGAAAAGACTTTTGGTTCAAAAAATCGAAATTCGGTACACCTACCCATTTGTAAATATGGGTATCAAATGAATGGAAATTCTTCAGCGATTGAATGTTTGTAGTTATTTTCAGGATTCGTATACCCTGGTGACCTATATATCACATTGAATGGTAACCACACATATGTGTAGGGTATTTATAGTCGGCTTAGACCGACTATAATTTTGATAATCCTAACTATAATACACCTATTTTAAAATTTCCCATGTGATCTAACCTTCCAAACTGGTTTTAACTTCTAAAATACTACTCATAAAAAATATGAAAACTATCCTATTCTATTTTTATATATTTAAAAAAAAAAAAAAAAATTCAAACACCTACCATTTTATTTTAGGGTCCCCTTCTTCGTCCTTCCTTCTTCCTATCTCTCGGTCCCTGAGAGGTTGGTACCGACGTAACGGCTGCGCCAAATGTTGTATATTCTAGATGGTTGAATAATTTCCTTTATACTTATTTATTATGAACACTTTTTATTTTTAGAAAAAACACTTTTATTATGTGCACTACCTCCACTTGAGGTTGGTTAAACTACAATCTTTTTAATTGCAACGAAAGGTATTAACAATACCTTCGTTGTAAGCTTTTCTTAAATTCTATTTTCACTATGTTCTAGTGAGTTTTCACTTTCACTCAATTTTGGTGTACGTGACTTTTGAAGAAAGTCAGACTTGCAGTTTTTGGCTGACACCAATTGCGAAATATCAGAATTGTTGGCAATCGCTGCTTCACTTATTATGCAAGGTGTGAAAAAGGTGTGGTCTAAGTAAAGCTTTAGCGCTTTGCCTGTTAACTGTGCAAGCTAACCTGAAGGAGGTGTGATCTATGAAAAGATTAGCGCTTTGCTAAATTATTATCATTGTTGCCAACGTGAAGCGTTGGGACAATGCTATGAACATGTTGCTGTACAACATGAGTACAACATGATATAAAAACATGATGCGCTCAACATATGTACAGCAACATCCAAAACTGAATGAATAGTGAAGAACCATAAAGAAAAGAAAAATGTATGCGCTAATTCACAACAATATATTTAACCTGTGTTAATGACTTTTCACTTTTTAAATTCAAACACTTTTAATTTCAATATAATAGCACTTTTATTATTAAACTACCTCCACTTGAGGTTGGTTTAACAACAATATTTTAAATTGCAATTCAAGGTATTAACAATATCTTCATTGCAAGCTTTTCTTAAATTCTGTTTTCATAATGTTGTAGTGAATTTTCACTTTCACTCAATTTTGGTGTACGTGACTTTTGAAGAAACGTACACCGATTTGCAGTGTTTGGCTGACACCAATTGCGAAATATCAGAATTGTTGGCAAAAATAAAAAAAACTGAATGAGTAGTGAAGAACCATACAGAAAAGAAAAATGTGTGAACTAATGCCAACACCATATGTATTGTGTCTCTAAGATATGAAGCAAATCGGAGGGGGTCAAGGTCAAACCACGGCGAATTGACGTGGACTACCCCATATATATTTTTTTAATTTAAAAAAAATATATATTTATTTTGCTAATATTTTATAAAAAGGGTATATGGCACAGTTTAATTAAGCTGTCCAATTACAAAAAGATATATTGATTTTTAAACTTTTATAAACATATAAAGTTATCTCTTGGGGGTTAAAGTGGATTTAATTATAAAAGAAAAATAAATATAGTAAATTTTTGCACGAAAAGAAAAATATTTTCGCTAAATATTACAAAAAAAATGTTTGGGTTGTAAAAGGGTATCCGAAAAAAAACACAAACAATTGTTAGGGAAAACATAAAAGAACCCACGGGTAAATATAATCCCACGACCGACCAGGCTTCATAAATGTCGTTGCTCGATCTGACAAGGCTTTCATTAATAGCGAGTAGGAGTCGATGAGAGCCGTGTGTGGGATTATATGTATGTCAAGTATATACGCAACTTTTGGCGGCAGAACACCAAAGAACCAGTTTTTGCTTATATACTTATACACAAAAACGATGAAGCAGCAGGAGCTCAGCGACAATTGACTGCAACAATGAATGCTGAAATAAGAATTTATTTACAACAAATTAAAAAATTTTAATTCTTTATTAATAAAAAATATTAAAAAATATAAAAAAAATTTTACAATAGGGTCGAGTCGGGTCTTCACTGTTTTTCCGAGTACGAATACAAAATAAATGTTTGCTCGTTACTTCGGCTTTAAACTTCGTGAATTAAAAATTATTTTTATATGGGTCTTGTTATTGTTGCTGTAGCCACTGTGTCCGTCCTTGCAGATATTATTTTAATATTTCTGCAGCACTTCTTGAGATTTCCTTTAATTTCACTATTTTAAAATCACGGGGTCGTGATTCCTGCCGTATTGCGTGCTGAACTTATCCGCGCTCGTTTGGACTAAATGTTGAGGTCGGGATCAAATACGGCGATGGGAAAGTGGTCGGGTTGAACGTAAATTAATGTAAAATTGTACCTGTGATTTGTGCTGTTTGTTTGTTTATTGTAATTGTGTATTGTTGTGTCTTGAGTGTTGGGAGATGTTTAATATGTGAATGCGTATAAATCCTGCTATTGTGCTAATCGTTGTGGATTGTCCAACGTAGATGTTGTTAGTTGTCCAACGATGTTATTTGTTGTCCAACGATGTAAAATGTTGTATATGTTGTATTTGTTGAATGTGATGTGTTGTAGATTGTGTTGAATATTATATATATTTTGTTTTTAGTGCACGTCGCGATCGCGTTTAATGTTCGCTTGGGTGTTTAAATGTTTATGTTTTCTGGGTGGATTTTTTGGTTTGGAGTTTTGCGTGTTACGAATTCGGGTTGGTGAAAGTAACGAAAAAAATGCCAACGTTGCTTTGCCGAACCAAACCATACTTCGGATCGACAGCAGCGCTCTCCGGAGGCGTTCAAAAAGTTGGGGTTTACGTTGTGCATAAACACATTGATTTTTAGTATATGCTTAACTTCGACATAACACCTCGTATTCTTATAATTTCACAATAAAATAAGTAATTTCATAATGCAAAAATAACTTAGTCTGCGTTACTGAGTGACTTATAGGCTAAAATACATTAATACGCATTTATTTGTATGATCAAAGTGACCTATTTAATGTGGGCGTAATATGCTGGCTATGTTAAGTGGTGTGTGCCAAAACAATTAAATGCATTTTGTTTAACATGCATAATTCTTAATCCTAAAAATATGCCATCATAAAAAATATACTGATTAAAATTATATTGTGGATCATATCTTATTGTAAGAAAAAAAAAAATATTGTTAAGAAGAATAGTAGTTTTAGTTTTTTACAATATATTAAGCGGTTTTGCTTAAATTATGTTATGTGTTATTGCTAAAATTATTTTATGTAGTGTAAATTATGTGGTATAAATTACGTTGGTTTCTATTTTTAATTAAGAGTAAAAACAAAATTTTAATGAGCTTATATTAGTTACTAGCTGGACCCGTGCACGACTCGTGCCAAGATTTTGTGAATTCAAAGATATGGAGTGATTTTATTAATATAAAAAACATATTTATTATTTATATAAGGGGCCCGTGCTTAGCTGTTGAAGTTTTTTATTGGTTTTATAAATGTGGTAACCAAATAATAATTCTTCGCCAAAACAACTTTTCTCAAAGACAATTCTTTCCCAGACTGCGCTTCCCCGTAGAATTATTCAGAGTAGAAATCTTCCCCGTAAAATTCTTCCACATACGCTTTCCCGTAGAATTCTCCCCGTAGAATTCATCCCGGTAGAATTGTTCCCGGTAAAATTCTTTCTCGTAGAATTCTTCCCCGTAGAGTTTTTACCAATAGAAGTTTTAGTGTGGTGGGTTTTAATGCGGTGAGTTTGGGTGTGGTGAGTTTAGGTGTGGTGAAATTTGGAGTGATGAGTTTAATTGTGGTGAGTTTTAGTGTGGTGAATTTTAGTGTGGTGAGTTAAAGTGTGGTGAATTTTAGTGTGTTGAATTTTTGTGTCGTGAGTTGTAGTGTGGTGAGTTTTAGTGTGGTGAGTTTTAGTGTGGTGAGTTTTAGTCTGGTGAGTTTTGGTGTGGTTAGTTTAAGTGTGGTGAGTTTTACTGTGGTGAATTTTAGTGTGGTGAGTTTTTAGTGTAGTGAATTTTAGTGTGGTGAGATTTAGTGTGGTGAATTTTAGTAAGGTGAGTTTAAGTGTGGTGAATTTTAGTGTGTTGAATTTTTGTGTGGTGAGTTTTAGTGTGGTGAGTTTTATTATGGTGAGTTTTAGTGTGGTGAATTTTAGTGTGGTGAGTTTTAGTGTGATGAGTTTTAGTGTGGTGAGTTTTAGTGTGGTGAGTTTTAGTGTGGTGAGTTTTAGTGTGGTAAGTTTTGGTGTGGTAAGATTAAGTGTAGTGAGTATTAGTGTGGTGAGTTTTAGTGTGGTGAAATTTTAGTGTGGTGAGTTTAAGTGTGGTGAAATTTTAGTGTAATGAGTTTAAGTGTGGTGAATTTTAGTGTGTTGAATTTTTGTGTCGTGAGTTTTAGTGTGGTGAGTTTTAGTATGGTGAGTTTTAGTGTGGTGAGTTTTAGTGTGGTGAGTTTTAGTGTGGTGAGTTTTGGTTTGGTGAGTTTAAGTGTGGTGAGTTTTAGTGTGGTGAATTTTAGTGTGGTGAGTTTTTAGTGTAGTGAATTTTGGTGTGGTGAGTTTTAGTGTGGTGAAATTTAGTGTGGTGAGTTTTAGTGTGGTGAGTTTTAGTGTGGTGAGTTTTAGTGTGGTGAGTTTGTTTTTCTTTTTCTTTCCTTTTTTTGTTTGGTTTTGTATTTTTGCTTATTTGCTTCTTCACTTTTAATTTTTTTGTTCCATGTTCGTAGCTGGTGAAAGTGCCGAGTTATATCGTATGGAAATTTAGGTTGTATGGGAGGTGCCACGCCTCTTTGTCGAATCTTGCCCTTATATAGCCTATCATTCCTTCCAGACCATACCTCATCTGTGGTCAACATTTCAAGAAAATCGGATCAGCCGTTTAAACGGAGAAGTGGAACAAACGTGATTGCTTTTGTTTTTGTATTTTTGCTTTTGTTTTGTGCTTTTTTGTTTTTAATTTTTTTTTCTGTATTTGAGTTTTTTGTTTAATGTTCGTTGGTGGTGTAAATAATTAATAAATGAGTTTTATAAAAAATTTGAATTATTTATTTTTTAACTTCAATCTCCAAGATTTCACAATGAACTAAAAATTTTGAACAAGAAAATTTTCAAAATAAAATTTTCTTCTCAATGAAAACTTAATAATATTTTAAACATTAAAGTAAAGTTAAAATTAAAAAAGTGTTTTTAAAATAAACTAATAAAGACGCCACAATACTCCCCCCCTTAATGAATGCCTAGTCGTTCAGGAACTTTTACAACTCTACCAAATCGAGTTTTTGCGTTCTGGGATTCCGAATGAGTCTGACTTGATGTAGTACTCGTTTCCTGGCGTAAAGGTTCATCGGTATCTGGATTCAAAACAAATGCTGGCTTCAAACGATCAATGGTGATTTTGTCCACTTTTCCTTTGATTCTGATTTTGAAATACTTTTCCTTACGATCCATTACAAAATATGGTCCGAGATACCTTGGTTGAAGAGGTTTTCGATAATGATCATGTCGGATCCATACATGCGAACATGTTTTTAAATCTTTGTGAACAAAAACTTTATTGTGTCGGTGTTTAGATGAGTTTACTGGTCTTAAATTTGCCATCGTTTTTTGAAGTGTAGTAAGAAATGTTGTGGGATCGCTATTTACCTCTGCAGCTTTGAAAAAATCACCAGGAAGACGAATTGATTCTCCGTATACCAATTCAGCTGGTGACGATCCAAGATCTTCTTTTAGTATTGATCTTAATCCCAATAGAACGGTATTTAAAGAAATAGTCCATTGGTTCATTCCAGCGCATGCCAATCCAGCTTTTAGTGTCCTATGCAGTCGTTCCACCATTCCGTTTGCTTGCGGGTGGAATGCAGTTGTGAAATGGTGTGATATGCCCAAATATTTTGTTATTTCTTTACAAAGATGTGATGTAAATTGGCTTCCTCTATCAGATATAATTGTATTCGGAACGCCTTTTCGACATACCCAACCATCATGGAAAGTACGAAGTACCGTTTCTGCACGAATGTCCTTCATGGGAAGAGCTTCTGGCCACCGAGTAAATCTGTCCACACATGTAAGCAAATAAGAGTAGCCCTCGGATGGTGGAAGTGGTCCGACAATATCCACGTGAACTGTTACAAAACGATTGCTTGTGATTGGAAACTGACCAATTTCACTTGTTGTATGCCTAGATATTTTACATCGTTGGCAGTCTTCGCATAACCGAGCCCATTCGTTGCAATTCTTATTCATTGATGGCCAAAAAAATTTCGTTGTAATTAATTTCCGTGTTGTCCGAATTCCAGGGTGTGAAAGGCAATGTAAATTTGTAAAAACTTGCATCCGAAATTTCTTGGGAATATATGGTCGAGCGGTACCAGTTGACATTTCGCAATATAATTTAAAGTCAGCGTTTGGAAGTGTTATTAGCGCCATTTTGCAATTTCCTTCGGTTGTCAGCAATTGTTTCAGGTCTTGATCTTCATATTGTAAGTGCGCTATTTTTGCATAGTCAAGAGCTTGAATTTGAATGGCTTCAATTCTTGAAAGAGAGTCAGCAATAATATTTTCAGAGCCACGAATATACTTGATATCTGTGGAAAATTGCGCAATAAAATCTAGATGATTTCGTTGGCGAGGAGATGCCTTTTCGAGTTTTTGCTTAAATGCGAAGATTAATGGTCGGTGATCAGTAAATACAGTGAACTGCCGAGCTTCCAAAAGATGACGGAAATAACCAATACTTTTGTAAATGGCCAGTAGTTCCCGGTCATAGGTACTGTAATTCATTTGCGTAGTGCTCAATCTTTTCGTGAAAAATCCAAGTGGCTGCCAAGAATCATCAACGAACTGCTCAAGAACTGCACCAACAGCAAAACTTGATGCGTCCACTTTCAGCGCTAATTTTGCATTAGGTACTGGGTGTGATAAATATGTAACGTCAGCTAGCTCTTGTTTGCATTGATTGAAAGCGGTGATTGCTTCTTGATTCCAAGGTATACTGCGATTATCGTTTTTCTTCGTTGTGCCCTTCAGAAAATCGTTGAGAACTGCTTGGTACATGGCACCTCTTGGTAAAAACTTGCGATAAAAGTTCAGCATAGCCAGAAAACGCCTCAAAACTTTGATGGTTTCAGGTTGTGGAAACTCGTCGATTGTCTTGACCTTGTCAGGCAATGGCCTCATACCAGCAGCTGATATCTGATGTCCAAGGAAATCCAATTGAGAAACACCAAAAACACATTTGGCAGGATTGATTTTTATTCCAAACTTATTGAAACGCTTGAACAAGAGTTCGAGATGCTGCAGGTGTTCTTCTTTAGTTCGTGATGATATACAAACGTCATCAATGTAGACGAATATGAAGTCCAGACCTCTGCAAACTTCATCAATAAAGCGCTGGAAGCTTTGCGCCGCGTTGCATAATCCAAATGGCATTCGCAAAAATTCGAATAAACCAAATGGTGTTATAACTGCTGTCTTGCAGGCATCATCTGTATGAACTGGTATTTGGTAAAACGCCTTCATCAAATCCAATTCCGAAAAAATCGTGCAACCATGCAAATTCATTTGAAAGTCCGTTATATATGGAATAGGATATCTGTCTGCAACCGTGACGCTATTGAGACTGCGGTAGTCACCGCAAGGCCTCCATTCGCCATTAGCCTTGGGCACCATATGTAACGGGTTAGCCCAGCTACTTTTGGAGGGACGAATTATACCTTTATCCAGCATATATTGAAACTCTATTTTTGCGGCTTTTAATTTAGCTTGGTCCATTCTTCTAGCTTTAGTGCAAACCGAAGGTCCATTCGTTACGATATGATGAAAAACGCCATGATTTGATGAAAAACTATCTGCTTCACCCATAAAAATATTTGGATATTTCTTCAGCAGTTGATGGTATTCCGATTCGCCAGAGACCATCTTGATACCAACCGACTTTTCTTGAAGAATTGAGCCGGTTGTTCTCAAATTAGTTGTACCGTCTACTAATTCTCGTTGTTTCAAGTCCGGCAAAAGATGATAACGCCATAAAAAATCTGCGCCGATTATGGGTCGAGAAACATCAGCGAGAATAAAATCCCATGGAAAACATCTTCTTAAGCCGAAATCAACCATCAGTAGCTTGTTAACATACGTCTTAATTTCTGTTCCGTTAGCGGCATATAATGAAAGCTTGCTTGGATAAGTTTGTGTGCGACATGGGAAAACAGAAACTTCTGCGCCGGTGTCGATCAAAAATTGAGTTTTGGAATTTCGTTCGACCGTTTGAAATTCCATCGAAACTTGCAGTCGCTACACAAGTCGATGGCAAATCTAGTTTTTTGGTTGTGTAAAGTTGCATGGCGAAATGCATTTTGATGCTTTTTCAGCAAAACGCCAATGGTACCAACACAAGCCAGAATTCTTCCTGCTACTAGAGTTGCCTCGAGACTTCGAACGTGATCTTGTATTAGGCAGAGTGTTATCTCGGCGAGATGATCTGGAACGGGATTCCAACGCGTCAATTCTGCATACAATATTGTCCAACTTTTGTGAAAAATCATCTGCAGCAGCCGGAACAGACCTTTGTGATACCTCAGAAACAAACATCGACGTCGTAGTTGTAAACGCTTCCAGAATTTTGTTTGCTTGTAGCGCTAAATTGTCGATATCAGTTGCATCACACACATCCAAAATGCTCTTGACCTTATCCGGTAAACGCTCAAGGAACAGAGTTTTTAAAACATCTGCACTAACTTTTCCTGCAGCCAAAGATTTCATTCGCTGCAGATAATGAGATGGTTTTAAATCTCCTATCTCCAGACCGCTCAGTAAACGTTTTAATTGCGTTTCTGCAGATTCGGCACATGAATCAATGAGTCGCTTCTTCAATGCATCATATTTTCCAGTATCGGGTGGAGTTAAGATGATATCCTTCACTTGATACAAAATAGACTGATCCAAGTTAGTCACCAGGTGCTGAAATTTAGTGGTGTCTTCAGTAATATTTGAAATATGGAAACTTGCTTCCACTTGAAGAATCCAAACTACTGGTTCATCCTTCCAAAAAGGTGGCAAATTTTGCAAATCTTGCTGGAGGAATCACAACATCATTTTGAATGTTTGGCGAAGATTGCGTCTCACTCACAGAATTGGTAGGGTTCGATTGATTTGCGGAACTGGATGCTTGGTCTCGCGTAATAATCATCTTGGAGTTGAGTCAGGGGTCACCAATTGTAAATAATTAATAAATGAGTTTTATAAAAAATTTTAATTATTTATTTTTTAACTTCAATCTCCAAGATTTCACAATGAACTAAAAATTTTGAACAAGAAAATTTTCAAAATAAAATTTTCTTCTCAATGAAAACTTAATAATATTTTAAACATTAAAGTAAAGTTAAAATTAAAAAAGTGTTTTTAAAATAAACTAACAAAGACGCCACAGTGGTATAGGTGCCAAGTTATATCGTTTTGAAAGTTTAGGTTGTATGGGAGGTACCACGCCCCTTTGTCCAATCTCGCCCATATATAACCTATCATTCCTTGCAGACCATACTGCATCTGTGGTAAAAATTTTATGAAAATCGGATGAGCCATTTAGACGCAGATGTGGAACAAACAAACAAATAAACCAACATTCAGTTTATTTATATTAATAGGATGAAGTTTTGATCATTACTTTATCTAATACTTAATGGATATTTGTAAATTGAGAGTTGTAATTTCGATTTACAGATAATAAAAACCTGGTCCCGATGTTTTCGTTGCTGACTGCTGCTGTTCTGCGGTAGTAGTTTAATGCGTTGTTGTTGTTTCTGACGAATTGGCTTCTATGTCATGTGACTTAGTTCGTTGACTTGCTATGGGTGTTATGGTGTTTGGTTTCTGCGTTGTTATTTTCCGCAATGACTCGATTTATTCGAGTGACGATTTCTTGTTGGAAAATGTATTTGACACCAGTTCAGCATTAATATGCCGTAAGACATACTGGTGTTCACAGGTATCTATAGTATCAGTTCTGTGTTGAATTGGCGCGACTTCGCATATTGTGTTGCCAATTGTTAGCATGGTGTCTGCTGAGTTGTATAAGACCGGAGGCGATAAGCTCATAACGAGCATGCACCAGTTTATCAGCAGAATATGGCCAGAAGAAAGCATGTCTTACGAATGGAATCTCAGTATACTCTGCTCAATCCTTAGGAAGGGGGATCCTACGATATGCGCCAACTACCATGGGATAAGCCAATATCACGTATAAGGTTCTAACGAGCGTATTATTTGAAAGACTGAAGCCCATCGTCAATAGACTGATTGGACCTTATCAGTGTGGTTTCATTCCTAGCAAGTCCACCATAGACCAGATTTTTACATTGCGCCTAATCCTGGAAAAGACCAAAGAGAGGCAGGACGACACCCACCACCTTCTCATCGACTACAAAGCTGCCTTCGACAGTCCGATAAGGAGTCGCCTATACGCCACCATGTCCGAGTTTGGTATCCTGCTTTGCAGGATGACCCTGAACGACACACGTATCTCAATGAGAATTGGGAACAACCTCTCCGATATGTTTAATACCGAACGAGGTTTCAGAGAAGGCAATTCCCTATCGTGAGACTTCTTCAACCTAATAATGGAGAATATTGTGAGAGCTGCACAACTCCATGATAATGGCACTATTTTCAACAATGCTGTTCGCGTACGCTGATGATATCGACATCATTGGGCAGAGCGTACGAGCAATCAGTGCAGCATTCTTCGGTTTAGAGAGGGAATCGCGTCGAATAGGTCTTACGGTGAACGAGGAGAAGCTGAAGTACCTGGTGTCAACAAACAAAGAGTCCCGGCGTCTTGGACAATACGTCACTATGGACATCCACAACATCGAGGTTGTAAAGGACTTCGTCTACCTAGGTACCAGCATCAACAAGGAAAACAATGTCAGCCTAGAGATTAGCCGAAGAATAACTCTTGCCAACAGGTGTTACTTTGGGCTCAGTAGGCAATTGAAGAGCAGAGCCCTCTCACGATGGACAAAAATTAGTCGCTTATCTTGCCAGTCCTCCTCTATGGCGTTGAGGCATAGACGCTTGCCAATACCGATGAGCGAGCTTTAAGAGGGTTCGAGAGAAAGATTCTTCGGTATGCGCCAAAACGAGTACAGACACCGACATTGACATAGTCAGACAACCTGACAACACACTGTGGGACAGAAGTCAATTCTAACTCGCCATAAATACAGTTTTGCTCCAATCTTTACGAAACTTTACACTAAGCTTACATGTTCTATGAATAGATTTCAATTTGAAAATTATAAAGATTGGCCCATTGCCACGCCCACCTGTCATATAATTGAAATGGTAAAACGACTATAACTTTTGTTTGGAATGAGATATTTTGTTTATAATTGGTATTTCGATACATACTGTAATTGCACATGACCATTCTTAATATGGGCGTGATTGGCCAACTGCCACGCCTACCATTCTTCTTAAACTATTTAACTTGACCATCGTAAGAGATATTCTGATAATATTAGGTAATATGGTACATATCACATTTCTTAACTACCATATCAAATATGAGACAGTTTTGTCAACAATAACGACAGAAAAGACAAAACTGACATATTAAAGTAACAAAATTTAGTTAAATTATTTTACGATTTTCATACTTTTCTCATCACTTAAACTCATTTTAAATGACGAGTGGCAAACTAATGCTGCCTTGTTTAACACCGTTAGAAAGAAGAAATTTCAAACATTATGCCTGTAAAAAGATTTATGAGAGCATTTGAAAGTTTTTTTTTCCATGTCCACTTTTGTATAAAAAATACGTAATTTTTGTTTTATGTTTTTGACAAATAATCAGGAAAAACACGAATAGCTATTTAAAATTTTTGATACACAAGATTATAGTTCTCTCAATTCAAAATAATATAAAACTAATACTCGGCATGTGGAGAATATGTTGAAAGAGTTATGACAGTTTTAATGTAATCCATTTTTATTTATTAAAAAGCACTTGTTTTAATTTTTTGACTTTAAGCAAGCCAACAGAAGGATTTTTCACTAGGGTGTAACAGTTTTTGTTTGTTCTCTAGGTTCTCATAAATTATTAATAAATTGACATACTTTTAAACTTTCTGCAACAAACTTTAATTTCTGATTTTCGGCGAGCTAGACTAAGCTTCTGTCCCATAGTGCAACACTTGAAGTGCAAAACTAGCGCCAGCGCACTACTGGCGAGGCGTTATTGCTGCGATCGAAACCCATCATGGGTTGTAAGTAAGTAAAATGTCTGGGAAAACTCGTACTGTCGACGTACGGTGCATTTCAAATGATTTTTGTATGAACCATTTCGCCTTTCCTTTTAACGTGAGACTAGTTAGCATTTCATCTAACTCGATCTGGTGCATAATTGTCGGGAGTAATCGTCCCTTGTGTTGTGAATTAGACTCACATATTTTTTCTTCTTTATGGATATTCACTATTCACACAATTTTGGATGTTGTGTTACATATGTTGGGTGCATCATGTTTATATCATGTTGTACTCATGTTGTACAGCAACATGTTCATAGCATTGTCCCAACGCTTCACGTTGGAAACAATAATAAGAATTTGGCAAAGCCAACTATTTCATGTTAGCTTGCACAGTTAACAGAGGCTTGCAATATAATTTTCATTGCATGATTAGGGGGATATGTTAAAATAAGGAGAGCAGTGGTTGCCAACAATTGCACTATTTCGCAATTGTGTCAGCCAAAAAAAGACGGACTTTCTTCAAAAGTCACGTACACCAAAATTGAGTGAATGTGAAACTCACTAGAACATAGTGAAAATAGAATTTAAGTAAAACTTGCAACGACGATATTGTTAAGACCTTTCGTTGTATTTTTAAAGAATGTAGTTTAAATAACCTCAAGTGGAGGTAGTGCAGTAAGAAAGTGTTCGAAGATTATAAAATTAAATAAAAGTGTTTTCTAAAGTCTAAATAAAAAGTATTTTCAGTTAAATCTAGTGAGTAGTAATTTTTTTGTTTAACATTTGGCGCTGTCGGTACGTCGGTACCAACCTCTCAAGGACCGAGAGTGAGAAGTGACGAAGGACTTAGGAAGATGCCGAGAAGAAAATTGTGAGTTTTTAAAGTTATAAATAAAAAATATTAACACATTCTAAATAATTAAAAAAATCAATAAAAAATAAAATATATAAAATTAAATACACAGTGTAAAATAAAAATATAAAATAATACATACGATTAGTATGCAAATTATAATTTTCATTAAATATAGAACGATAACACTGTTGATCAAGAGAATTAATTTTTAAGTCAAATTAAAAGGAAAATAAAATACGATCACAAAATCAAAATATTTTCCAAATGTGTTTTCAGAAATAACATTTGAAAATATTAATATTTTGTAATATTCTAAATATTAAATTTACACTTGACATTTCTATTCATCGTCTTATGTACTATTAAAATAATTAAATAATATCAGCGTTTAAATAATTTTAATTCACTCTTATTTTTATTAAAAATCATCACCAAAGACTTAATTATTTTATTTTCTTTTAAATACTTGTTACTTTTTCGTATACGATTGAACTTTGAAAAACATGAGCAATCGCGTGCATGTCAAATAGTTCAGTTCGTTTTAATTAATTCATAATTTTCTTTGATGTCGAATAAAATAATTTGAATAAAAATTATCAATACGATTTTAGATATATTGCAGAAAAAGAAATATAAATATACACATATGAATATTAAAATATATTATAACACATAAACAAAATTTATGAAATTATAATTTACAAAATAATTTATAAATTATTAAATCAAAAATATACCATAACAGTAATTATTTTTCAAAATGTAATAAATTAAAGTATAACAATATATATAAAAAATGTCATAAGTAAAAGTAAAACGAGTTGGGAAAGTTAGATCACATGGGTAAGTTCGGTCACATGGGGCGAATTTTTATAGTCGGTACGGGCCCGACTATGGAATACCCTACACCTTTGGTGGGGATATTAACCCTCAGAATATTATACATATATCAGAAATTTACGTCTTATATCCCCATAATATAAAAAAAATTTTAAAATAAAAAAAAAAAAAAAAATTTGAAAAATATAATTGGGCGGACCACGCCTATATTTAAAATTTTGAAAGGCTAATATTTCATAGATTTGATTTTAATAATTTACGGATCAAATTTCCACTATGAAAACCCGGGAAATAATGAAAAAAAAAGTGGGCGGATCACGCCCATTTTTGGACCACATATTTTTAGGTGAATTCTAACAATACGTTTTAAATTTTATAACTATACCTTGAATACTTTTCGAGTTATTAGTTTCGAAAAAGTTATATAAAAGTGACTTGTATGGGAGGTGGGCGTGTCCGTTGACCGATTTTGCTCATTTTCAAACTCAGTTCCTACTTTTGGCTAAACTATATTGAGACGAAATTTCATCGCATTCTGATCAGTATTTCTCAAGTTATTCTGTATTCGGACAGCAAGACAGCAAGACAGCAAGACGGACAGACAGACAGACAGACAGACGGACATGGCTAAACGCACTCGGGTAGTGATGCTGATCAAGAATATATATACTTTTCCATACCGGACACGCCTCCTAAGGGGCGTTACAATATATGCACAAAGTTAATATACCCTGTACCTTATAGGTGTAGGGTATAAAAAGGTTAAATATATCACGAAATAAATTAAGAAATAGCAAATTACACTGTCGACAATCAAAATGGGTACGGAAAATATATTAAAACTCGTACGTTATTTGTTTCCCTGCTTTTCTGGAACGGATTCACCATTATTAAAAACAGAAATTGATAGATTTATTAAAGATTGTAAAACTGCGTTAGGTTACAATTGAATGGGGATGCTTATGTCTTAGTAATGTCAAGAAATTTCGAAAAAATAGAAGTTTTGCTAAAAAATAGCTACAAAATACATACTTAGGAGTAGTTTCCTTAGATTCAGTACTACAAGAGCTTAGACAAACATATCAAAATAGTGGAGAAAAGTTGAGGGCATTTGCTAGACGGTTATAGGGATTGCAATTCATGGCATTGGAGATCGCCAGTAAAAAGTACAGAAAACAAGCTTTTATAAAAATCTGTACTAAAAAATTAAAAATAAATTTACTAAAAATATAAAATATGTTTATAGTAGGTATGTATATTTATAATGAATACATATTAATATATGAAATAAATTAAATTAAATCTTATTCAAATTATATTATTAATATATACGTTTATAAGAACTAAATTTTAAAATTTACTAAGAGGTTTCCAAATACAAAAATAAAAGCGTGCGGCGAAATATAAAAAATTACCAGCATATTACATTTGTAAATGTGTAGCCTAAATATGAATTTTAACTATCAAAGGAATACAATTATGATCATATTTATATATATATATATATATATATATATATATATATATATATATATATATATATATATATATATATATATCTTATACATCACAAACCTACAACTCTTTATACTTTAAATCTCGCAACCGCTCAGCATATTATAACCCTTTACAGCATAAGGCAAGATTGTATAGGAGATATCACGTCCCTTTGTCCAGTTACACCCAGATTCTACATGACGATTATAATGTAAAATATGAGCTTTTACTTCAATTTTTAAAGCTATGTACTACTTTTATAAGTCGAGAGTTGTAGCATTTTAACAGGTTTGCTTATTTGACAGGTGCCACACACCTCGGTGAAATTACGACCCTTTCTGGAAAGGAAATATATAACGTTAATCTACATCATTTGGTCAAATTCCATGACTTAAATTAAGTACATAAATAAATATTTCTGATTAAAAGTTCAGTTTTCCAGATTATCCTGAGGTAAAAACATAACACATGCCAAAAAATATCATTGGACTTCCGTTACCAGCACTGCCTACAAAACTTATAGATACATCCCTAGTAGAAATTTTGGTAGAGCCATGGTCATGAAGTGATCATGTCATCATTTGATATGATCGGGATATAACGAGGCCCATAATGTCCTTGAAACGCAGTGTCCTGATCATGTACTGACCTCAGGCCATGATCATGTACTGATCGGGCAATTCCCCATTTTATTATTTACCCGACTGTTGCCTTGTCAGATCCCGAGCATAATAGGGTTTCTCTCATTAAATCTCGATCATTGTCTGATGTCATTTCGTTATGAGGAACAAATAATGTAGCTATGATCGGGAACATTGACTATTTAGATAATGCAAACCCTGGTATGGTAAGTATGATAAGGGCATGCAAAGGCAATGATCATATTTTCTCTAATAGGACTTACCCAACGAAAACCCGATCATTTCCCGATGGCGCATCGGGCAAATTTCTACTAGGGATACTGATTTACCCCTTCTCCAAAATTATATTGAAAACTATTGCAAAGTTGAATTAAATTGCAATGTTTATTAGTGCTAGAGTTGAACTGTAATATTCAATAATTTTGCCGCACGCTTTTATTTTTGTATTTGGAAACCTCTTAGTAAATTTTAAAATTTATTTCTTATAAACGTATATCTTAATAATATAATTTGAATAAGATTTAATTTAATTTATTTCATATATTAATATGTATTCATTATAAATATACATACCTACTATAAACATATTTTATATTTTTAGTAAATTTATTTTTAATTTTTTAGTACAGATTTTTATAAAATTTGTTTTTTAAAAAGTTTTTTTTATTAGTTTTTTTATTTTTACTTTTTTAGTCGTTATATGGTCATTAGAATTATTATTTTGCATAGATCGGTTCAGCGGTTACCGAGTTATAATATTTGCCCTTAACACCTTCTGTTGATGTAATTTGAACTACTTTCAGTCTTTGAAAATTTCCCCAATGATTTCCTGTACCAAGCATAGTCGAGATAAGTTAAGTGATTACCGAGATATAAAATTTTGATCTTAACACCCTCTATCGATATAATTTATAACTACACTCTAGAGTATTTTAAGTTTGGTGCCCGCAAGAGTAATTGTACCAAGTTTTTCATATATCGGTTCAGCAGTTACCGCGATATGTTTTGTCCTTACCGCCCACTACCGATATAATTTCGAACTACACACTAGCATATCGTCGTTGTAGAACGAAAAGTCACCAAATATATTTTCAAAATACCAAATATTCATTATAAAAATCTTTATCCTGTTAACTTTTAATCGATGATATCAATTTTTTAACCAAATGATAAGAAAATGTAAATCTATCAATTGACATTTCAACTTTAAAAATGCATCAATTACTTTTTATAATATTAAACAACAAACTAGAAATTTAAATTTATCATAAAAAGGTAGTTAGTGACTTTTCATTCTACAACGACGATATGTTAAATTGAGGTCCCGAAGGAGTCACTTAATGAAGTTTTGCATAGATCGGTTCAATGGTTACCGAGATATAAAATTGTGCCTTTAACGCCCCATCTCGATGAAATTTAGAACTACTTTCTGAACTGCATTAATTTGTGTGTTCGAAAGAATTACTGCACCAAGTTTTACAGAGATCGGTTCAGTGGTTACTGTGATATAGAATTTCGTACTTAACGTCCTCTAGCGATGAAAATCGAAGCTTTGAGTATGTCATATTTATTTCAGTCTTCAATACTATACATAATATATACTTGCTGGACCCGTGCAGGACTCGTGCCAAGATTTTGTGAATTCAAAGATATGGATCGATTTTATTAATATAAAAAACATTTTTATTATTTATATCAGGGAAGTTTTTATGGGTTTTATAAATGTATGATTTAAAATAAATTCTTCCCAGTAGAAATCTTCGCCGTTAAATTCTTCTCCATAGAACGCTTTCCTGTAGAATTTTTCACCGTAGAGTTATTCCCAGTAGAAGTTTTAGTGTGGGGAATTTTAATGTGGTGAGTTTCGGTGTAATAAATTTAGGTGTGGTGAATTTTAGTGTGGTGCGTTTTAGTGTGGTGAGTTTTAATGTGGTGAGTTTTAGTGTGGTGTGTTTTAGTGTGGCGAATTTTGGAGTGGTGAGTTTTAGTGTGGTGAGTTTTAGTGTGGTGAATTATAATATGGAGAGTTTTATTGTGGTGAATTTTAGTGTGGAGAGTTTTAATGTGGTGAGTTTTAGTGTGGTGAGTTTTGGTGTGGTCAGTTTAAGTGTGGTGAGTTTTAGTGTGGTGTGCTTTAGTGTGGCGAATTTTGGAGTGGTCAGTTTTAGTGTGGTGAGTTTTAGTGTGGTGAGTTATAATATGGGGAGTTTTATTGTGGTGAATTTTAGTGTGGTGAGTTTTAGTGTAGTGAGTTTTAGTGTGGTGAGTTTTAGTGTGGTGAGTTTTAGTGTGGTGAATTTTAGTGTGGTGAATTTTATTGTGGTGAATGTTAGTGTGGTGAGTTCGTTTTTCTTTATTTTTCCTTTTTTTTTTTGTTTTTCCTTGAGTTTGAATTTTAGTGTTATGTTATTGCTTTTATTTTTGTATTTTTGCTTTGTTTTGTGCTTTTTCTTTTGTGTTTTTACTTTTAATGTTTTTTTGTATTTGAGTTTTTTGTTTCATGTTCGTAGCTGGTGAAAGTGCCGAGTTATGTCATTTTGAAAGTTTAGGTTGTATGGGAGGTGCCACGCCTATTTGTCCAATCCCGCCCATATATATCCTACCATTCTTTCCAGATCATACCGCATATGTGGTAAAAATTTCAAGAAAATCGGATCAGCAGTTTTATTTATTATATTAATAGCATTTCATCTTTCTAGGTGAAGATCGCACTTCAGAGGGTCCATTAATAGTAAATGCGCCCCCTAGCGGAGAAAATTCAAAGTTCTGAGTTTGCCATATTTTTCCTCATGTCTAAAATTATACATATTCTCAATTTTAACATTCTAGGTAAAGAACAGACCTCACACGGTCCAAAAATAGTTTTAGCGCCCCCTAGCGGTCAAAATTCGAACTTTAAAATTTATTTTTATATGTGCCACATCGAATACCATATGTGTTCCAAGTTTCAACTCGATCGGATATAAGGAAGTGTGTTAAATTTGATATTTTTGTGCCCGACATACTAACAAACGAACAAACGAACAAACGAACAAAGGTACAAACAAGTGAAGTTAAATAAAAGCTTGTAATAAATAAAAACATAGGTATTTATGATGTGTTCAGATTAGAGTTGTTGAATTCAGTTCTGACCACTTTCAAAGTTGGAGTTCGGAAACCAAGAATAAAAATTATAATGTTTGGTAGCAAGTCAGACACATTAGATGTATTGTTAGATGAAGCTCTAAATATGGAAGCTCTTATGCAGTCAGAACCATGGACGAAACAGGACGTTTATTATTTTAAGGAAGAAACAATTTCAAAAAGCAATGAGCTTAGCAAAACTTTAGCAGATGAATTTGGAGAAATAATTAATAATGATGATATAAATCCCGAAATAGGGAGAACTTTTCCAATATGTTCCTTTTGCAAAAAATCAGGATATAAGGCAGATTGTTAGAATAGGAAAAATACGCCTTTTAGCAAAAAGTGTGAAATTTACGGACACGAATCTAATTGGAAATGTGTTAATAATAGAATGGAAAATATGAATACATCATCTAATTATACACAACAACGTGATAATATTAATAATAATCAAACGAAAAATAATACAAGTAATATGAAATGCTCATGGTATAATAGAAAAGGGCATACAATAACTAATTGTTTTGCTTAAGAAAATATTGAATCAGCTGCAGGTAATATAGTTAACAACAATGTGAAATAGAGAGTATAAGTAATCAAGAAACTAAAGAACAAAAAGTGAAGATACATATTAATGAAGATAGAAATGATAATGAAAATAGAAAAACATATAATGAAATAAATAATAAAACACAAGTTGATGCGAAAATGTACAGAATATAGGAATTAAGAAAATTAAAAATAAACTAATTGTAAAGAAAGCGAATAAAGTCCAGAAAGTGAAAAAAAAGAAAATAGGATGGCATATTTGCCGAATTTTAATAAAAATATTCAGAAAGATCTGAATGGTTATTTTGGTGGATGCGTTAGAACCTTAGGCTCCACTTAGATTCAGCACACAAAACTTAGAAAACCTGAGTTTATCTCTACACGTAGTGTCACCATCAGATGGAATAGTCGGGAGTGACAATCTCTTGAACAGATCTATAATAAATGCGTTAAATAAAAAAAATATATTTTTTGATAAAGACATAAATCACATTGTTAAATTTCCATTAAAATCATTGCAAGACATAGAAAATATTAATTTTAATCAACAAATCAGGGTTCAGGCCAGAACGGCCGCTAAAGACAAGAATTCCTAACGTTTTGTTACACAAACAGGAAATTCAGTGGGGAGTATATTTGGGAGAGAGTTTAACAAATGTTAGAAGAAATAGAGTATATGCATCAATTTTAAATTCCACCGATAAAGAGGTGGCGCAAGGTGAAGTAGGAAGCGACCGTCCGATCGCGTTTGCCAGTAGTACTCTTAACGATGCGGGGACACGTTATACTACAATAGAGAAAGAATTTTTGGCAATTGTATGGGCAACAAAAAATTTTAGGGCATATCTTTTGGGAAGGCCATTTAAAACTTATACGTGATCTCATCGGCCCCTAAAAGGTATTGCAAACTTAAAAGATCAGACATCACGCCTTTGTTGTACTTTTAGAGTTGTAAAGTTAGAGTTGATTTATGTTACATTTATTTATTTTACAATTTAATTAATCAAAAGACACTTTTTTATTTTTAGAATTGAAAAGACACTTTTATTAAATTTACTATTGAAGACACTTTAACTATTTTAGTACCTCCACTTGAGGTTCGTTGAACTACAATATTTTAAATTGCAACGAAAGGTATTAACAATACCTTCGTTGCAAGCTTTTCTTAAATTTTATTCTCACTATGTTCTAGTGAGTTTTCACTTTCACTCAATTTTGGTATAAGTGACTTTTGAAGAAAGTTCGACTTGCAGTTTTTGGCTGACACCAATTGCGAAATATCAAAATTGTTGGCAAAAGCTGCTCTGCTTATTTTAACGTAGCCCCCTAATCATGCAATGATAAATTCTATTGCAAGAGGTGTGGTCTACGTAAAGCTTTAGCGGTTCGCCGAATTATCGCAAGCTTTTGTTAACTGTGGAAGCTAACTTGAAAGAGGTGTGTTCTACGCAACACTTAGCGCTTTGCCAAATTATTATCATTGTTGCCAACGTGAAGCGTTGGGACAATGCTATGAACATGTTGCTGTACAACATGATATAAAAACATGATGCGCTCAACATAAGTACAGCAACATCCAAAACTGAATGAATAGTGAAGAACCATAAAGAAAAGAAAAATGTATCCGCGAATTCACAACATTCCTCCCCCCTTCTGGAAAAAAAATTACTATTAATATTAGGATTAATGATAATTTTTTACAAAATGTCTTAAATATATTGTTGAATATATAGAAATGATGTTTTCTTAGAGTTAATATTAAGATTAATAATGATAATATATTTATTTTAATATGGTGATAATGAATATAATATGTTATTTTATATTAAGTAATCTATAAAAATATGTTTGAATAATTAAATGGGTTTCAATAATAATAATGATAATAATATTTTTTTTTTAGATATTTTCTTCTTTTTTTATATATTGTTATTATTTGTTTTTTTTTTTTTTTTTGGGAGAAGTTCACTTTACCGGCCGAAGCGAAAAAAAAAAAAAAAAAATTGCCACCCCCTGTATTTTTGCAAAAAAAAAATACCAAAATTAAAAAATCGCGCCGCTCGGATCCGTGGTGACCTTGAAAAATCAAAAACCGGTGCACCCACTTACAAGTACATATGGTTACTCAAATGAAAGGTATTTTCCTCACGAATCTGTAATTGTTTTTCAGATCTGTCAATCCCTTCACCAATTTATGTTATTTCAATAATATGTATATGTTGTATGAGTTACTTTTATGTAATAATTGAAGTATATAAGAATGTATAACCTTAAGATTTTTAAGCTTATACTTTTTTTTTGTTTTTTTTTTATAAAAAAAAATATTAATTCTTTTTTTGCATTTTTTTTATTTTTTTAATTTAATTTTTTAATTTTTGAATTATCATTGAATTTTGAAGAAAATTGTTGGGTTTTCTTTGATTTTAGCACCGCAGGCGAAACATTTTTTAAGTAGAAGGTATATATCTACTTTTGATTTAATTTTTGATATGAAATAGTCATTTTTGTATGATCGTAGCGCCGCCGGCGAAAATTTTTTCAAAAAAATCGCGCGATTTTTTTGAAAAATTTTTCATTTTTTCAGAAGCACATAGATATATATGTACATACATTGTAAATATATGTACATACATTCTAATATACTTCAATTATTACATACAAGTAGCACATAAAACATATACATATGATTGAAATTACATAAATTGATGTAGGGGCCGCTGACAGATCTGAAAAACAATTACAGATTTGGAATCGTTAGGAAAATACCTTTCATTTGAGTACCCATATGTACTTGTAAGTAGGTGCACCGGTTTTTGATTTTTCAAGGTCACCACGGGTCCGAGCGGCGCGATTTTTTAATTTTGGTATTTTTTTTTTGCAAAAATACAGCGCGTGGCAATTCTTTTTTTTTTAATTTCACTTCGGCCGGTAAAGTGAACTTTAGCCTTTTTTTGTATATATATATTTTATTTTTGTGTTTTGTATATATATTTTTTTTAATATCTTTCGTTTTATACTTGTGCAATATTTGTTCATACATACAATGATAATCTAAACGATTTAATTCTTGTAATTGGATGATAATTATTATTATATATATATATATATATATATATATATATATATATATATATATATATATATATATATATATATATATATATATATGTATATAGATAAACTTGTTCAAATTGTTTTACTTATACGTGTTTTGCATTTGGTATTGCAGGTGAATATAAAATGAATATATTGATTTTATATTTGGGTTAGAGAGGTGTAAATAATTACATGAGTGACTTTTGTATGCCCTACTGTTGGACCAGATTTCTCCTCTTTCTCTTCTGTGTGTTGGGTCGGATTTGCCTTGCTCATCTTCAATGTTTCGAGTTTTGGTCCCGTTGACTTGGTTGACGATTCGTTCGAGATGAGTGTTCTTTTCTGCGATCTTGTCAAACATTTTGAAAACATCTTGGTGCTCATGTCACTTTATGTAGCCAATAGATTTCTGAATTGTTGATATCAGAAAACCGCTGGGCATCTGCTTCACTACTTTTTTGTGGAACATCTTGGTGCTCCTGTCGTTTTATTTAGAATATTATAGATTTCTGAATTGTTGATATCAGAAAATCGTTACTGCATCGCTTCTTCTCTATGTGCGAAAATACATAATAATTTGACTTTTTATATACATTTTCAAGATCAATGTTGAATATTGTTTTCCGCATCTTGTTTCTGGCAGTTGTAGTTTTATGATTAAAATTCAATCAATGCAATCTACTTGTGATTGGTATAACAACAAGTTTGCTCCTAGTGCATCCTTCTACGTCTTCAACTATGGTGCCACTCTGCTTCATTTCTTCGTTTTTCTTTACTTTATTTGAATCTGCTGGACCTCTGCTTCACTTCTTCTTCTTGTTGATAACACCCAGAGCTCCTTCCACATGTCCCCATTAAAGTCCCAAGACCCCAACGATTATCTATGCGTCTTGTGAGCATCCAGCGCTGTTGGTCACTCTAAATAACAATTTTTGTGCACTCGGATATTTTAAATTTACATGAATATTTTACAGCAAGTAATTTAATTTTGTTTTTAAACTCTTCCAAATGTGTGGTGTGGTACTAACTTAAAATTATTTCATATAATTTTTTTTTTTTTTATTTAACATAATTTTTTTTTATATAAATATATATATATAAATATATATATATATATTTATTATTTTAAATCTTCTCAAAAAATTGTTGATTTAATTATATATGTATATATATTTTTTTAGTCTGATTACATTTAGTTGAAAAAAAAATTATTTAATTTCCAATACAAATTTGGATATCTCTTTTTAAAAGTTTACTAAAAAATAAAAAATTAAAATAAATTAGCTAAAAATATATTTTTTTTCTTTTTTTTTAAATTGTAATATCTCTTATTTTTTTTCATATATTTATATTTTCATATATATATATATTTTTTTAAATTAATAGTATTATTTTTTTAATTTTAGTTCATTTTTTTCCATATATATATTTTTCATCTCTTTTTTTTATTCTTTAAAATTTTAACAGTTAATATTATTCTTTTTTTTTGTCTTTTTTTTTCTTTTTAATAAAAACTTGTATCCCCCTTTTTTTTAAATTTTAATTCCCCTATCTTTTTTTTCATATTTTATTTTTTCATCTCTTATTATATTTTTTTCACTTTTTTCTTTAAAGTTTAAAAATTCTTTTTTAAAAAAAAATTAATATTTAATACCTATATATTTTCTCCATTTTATTTATTTTACTAATATGTTTCCTCTTTTTTTCGATTCAATTATTAAAACTTTTTCTTTTAATTTTAACTGCACTAAATATTTTAATGCATAAATCGCATTTTTTAAATTTTAAATTCTTTGCTTTTATTTATTACCTGTTTTTTTACGTTTTATTTATTCTACTAATATATTTTTTTCGTTCCTTTTTTTTTAATTTTAACTGTACTAAATATTTATATATCTCTCTTTTTTTAATTTTAATACTAACTGATATTTTTCTTCTTCTTTAAAAAATATAAATTATAATAAGTAAGTTCTTCAAATTCATTTAAAATTTATTTGTTATATTCAAATTGAATTATATTAATATACAAAAGTACCTATAATTTCTCTGCATGTAAATAAATATAATTAGAGTTGCGATTTATTTTCTAAGCATGTTTAATATTTTATTATATTATTTTTGTGTACATATATAAGTCACATAATATGAAACTCCCTACTGACATGACGGTAAAATTGAAATATATTTATTTGCATTGTTTATGGTATCAAAACAAACTGCAAGACCTGCATTTATATGTCAGCTATTAACGCTTGCTTAGTGTATGATATACATACGTTCGTACAAATTGCATATGTGCTTCAGCATGAAACACTTGGTGGAATGACCCTTTTCAAGGTTTGATAGCTTGCGCTATTAATATACGTCAATAATGCAATTGTTGGTTTTGCATTATCTGTAATTAATTGGACAATTTTATGACTAACATTGATTTAATTTTAAATTAATGCAATTGGGTGCATGTGCTTAATTTATTTCTTTTCTCAATTGATGATTAACTAACTTTAAAATTATAAGTTCTTTCCCTCAAATAGTTATATATATATATATATATTTTTGTATTTCTTATTACTAAATTATTATTTTTAATATGTCCTATCTCTTTTTTTTTATTACTATAATTTTTCCATTGTTTTTTACTTACCATTTTCCTAAACTATTTATATTTATTTTTTCCTCCAAATGACGAAGTATGTTAGAAGTATGGTTAGATTTATTTTGTCTAACATAATGTTGCAATCTACTAGTTTAATTGTCAACGCATAGCTAATTGGTTTTATATTGTTACTTTTATGGGTTCTAACCTAGGGTAATATTATTATATTTTTAGTTTTAACTGCATACACTATTTGTGATATGCCTTTAACAAAATATTGTGAATTTTCTTATCTTTGTTTTTGATCAATATCGTCGTAGAGAATTTATTCTTCCTAGTTTGGTTTTTCATTAAAACGTATCGTATTCTTGTTGTATTGTTTTTTCGACCCCTCTTTGGCCCTACATTGATTTTTCCTGACGATCTTGTGTGATCGCTGTATTTGGTACTTTAGTGAACATTTACGCTTTAAATTCGTAGGCATGTCGAAGTCAAACCCGTACAACGTACGGAATGGTTTTTGACCCGTCGACGTATGCACCGTGTTATTATGAACATTATATAATAATATTATATATAATATGGCGCTACAGTCCTGTATAGAACTTCGGCCGAGCTCTCTCACCATTTTGAGGTGTGCGTGTTATATTTGTACTCAAAGTGGTGGGACCTACAGTTTTTGCCGAATCCGAACGGCGGGTGAGAGCTTTTCATAGGCAATGTTTTACTCTCGTAGGTTTGCCATTTACTGACGAGAGGTAGCGCGGTATAGAAAAAGGTTTCTATGAAAAGATGTTGTTAGCCCCAGTCCAGGCTTGAACCGGGGACCTTTCGGCTCGCAGTCCAACGCACTAACCACTGAGCTACCGCGGCTACCATGAAATGGTTATTATGAACATGCATTGCAGAATTTAACCATTTGTCCCAGTTTGACCCATCTTCTTCAGCAAAACTACGTAAATATTCAGCTAGTGGACGATGACTTCGTTCCAATGACCCATTAGCCTGTGGATGGTAGGGTGTTATATGTAATTTTTTAATTCCTAACAATTTACATGTATCCGAAAATAGTTTGGAAACGAAGTTCGATCCATTGTCTGTTACCAATACTTTGGGTATATTGTGACGTGTAACTATTTCGTTGAAGAATGCTTTTGCTACGGTGTTAGCTTCCGCATCGGGTATAGCCACACAGCACATAAATTTAGAAAAATCGTCCTGAAACGTTAAGATGTATTTATTCTCTGAAATGGTTTCAGGCAGAATACCCACCAGGTGCATGTACACTCTGTCAAAGGGTCTGACTGGCGTATCAGTTAGATCCATTGGCATCTTCGTCAGCCTTGAACTCTTGTTTACCTGACATTTTGAACAATTTTTCACATAATCCTTTATTTGCTTCTGCATACCCTTCCATCGGTTGCCGAATTCTTAAAAATGTCTTTACGCCCCCTTGGTGACCACCTAACGGTGAATCGTGAAAATCTTTAATTACCGTCTCTATGTCCCGAGATTCAGTTAGAATTATTAGATTGTCATTTTCCTTTGTTATCAAATCGTCAGGATCGCATTCTGACTGTTTCTTATCGTCTTCCTTGTCTCTTTTCTTGGTTTTCGAACGTGTTTGTACTACAACTACTTTTTCAGTATTATTCAGTATGCGGCGAAGCGTATCAGCGTTTAAATTACTTTTTCCCGGTTTATAATGAATTTCGAAATCATATTCCGATAATTTGAGTCGGTAACGCGCAAGCCATCACGTCTGATCTTTAAAATATGCCCTAATTTCTCTATAGTAGAGTAGCGTGTTTCCGCATCGTTAAGAGACCTACTGGCAAACGCGATCGGACGGTCGCTTCGAACTTCACCTTGCAAAAGAACCGCGCCATTTGCATCGTTGCTGCCGTCTGTCGTAAGCAAAAAGGTTTCGTTAAAATCCGGATACGCTAGTATGGGTGGAGACATAATTGCCTCCGTAAGTTTTAAAAACGAATTCTGACAATTGTCATTCCATATGAATTTAGCGTCCTTTTGAAGCAAACAGTTTATTGGTAATGACAGTTTCGCCATACCTCCTATAAATTTTCTGTAATAATTAATTAAGCCTACCTATTTTTCGGAAGTGGAATATTTTTTACACACTCTACTTTGGCTGGGTCTGGTAGGGCACCTAACTCAGAACACTTGTGTCCTAAATATATAACCTCGCGTCGCAAAAACTGACTTTTTCTGTATTTAATTTCAAAATATGTTCTCTCAGCTTTTGCAAAACTTTGCATAGCCTATGCTCGTGTTCTGCTAAATTATTTCCATAAACCACTATGTCATCTAAATAAACGAAACAGTCAATACTCTGTAAACCTGTTAGTATGTGGTTCATTATCCTTTGAAAAGTGGCAGGTGCCCCCGTTAGACCGAATGGCATTCTGTTAAATTCGAAATGACCAAGTCCTGTACTGAAAGCAGTTTTTTCTTTGTCACTATCTTCAACTAGAACCTGATGGTAACCACTTGCTAAATCTAGTGTGGAAAAATACCAACTATGACCTAACTGGTCTAAAATCTTATCTATTCGTGGTATCGGAAACACCTGTTTGATGGTGAAGTCATTTAATTTTTGGAAATCTATAACCAGTCTCCATTTCTTATTGCCATCTTTATCGCCCTTTTTAGGTACCAATAATAATGGGTAATTCCAAGGCGACATGCTTGGTGAAATAATTCCATCGTCTAACATCTTTGATACTTATCTATTAATCTCATTTCTATACATATGATGAAGTTTATACTGTTTCTGATTTATTGGTGGCTGATTCCATTGTGTGGGTATTTCATCTTTTAATATCGGAGTGAATGTTAATTCATCCCCTTCCAAATAAAAAACGTCATGATATGACAAGCAAATATTTTGCAAAGATGCAACTTCTTATTTATTTAATGATTCATCGATCGTTACATTTCCTAATAATCCATCAATTCCATATTTTATATTAACCGAGTTTATTGTAGAACTCGTCTTTGTTGCTTCTTTATATTTGTTAAAATTTGAAAATTGTAGCTTGAAATTACCATCAATGGTCACCTCCTTATAGGTGGCATTTAAAATTGATGCAAATACTCTATTTCTTCTAACGTTTGTTAAACTCTCTCCCAAATGTACTCCTGGCTGAATTTCCTGTTTGTGCAACAAAACTATAGGAATTCTTGTTCTTAACGGCAGTGATACAACCATGGCTGTTCTGGGCTGTACCCTGATTTGTTGATTAAAATTAATATTTTCTATGTCTTGCAATGATTTTAATGGAAATTTAACAAGGTGATTTTTGTCTTCATCAAAAAATGTAATTTTCTTATTTAACGCATTTATTATAGATCTGTTCCAGAGATTGTCACGCCCGACTATTCCATCTGCTGGTACCCCTTGTTCAAGTGACACAACGTGTAGCGTTAAACTCAGGTTTTCTATGTTTGTGTGCTGAATCTTAGTGGAGCCTAAGGTTCTAACGCATCCACCAAAAGCACCACTCAGATCATTCCGAATATTTTTATTAAAATTCGGCAAATGAGCCATCCTATTTTCTTTACTCAGGCTGGCCTCAGCTCCAGAATCCACTAACAAAGTATGTTTTCCATTTTTTGCTGCCTCGCAAGGTACTTCAATGAACACATCACTCGCTCACAACACTCTCCATTCCGGTTAAATATTTTACGATGCATGCCTAATTGTGAAGCTAATTTCATTTTCCTCCACATAAATTTACTCTTAAAATTATTAGCAATTGAAGACAATTTAATTTTACAAATCGTGCATTTATTATACACTTCTGACGATAAAACGCACATAGCGCTAATAATAAAAAGAAATATTGAAATTAATTCATTGAAAATTATACTTGGACCTGTACGGAATGTATTCACAGACTTGCCAGACGTGTGATCTACAATTCCCAAATTTTCAGGGCCCAACTTTCTTTTTATTCGATTAACTTTTGATTTTATTATTTTTGATTTTAATATTTTTAACTTCGGATTTTATTGGTTTTACTTTCTTTACTTCATTTGCTTTCTTTATAATTTGTTTATTTTTAATTTCCTTAATTCCTATATTCTGTTCATTTTTCGCGTCAAGTTGTGTTTTATTATTTAGTTCATTATATGTTTTTGTTGGAAGATTTCTATCTTCATTAATATGTATCTTCACTTTTTGTTCTTTATTTTCTTGATTACTTATACTCTCTATTTCGCTTTTTGGTAGTGTTATACTATAAACATCTACAACTTCCGGCCTAACTATATTACCTATAGCTGATTCTATATTTTCTTCCGCATAACAATTAGTTAATGTATACCCTTTTCTATTATACCATTTCATATTACTTGTATTATTTTTCAATTGATTATTATCACCTTGTTATGTATAATGTGCAGGTGTATTCATATTTTTAATTTTTTTATTTCCACATTTATAATTAGATTCGTGTCCATAAGTTTGACACTATTTGCAGAAAGGCATATTTTTCCTATTCCAGCAATCTTCCCTATGTCCTGATTTTTTACAAAAGGAACATATTGGAAATGTTCTCCCTATTTCGGAATTTATATCATCATTATTAATTACTTGTCCAAATTCATCTGCTAACGTTTTGCTTTGCTCATTGCTTTTTGAAAAAGTTTCTTCCTTAAAATTATAATTGTCCTGTTTCGACCATGGTTCTCGCTGCATAAGAGCTTCCACATTTAAAGCTTCATCTAACAATGCATCTAATGTGTTTGACTTGCTACCAAACATTATAATTTTTATTGTTGGATCTTGAACTCCAATTTTGAAAGAAGTCAGAACTGAATCCAACAACGCTAATCTGAACACGTCATCAATACCTATGTTTTTTCTGTACTTTTTACTGGCGATCTCCAATGCCATGAATTGTAATCCATATAACCGTCTGGCAAATGCCCTCAACTTTTCTCCACTATTTTGATATGTTTGTCTAATCTTTTGTAGTACTGCATCTAAGGAAACTACTTCTAAGTATGTATTTTTTAGCAAATCATATAAATCTTCTATTTTTTCGAAATTCTTGACCTTACTAAGTCATAAGCATCCCCATTCAATCGTAACCTAACGCATTTAATAAAAACATTATTAACTGAATCTTGAATTTCAAGCTTCGCAGCTTTACAACCTTCAATAAATCTGAAAATGTCTGTTTTTAATAATGGTGAATCCGTTCCAGAAAAGCTGGAAACCAAATAACGTACGAGTTTCAAAATATTTTCAGTACCCATTGTCGACAGTGTAATTTACTATTTCTTAATTTGTTTCGTGGTATATTTGTCCTTTGTTTACCTTTATTTATGACATTTTTTTTTTATATATATTTTTACATTTTGAAAAATTATAAATGTTTCATATTTTGATTTTAAATATTTTATATCGTATTTTTGATTTAATAATTTATAAATTATTTTGTTAATTATAATTTCATAAATTATTATATACTGATTTTTTGATCGCATTTTAATTTCCATTTAATTTGATATACAAATTTATTTTTATCACCAGCATTCAGTGCTGCGAAAAACTGATACGTTTTGAATATAAATATTTATTTGATTTTATAGTGTTATCGTTTTATATTTAATGAAAATTATAATTTACATACTAATAGTATGAATTATTTTATTATACACTGGAGAGCCCGGAGTTCGGATTCGCAGTGTGTATTTTCTTTTATTTATTGTCATATTTTTATTATATATTATTTTATTTTAAGTAATATTTCGTAGTACTTTTTTTTATTTACTTTCCATATTATTTTAAATTAATATTTCTATTATACACTGGAGGGTCGTGGTTTGGAATCTCAGTGTGTTTTTAATTTTATATATTTTATTTTTCATTGATTTTTTTTTAAATAGTTAGAATGTGTAAATGTTTTTTATTCAAAACTTTAAAAACTCACAATTTTATATTTGGATTTTTTACGTCCTTCGTTCTACGTCCTCCTTCCCACTCTCGGTACTTGAGAGGTTGGTACCGACGTACCGCCTGCGCCAAATATTGTACTTTTAGAGTTGATTTATGTTACATTTATTTATTTTACAATTTAATTAATCCAAAGACACTTTTTTATTTATAGAGTTGAAAGACACTTTTATTAAATTTACTATTGAAAAGACACTTTTACTATTTTAGTACGTCCACTTGAGGTTGGTTGAACTACAATCTTTTAAATTGCAACGAAAGGTATTAACAATACCTTCGTTGCAAGCTTTTCTTAAATTCTATTCTCACTATGTTCTAGTGAGTTTTCACTTTCACTCAATTTTGGTGTACGTGACTTTTGAAGAAAGTCCGACTTGCAGTTTTTGGCTGACACCAATTGCGAAATATCAAAATTGTTGGCAAACCCTGCTCTGCTTATTTTAACGTAGCCCCCTAATCATGCAATAATAAATTCTATTCCAAGAGGTGTGGTCTACGTAAAGCTTTAGCGCTTTGCCGAATTATCGCAAGCTTTTGTTAACTGTGGAAGCTAACTTGAAAGAGGTGTGTTCTACGCAAAGCTTAGCGCTTTGCCAAATTATTATCATTGTTGCCAACGTGAAGCGTTGGGACAATGCTATGAACATGTTGCTGTACAACATGATATAAAAACATGATGCGCTCAACATATGTACAGTAACATCCAAAACTGAATGAATAGTGAAGAACCATAAAGAAAAGAAAAATGTATGCGCTAATTCACAACACCTTGCGCGTTTCCTACACAAATTATAGGAATATGATTTCAAAATTCTTTACAAACCTGGAAAAAGGAATTTAAACGCGCATGCGCTTAGCCGCATTCCAAATAATACAGAAGTAGTTGTAGTACAAACCCGTTCGAAAACCATGAAAAGAAACAAGGAAGACGATAAGAAACAGTGTTGTGAATGAGCTCACACATTTTTCTTTTCTTTATGGTTCTTCACTATTCATTCAGTACATATGCTGAGCGCATCATGTCTTTCATATCATGTTGAACTCATGTTGTACAGCAACATGTTCATAGTATTGTCCCAACGCTTCACGTTGGCAACAATGATAATAATTTGGCAAAGCGCTAAGTGTTTCGTAGAACACACCTCTTTCAAGTTAGCTTCCACAGTTAACAAAAGCTTGCGATAATTCGGCTAAGCGCTTAAGCTTTACTTAGACCACACCTTTTGCAATAGAATTTATCATTGCATTATCAGGGGGCTACGTTAAAATAAGCAGAGCAGCGTTTGCCAACAATTCAGATATTTCGCAATTGGTGTCAGCCAAAAAAAAGTCACGTACACCAAAATTGAGTGAAAGTGAAAATTCACTAGAACATTATGAAAATAGAAGGTATTGTTAAGACCTTTCGTTGCAATTTAAATGATTGTAGTTTAACCAACCTTAAGTGGAGGTACTAAATAATATAAGTGTCCACTCTAAAAATAAAAAGTGTCTTTTGATTAATTAAATTGTAAAATAAATCAATAAATGTAAAATAAATCAACGAAAACGTGACAACATTTGGCGCAGCCGATACGTCCGTACCAACCTCTCAAGGACCGAGAGTGGATAGAAGGACGAAGGAAGGAGGACGAGAAGGAAAAGTAACCAAAATGGTAAGTGATTAAAATTTTAATTATTTGTTTTTTAATTTAAAAAAAGGGAGCTTTGAAAACTAGATTTATTTATAATTTGGTTTTTTGTTGTTATAGAGATAGGGAGAGTTTTTTTAAAGTTATGAATAAAAAATGTTTAAAAATTCTAAATTATATAAAAATATAAAAATTAAATATATAAAAGAAAATACACACTGCGAATCCGAACTCCGGACCCTCTAGTGTATAATAAAATAATTCATACTATTAGTATGCAAATTATAATTTTCATTAAATATAAAACGATAACACTAAAAAATCAAACAAATATTTATTTTCAAAACATAGCAGTTTTTTGTAGCATGGATGGCTGTTATATCAAATTTTTATATGAAACTAAATGTAAAATAAAATGCGATAAAAAAAATCAATATATTTTCCGGATGTGTACTCAGGAGTAACATTTAGAAATACTAAAGAAATTTTAATATTTTATAATATTCTAAATAATAAATTTACACTTGACAGTTCTCTTAAACGTCTTCTGTACTACGAAAATAATGACATAGTAACAGCGATTACATAAATTTTAATTTAATCATATTTTTATGAAAAAATCGAAATTTTACAAATTGTCTGAAAAGAAAAAATACAATACAATAATTGAAATAACACTGAGATTCCAAACTACGGACCCTCCAGTGTATAACAAATAAAAAAACTAAATGATTTGATTAAATTTTTAAGCGTGTAAACACAGGACTGATTATGATTTTAAAAATAACAAAAAATTTATATTAAATAATCATTTTATGTTAAAATTTTTTTACAATCTTGAGTTACGCAATATACACATTTTTTTTTCTACCAATAATTCAAGGAATATTATTTGGAAAAATAATTATTTTTATTTTTCCAAAGTTATAGAAAACAGATTTGAAAAAAAAAAAAAAAAAAAAAATATAATTCAATTTAAATTTAAAAAAAGAAAAATATATAGTTTATAGTTATACTTCATGCATGCCATAAAATGATTGTTTATATTAAATAATCATTTTATGTTAACATTTTTTTACAATCTTGAGTTACCCAATATACACATAATTTTTTTTCTACCAATAATTCAGGGAATATTATTTGGAAAAATAATTATTTTTATTTTTCCAAAGTTATAGAAAACAGATTTGAAAAAAAAAAATAAAAAATTAAATTTACTTCAATTTAAATTTAAAAAAAAGAAAAATATATAGTTTATAGTTATACTTCATGAATGCCAAAATTCATTTCGTTGTTGTTTGGGTAACATTCTTGTTTCGTTGGAATTTACAATTACAACTTGATGATTTTTTTTTTTTTATTAAAAAATTAAGATAACGTTTTAAATTGATTGGAAACATTTAATAGCAGATGCTAATGAATTAAATGCGTGTATAGCGAATTGGACAGATTTTTTGAAAAATTATGGTCGCAATTTGTACCAACAATACTAAATAAAGATACTACAGCATTATTAAAAGATAATATATCTAGAATTCTGCATATATCTAAATTAGAGGAGGCATATAAAATAGTAGAAGAGTTATTAAATTTCCAGAATTTAAAAATTAAATCTGTTTTAACAGAAAATGGTGAATTAGAGTCATTAGTTAACGAGTTCAGAAAACGTTTAAACGATTATTGTTTAAACGTACAGCAGAGTTAGAAGAATCAGCTAAAATAGATGAGGAAAACATAAAATTAAGAAATTTATTAAAAGAAAAGAATATTTCTGAGCAATCAGTAAATAATTCGGTCAGACGCCAGGCAAAGGAGGAATACGCGACGTTGGAGGAAGCGAACAACAAAATACAGGTGTTGAACGCGCGTATTAGATATTTGAACGAGGAGGTTAAGACAGCGCACGTGACATCCTTATACCACAAGGATACCATAGAAAGTGACGACATCACAACACAGGGCAACATGGGATTAGGCGAAGTCGCGAAATTCGTTAAAAATACGGTGCCAGATTTTGCAGGTGCAGACTCATCATCGCTGAGGACGGATCTTCACCGTTTTATTGAAGGATGTGAAGTGGTGAGGGCAGAACTGAAGCCTGAACAAATGAAGGAGTTTATTAAAGGCGTTAGGGTTCGTTTACAGGGAGATGCTTTTGACTTAGTAAGTTCAAAGGAGTTTGACACAATAGATGATTTATACAATCTATTAAGAAAAACGTAAGTACTTGGAATGTAGGTCAGTAGATGCCATTCAATATGACATTAGAAAGGCATCTCACTATCCGGAGGAAAGTATTACATCTTTCTCGAGGCGTTTTGTAAACCTGCAGTCGGCAGCATTAAGCATGATTAAATGTAAATATAATGATTCGAAAGACGACGTGTTCGTTAATGAATTGAATAATTTAGTTCAAAGCTCATTTAAGTTAGGGATTACACTTTGCGAATGCTCATGTTGAGCAGTAAGCAAACAACACTGGAGAAATTGGTGGGAGAGGCATTGGACCATGCGTTGATACAAAGGGAGTCAGCAGATTTAACTTCAATTTAAATTTAAAAAAAAGAAAAATATATAGTTTATAGTTATACTTCATGAATGCCAAAATTCATTTCGTTGTTGTTTGGGTAACATTCTTGTTTCGTTGGAATTTACAATTACAACTTGATGATTTTTTTTTTTTTATTAAAAAATTAAGATAACGTTTTAAATTGATTGGAAACATTTAATAGCAGATGCTAATGAATTAAATGCGTGTATAGCGAATTGGACAGATTTTTTGAAAAATTATGGTCGCAATTTGTACCAACAATACTAAATAAAGATACTACAGCATTATTAAAAGAAAATATATCTAGAATTCTGCATATATCTAAATTAGAGGAGGCATATAAAATAGTAGAAGAGTTATTAAATTTCCAGAATTTAAAAATTAAATCTGTTTTAACAGAAAATGGTGAATTAGAGTCATTAGTTAACGAGTTCAGAAAACGTTTAAACGATTATTGTTTAAACGTACAGCAGAGTTAGAAGAATCAGCTAAAATAGATGAGGAAAACATAAAATTAAGAAATTTATTAAAAGAAAAGAATATTTCTGAGCAATCAGTAAATAATTCGGTCAGACGCCAGGCAAAGGAGGAATACGCGACGTTGGAGGAAGCGAACAACAAAATACAGGTGTTGAACGCGCGTATTAGATATTTGAACGAGGAGGTTAAGACAGCGCACGTGACATCCTTATACCACAAGGATACCATAGAAAGTGACGACATCACAACACAGGGCAACATGGGATTAGGCGAAGTCGCGAAATTCGTTAAAAATACGGTGCCAGATTTTGCAGGTGCAGACTCATCATCGCTGAGGACGGATCTTCACCGTTTTATTGAAGGATGTGAAGTGGTGAGGGCAGAACTGAAGCCTGAACAAATGAAGGAGTTTATTAAAGGCGTTAGGGTTCGTTTACAGGGAGATGCTTTTGACTTAGTAAGTTCAAAGGAGTTTGACACAATAGATGATTTATACAATCTATTAAGAAAAACGTAAGTACTTGGAATGTAGGTCAGTAGATGCCATTCAATATGACATTAGAAAGGCATCTCAGTATCCGGAGGAAAGTATTACATCTTTCTCGAGGCGTTTTGTAAACCTGCAGTCGGCAGCATTAAGCATGATTAAATGTAAATATAATGATTCGAAAGACGACGTGTTCGTTAATGAATTGAATAATTTAGTTCAAAGCTCATTTAAGTTAGGGATTACACTTTGCGAATGCTCATGTTGAGCAGTAAGCAAACAACACTGGAGAAATTGGTGGGAGAGGCATTGGACCATGCGTTGATACAAAGGGAGTCAGCAGATTTAACGGGCATAGACAAGTTTGGAGTCCAACCTCCTCAGCCTTCATGCCAAATAATCGTAATGCATCAGGTATCCAAGGCAATGAAAAAAAGGAGACGGAAGAGAAAACACAAAATGTTTGTATGAAGCAGCCTATTCCTACATGTTCTTTTTACAAGAAGAAGGGACATCTGAGGGATGGATGTTATACACGGAGAAACACTCCGTATTGCAGTGACTTTCGTACTTATGGACATGAACAGTGTGCACATCGTTCGGGTCGGAATGTTGTTCCAAGGAGGGGTGATCCAAGAATGAGATGCGATTGGTGCCATAGAGGGGGACACGTCGAGGGGGATTGTCGTGTTTAACGCGATACACAAGTTTTTCAAGGAAATAATGGTAATGGGAATTTTGCAAACAGGCCCGCTAAATATTGCACTTGGTGCAGAAACGTCGGACATGTTATTATGAATTGTTATGCCAAACGCAAATATGATGGAACAATAATAGCAGTCCACAGGGAAACTACCAGGGGCTCAGTCAAGGCCACTAAACTGGGGACCCTTAGCAAATAATGTAGTAAGGCCAGTAGTTGTAGAAGTTCCAAAGGGGACACTACAACCAAATAAAAAAGCGAATATTATTAACGCTGAAAATGAAGAACAAAAAGTAAAAATACATATTAATGAAGATAGAAATCTTCCAACAAAAACATATAATGAACTTAATAATAATACACAACTTGACGCGAATAATGAACAGAATATAGAAATTAAGGAAATTAAAAATAAACAAATTATAAAGAAAGTAAATAAAGTAAAGAAAGTAAAACCAATTGGATCGGAAGTTAAAAATATTAAAATCAAGAATAATAAAATCAAAAGTAGATCAAATAAAAAGAAAGTGGTAATTAACTGCCCTGAAAATTTGGGAATTGTAGATCAAACGTCTGGCAAGACTGTGGATACATTCCGTACAGGGGCAATTTTTCTTTTTATTATTAGCGCTATGTGCGTTTTATCGTCAGAAGTGTATAATAAATTCACGATTTGTAAAATTAAATTGTCTTCAATTGCTAATAATTTTAAGAGTAAATTTATGTCGAGGAAAATGAAATTAGCTACACAATTAGGCATGCATCGTAAAATATTTAACCGGCATGGAGAGTGTTTCAAGATATCCGATACGAGTGATGTGTTCATTGAAGTACCTTGCGAGGCAGCAAAAAATGGAAAACTTACTCTGTTAGTGGATTCTGGAGCCAGCCTGATTAAAGAAAATAGGATGGCACATTTGCCGAATTTTAATAAAAATATTCAGAAAGATCTGAGTGGTTCTTTTGGTGGATGCGTTAGAACCTTAGGCTCCACTAAGATTCAGCTACACGTTATGTCACTTGAAGAAGGGGTACCAGCTGATGGAATTGTCGGGCGTGACAATCTCTGCAACAGATCTATAATAAATGCGTTAAATAAAAAAATTACAGTTTTTGATGAAGAAAAAAATCATCTTGTCCATTTAAATCATTACAAGACATAGAAAATATTAATTTTAATCAACACATCAGGGTACATCCCAGAAGCATTGATAGCAATTTCAAGCCACAATTTTCAAATTTTTACAGATATAAAGAAGCAACAAAGGCGAGTTCTATAATAAATACAATAAATTCGGTTATTATGAAAAATTGATAGATTATTAGGGAATGTAAATGTTTAATTATATATAGGATATATTTATATCGCGATGGTATTTCAGAATAGTGAAGCCACGCTAGTTTATTACATATGCCGTTAGGTATATTAGTCTTGTCTGTGCACAAGATAAGTTCAAGGATAAACCCTTGACATATGTTTATGTTATGTGGAACTCGTGTTGGTCCTTTTCCAGACCACGTGTGTGAATTGTTTGAAGTGCTTGCATGTGCATCGCAGGGGTTTATGTATTTAGATAAGTTATGTATTAGGATATTTTAGTTTAAGAATTATTTAAGGTATAAATATAAGTGATATTATTTCAATAAAGAGAGTTCGTTCGAAACCGCCGTTGTGTCGTGTTGTTATTGAGTAGAAGTATTCCATGGTGACCCCTTTGTTAAGTTCGCGTGACTTAAAAGTGAAAAATTTTTATATAAATAAATAAATAAATTAATGTAATTTACATTATTTTAAATATTGAGTTTTCCCAGACTCAAAAACAAAAAAAAAAATTGTAAAAATTCATTATTTATATTAAATATAATAATTATTTATTGTAAAAAATTAAATAAATTATAAAAAATATACATGTACGTATATAAATAAAAAGGTGGAATTAGTGATATATGAAAATAAAAAATATATTAAAAAATGGATCACACCTCAATCATTGCAAAACAAGAAATAGTGATCTTGTACAATGAGATGACAGCGCAAAAGGACGTAACGCGGGAACAACTCCATAGGTGGAAGAACGCACTGGAAAATCTTCGGAAGAATTTCGAGGAAAATGATGAGAAGTTGAAAAACCCTTCTCACACATCAAAGAAGAATGCATATTATGAGAAAAAATATGCAAATCAGGTACGTATGCATATAGTATCTAGTAAAACATTGCTAAGTAGCATTAAACATAAAGAAGATGTAGACATAGCTAATTCTATGGGAGCCTCAGTAGCGGAGGAGACAGAAAATAGAACGCCAATAGAAAAAATGATACCAGTTCATAAAAATCAAGGCGTAGTTAGGAAATTCCAATATGCATTAACGGAATTTACCGACACTTTGGAAACATTCAAAGCTGGAGTAGATAGTTTTGATAGTTTTAAAGAAGCTAAACTTTTAGCTGGAAATTCATTCATGAACTATATTGATATTTTCAACGATGATGAACTAACGGAATCATTTTATTCGTTCAAAGCTGAGTTTCATGCCATATCTAAAAAACAGAAAGTTAAACTTCAGTCGGTAGAAAACCAGGTTTATAGAATTCCTGCAATTGAGATACCAATGTTTGACGGTGATTACACTAAGTGGAATCCGTTCAAAGAACAGTACGTTCAATTAATAGACAGCAGAGAAATTTCAAATACCCAAAAGATGTGTATTTTGAAATCGAAGCTAAAAGGTGCAGCAGCGAATACAATTTTAAATTTTCCATCGACTGAAGAAAACTACCCAATTGCATGGAAGCCAATTGATACAAAATATACAAATAAAAGAGCTGTAACTTCCATTTATTTTAAAAACCTTGTGGATGCACCATTGGTAAATGAAAGTACCAATAGTGTTAAACAGTTTCAGGACACAATCCAAGAAAGTTTGCAAGCGCTCAATGCTACAAAGATAGCTTCAGATGAGTTACTTCAAGCTTTTATATGTTTTGTATTAGTCCGAAAAATGGACGACAATTTAAGAATGAAGTTCGAGACTTCATTAAAAATTGCAAAGGAAATTCCAAAGGTGAATTCCTTATTGACATTTTTAAAACATGAGTTCAATGCTTTGGAGGCTAGCCAGAAATCAATCACAAATAAAAGTTATGTTAATCAAGCGAAACCTATGAAAAAAGCATTAGTGTCAAAGGTGGCAAAATGTTTTATGGGCTGTGGATCCATACATTTTGCTTTCCAGTGTACAAGGTTTAGAAATTTAAATATAAATGATAAATGGAATAAAGTTAAGCTTAATAATTTGTGTAAAAAATGCTTAAGAAGCGGACATACAAGCGACAAATGTTCTGGGTATAACTGTAGGATATGTGATAAGGAACACAATATGTTATCACATAAAGAAAAAGAAGAATTAAAAAGCGCAGTAGTGAATGGGAATAGTTAAAATGTAGATGACGAAGGGAAATGTGTGTTGCTCTCAACAGCAATCATCCAAATTGCGGATAAGCAAGGCAATTGCATAGCAATGCTTGATAGTGGTTCTCAGGTCAGTTTCATAACAAAAGGTTTAAAACAGAAGTTAAAGTTGCAAAGTCAACACACAAACAAACCAATTGAAGGGATAACAAAAAATATATCTCATATAAATGAAAGATTGTACGTTAATATTAAATCAAAAAATTCAAATTTTAAATCTGAGTTAGATGTTTTAGTTATACCTAAAATTGTTTCCGAGGTTCCTGTTAAAAAAGTTGTTGCAGGAGATATTCCGAAACATATTAGATTAGCTGATCCGAACTACTTTATACCTAGTAGTATAGATATGCTCATTGGAGCAGAATTATTCTATGACATTTTGGACAAGGGGCAAAAATGATTAAATGATACGTTTTTGTTGCAAAATACAAAACAAGGATGGGTCGTAAGTGGATCAGCAGTTATCGAAAATGTATCTTATTGTGGAGTTGTTTCGTATACAGAAGACAATTTAAATACACAATTAAGAAAATTTTGGGAAGTCGAAGAATTAAATAAAGAAGTAAAATTGTCAAAGGAGGAATTAAAATGGGAAATAAGAAATATTTAAAAGAACGATTTCTAGAGATAGGGATGGGACATTTTTTGTACATATTCCATTAACAGATAACACAAATAAACTAGGAAGATCAGATTTGATAGCCAAACGGAGATTTTTATCAATGGAAAAGAAGTTAGAGAAAAATAACGAGATCAAAATTCAGTATCATGACTTTATGCGAAAGTATATGGAACTTGGACATATGGAGTTGTTGAAAAATAATAAAGAAGCTAAATATTATTTGCCACATCATTATGTTTTCCGACCAGAAAGTACTTCAACTAAATTGAGAATTGTTTTTGATGCTTCATGTAAAACAACTACAAATATAGCTCTACACGATTTGATGTACACTGGTCCACGTCTACAGGATGATTTATTTAATATTTTAATGAGATTCAGAAAACATAGATATGTTATAACAGGTGATATTGAAAAAATGTATCGGCAAATATGGGTTCATGAAAGTCAGCGTCAATATCAACTGATTTATTGGAGATGGAATGCATCTCTTCCATTGGAAACATATAGACTGACAACAGTTACATATGGAACTTCTCCTGCACCATATTTAGCGGTCAAATGTTTACAAACAGCCGCAGAGTCTGTGAGAAGTAGTAACCCAAAAGCAGCAGATATTATAATGTCTGATTTTAGTATGGATGACATTATGACTCGTAGTGAGTCTCTGGAAGAATTGATATCATTACAATATTTTAAATATTTTAAAAGAACATGGATTTCCTCTTAGGAAGTAATGTGCAAACCATTCCAGTCTTCTCAAAAATTTTCCACAAGATGAATGCGAAGTTTCTGTAGATCTAAATAAGGATAACACAGATAGTGCTAAGGCACTAGCCTTAGCTTGGATTCCATCTTCCGATGAGTTTTTATAAAATCAAGCTGGAATTCAAAGTTTGAATTACCTCTTAGGTTTTTAAGTCCAGTTGTAGTTATGGCTAAAATTATGCTACAAGATCTTTGGAAACTGAAAATAGATTGGGACACCGTAGTTCCCAATGACAGCAAGTTTATGGGCTAAGTTCAGAAACGTAATGAATTCGCTAAATAAAATAAAACTGCCAAGGCATATGATATGCGATAATCCTACAAATTGTATGGATTTTGTGATGCATCAATGAAAGCATATGGTTCTGTCATATATATAAAATCAGTCGACAATTTAGGAAGGAGTTATGTACACTTGGTAGCATCAAAATCAAGAGTTGCGCCAGTAAAGATTTTAACGATACCTCGATTAGAACTTTGTTCAGCTGTTTTATTAATAGATCCTATGAAAAAGGTCGAAGATAGTCTTAAAATGAATATTAATAACAAATTCTATTTTTCAGATTCGGAGATTGTCTTGAGCTGGTTAAAACTGGATCCTGCTGTACTTCAAGTTTTTGTTTCAAATAGAGTTAACTATATACAATTAAATAGTAGCGTAGCTAGTTGTGTTGTATGTTAAAAGGTCCTTCCACTAGGACTTTAACTTGATCCTATTTATACTTACTGAGTCCTTTTTACTTTCTTTATATTATTTAAAACAACCGGGTCTTTTTTACTTTAAGACACTTTATTTCGCTTTAAAAGTAGGTTACACTTATACTTAACACTTATTTGTAGACATTTCAGCTTATCGAAAACAATTGATTCTTAGTCTATACTTAACTTCTACTTAACACCTCGTATTCTTATAATTTCACAATAAATTGAGTAATTTCATCATGCTAAAATAACTTAGTCAGCGTATTTATAATTTCACAATAAATTGAGTACTTTCATCATTCTAAAATAACTAAGTCAGCATTTATTTGTGTGATCTGAGTGACCTATTTAACCTGGGCGTGTATACCTGTGCTATGTTAAGCGGTGTGCGCTAAGACAATGGCATGGCAATCCGCTATCATATGGCCGACTTGACCACACCCATAACATGCCCTATTATTTCTGTATGTTCTATTAGGTTCGTTATTGTTATTACTGTTGTTATTTCTAAACGGATTATTATTTCTATTATTTTCATTACCATTATTAATATTATTATTTCTATTATTACGAATATTGCTGTCTTGCGGATTCTGATTTTGCTGCTGTTGGTGTTGATAGCCGTTATTCTGAAGTTCTCTATAATCCCCTTTGTACTGCTGATTCTGAAATGGTTGTTGTTGGTTCTCCTGGCGTTCTTCCAGTCTATTTGATCCACATCTCCAACTCGATTCATGTCCGTATTTCTCGCATTCTCTGCAAAATGGTGTATTTTTTCGCAAATAACAGTCATCCCTTGTGTGTCCTGGTCTTGTGCAAAATGAACAGACTGGCCCCTTTTTCATGGCACCCCCTGTATTCCCATTATTTCTATTTTGTTGACTTTTACCCCTATCTTGTCGTGAAAGGGCTTGTCGAAAAAGGGTTTGTAAAATCTGGATATGCGAGAATGGGTGGTGAAATTATTGATTCTTTTAGTTTAATAAATGAATTTTGACAATCGTCGGTCCAAGTGAATTTAACATCCTTTCTAAGAAACTTATTAATTGGTAATGATAATTTTGCTATATTGTTTATAAATTTTCTGTAATAATTAATTAATCCCAAAAACGCTTGTACTTCTTTTTTATTTCTTGGTACCGGAATATTTTTCACGCATTCAACCTTTGAGGGGTCTGGCAGAGCACCTAGTTCCGAACATTTATGTCCTAAATAGACAACTTCGCGACGCAAAAACTGACATTTTTCTGTATTTAATTTTAGATTGTGTTCCCTTAATTTCTGCAATACTCTACTTAACCTAAGCTCATGTTCAGCTAAATTCTTTCCGTACACCACTATATCATCAAGATAAACAAAGCAATCGATACCCTGTAAACCTGTTAATATGTGATTCATTATTCTTTGGAAAGTGGCTGGAGCCCCTGTTAAACCAAAAGGCATTCTGTTAAACTCGAAATGACCAAGACCTGTACTAAAAGCTGTTTTTTTCCTTATCCCCTTCTTCAACTAGTACCTTATGATAACCACTTGCCAAGTCTAAAGTTGATAAATAGCGACTGTGACCTAATTGGTCTAATATTTCGTCTATTCGAGGAATCGGAAATACTTGTTTAATTGTCACATCGTTTAATTTACGAAAATCTATAACTAGCCTCCACTTTTTGTTACCGTCCTTGCCGCTCTTCTTAGGAACTAGCAACATCGGTGAATTCCAGGGTGATATGCTTGGCGATATAATGCCGTCATCCAACATTTTACTAACCTGTCTGTTGATTTCATCTCTATGTGTGTGTGGCAATTTGTATTGCTTTTGATTGATTGGTGGTTGGTTCCACTGTGTTATTATTTCATGTTTAAATACTGGAGTGTATGTTAATTCATCGCCGTCTAAATGAAAAACATCATGATACGAAATACACAGATTTTGTAAAGATGTAATTTCGTCTTTATTCAAGGTTCCATCAATTTCTATTTCCTCTAATAATTTGTTAATTCTGTTCGTAATGTTTACTGAATTTATGCTATTTATTGTAGAATTGTTGGTATCCGATTCCTTATACTGATTTAAATTCGAGAATTTTGGTTTAAAAGCACTGTCTATTATAAATTATTTTTCTGTAGCATTTAATACGGACACATAAACTATATTTTTGCTAACATTCGATATGCTTTCGCCCAAATATACTCCTGGACAAATTTCTTGTTTATGTATTAAGACGATTGGAATTTTTGTTTTTAAACGTAATGATACTATCTTTGCGGTTCTATGTTCTACTTTTAATTCCTGATTTAGAAAAATATTTTCCATGTCTGCCCATGTCCTCATGGGTAGTTGTATAGTATTGTTTTTATCTTTATCATAAAATATTAACTTCTTATCTATGGCATTTATTATGGACCTATTCCATATATTATCTCGTCCTATTATTGCATTAGCGGGTATTCCTTGTTCAAGTGCCACTACATGCATCTTTAAACAGAACCACTCTATACTGTTGTGCTGAATATTTATTGTCCCTAAAGTCCTTACGCATCCCCCAAAAGCACCACTAAAGCCCTTCTGAGTATTTTTATCAAAACCCGGAAGTCGTATCATCGACCCCTCCTTTACTATACTAGCATCTGCTCCCGAATCTACCAGTAATATGAGTATTCCATTTTTGGCATCCTCACAAGGTACTTCGATGAAAACATCACCTACATTAGGTAGTTTGAAACAGTCACCCTGCCTACTGCATATTATACGATTCTTTCTTTTACTAAACTCACTCATATGACATCTAATCTTCTTATCATATTCTATTACGAAATTCTCAATACTTTTTGATATTCTTGATAATATGTTTTTTACTTTATACCCTACTGTTTCCTCTCCAAAGGTTCCCTTATACTTTTCATATTCTGCTAATTTTATTATTTTGTTCCCCAGTGTAATCGACACAATACCTATAAAGTGTATGATATAAACTAATATTCCTACTACTGCATTACAAACCAAACACGGTGGCTCAACATATGTATCAACGGTCACTCTCGACGTTTGATGAACGATATTTTCCCCCACGATTTTTGTTATTTGAAGCTGCGGTAGCATATGTGATCACAGGCTCCTTTGGCGTATGATACACTATTTCTACCTTTGACCTAACTTTACTAATGTTAACGGGACCCCAGCTTATTGGCCTTGACTGGGCCCGTGGTAGTTTCCCCTATTGTGAGCATTACTACCGTTTGGCGCAACATTTTTCTTGGCGTGGCAATCCGCTATCATTCGGCCGACTTGACCACACCCATAACATGCCCTATTATTTCTGTATGTTCTATTAGGTTCGTTATTGTTATTACTGTTGTTATTTCTAAACGGATTATTATTTCTATTATTTTCATTACCATTATTAATATTATTATTTCAATTATTACGAGTATTGCTGTCTTGCGGATTCTGATTTTGCTGCTGTTGGTGTTGATAGCCGTTATTTTGAAGTTCTCTATAACCCCCTTTGTACTGCTGATTCTGAAATGGTTGTTGTTGGTTCTCCTGGCGTTCTTCCAGTCTATTTGATCCACATCTCCAACTCGATTCATGTCCGTATTTCTCGCATTCTCTGCAAAATGGTGTATTTTTTCGCAAATAACAGTCATCCCTTGTGTGTCCTGGTCTTGTGCAAAATGAACAGACTGGCCCCTTTTTCATGGCACCCCCTGTATTCCCATTATTTCTATTTTGTTGACTTTTACCCCTATCTTGTCGTGAATTTCTACTATCAGTTTCTTGATTATTTTTACTAACTGAAGTTCCATTCGGTCTTTTTTCAAAACTATACAGATCCTCCGGTAATCTCGGCCCCCTCAACATTGTGGCCTCTGCCCTTAACGCTTCGTCTAATAAATCATTTAAGTTATCTGCCTTGCTACTCAACAGTAGTATCTTTACAGTCGGGTCACTCACTCCCACTTTAAATGCTGTTAGCACAGAATTTAATAGTTCCGTGTTAAAAATGTCCGTTGGCAGGTTTTTCTTTTTGTACATTGTATCGGCTATGTCGTTTGCGTTCGACTGCAATACTTCTAAACGCATTGCAAACGCCCTTAAACTTTCCCCTCCACCTTGATATGCCTGTCTTATGTTGTATTGAACTGAATCTAATGTAGCCACCTTTAAATATGTGCTTTTAAGTAATTCAAACAACTCATCTAAATCATCTATTTTCTTGGTCCTCACCAATTCGTATGCATCTCCAGCAAGACTCAGTTTAATACAAATCATGAATTCCTCCTGATTTTCTTCAGTTATTTTAAGGTTGGCTGCCTTACAACCGTCTATAAATCTAAGAAGCTCCGTTTTTAGGAACGGTGAATCTTCGCCTTTGAACACCGGGACCAGATTTCGTACGCATTTCGAAATATCGTCTGTAGGCATTTCAATTATTGTTATATCTTTTGTTATTGTATCTAAATTTTCTTCTATTCTTAAAGCTTCTTTATGGTATAACGATGTTTCGTGTGCTAAGTTTACTTCCGCCTCTAAAAATCTGATTTTCGAATCCAATTCCCTTACTTTGTTATTTGCCTCTTCGACTGATTCGAATTCTAACCTTGGTTGTTGACGTAGTGCTCTAGCTACTGATTCATCAGAAATATCTTTATCTTTCAACAATGCTCTTAATTTTTTGTTTTCCGCCTCTATACCGCAGGCGTGGTCTAACAACTCCTGTTTTTCTGCTAATTTATCGTTTATTTTTTTAGTTAATGCAGCAAATTCGCCTTTCCAGCCTTCTATCTCTTTTATTTTATTCTCACTTTTGTGTTCCAAGAAATATATTAATTCTTCGAACACGACATCTACTCCTTCTACTTTAGAAAAAACCTTTGTGTTATTAACTTTATTTTTTATTTATTGTAAATGTTCTTTATTATTTACTTCGAGGCTAATTTGAGCCCACAATTTATCCGTAAACCTGTCCAATTGCCCTAGTATGTTTTCGTATGCTAACTGTAATTGTTCCAATTCCGCCATATATTTATCAACGACAAAAAAAATCCCAATTTATTTCCTAGAACACTCAACAGTTCACGTAGCTCCACAATGTTAAAAAAAATATTATAAATTTTTTTAAATTTTAAATCTGTTGACTAAAATCAGATATTTTATAATAATGTAAAATTTTTAATTAAATTGACCATGTTATAAAAAAAAAAAAAAATATTTAAAATTTTCAAAATATTTAAAATGTTATTTTATTCTCATTTAAATTTTAAAATGAAAATGATATTTTAAATGTTCTAAAATTTTTTAAATTTAAAAAAAAAAACAAAAATTCCGTTTCATATTAATTTTAGAAATAATTTTATTTACTTATCTGAGTTTAATATTAAATAAATTTCCTATTTTCTATTTATTTCGTTTGTTATTTAATCTTAATTTCCATTTGTATATTTATTTATTCAATTTGTATTTATTACTTTATTAAACACTGTAATAATTGTTTAAATTTTCTGCTGTTACTCACGTATTTTCAAAAGAAAAATTAAATAATCACCATTTATTTTGTGATTTTTAGTCCTTTTCTTCCATCTATCGTCCTTTTTCTCTCGGTCCCTGAGAGCGTTGTTTGAGAAACCGGCTGCGCCAAAATGTTGTATGTTAAAAAGTCCTTCCACTAGGACTTTAACTTGATCCTATTTATACCTACTGAGTCCTTTTTACTTTCTTTATATTATTTAAAACAACCGTGTCTTTTTTACTTTAAGACACTTTATTTCGCTTTAAAAGTAGGTTACACTTATACTTAACACTTATTTGTAGACAGTTTAGCTTATCGAAAACAATTGATTCTTAGTCTATACTTAACTTCTACTTAACACCTCGTATTCTTATAATTTCACAATAAATTGAGTAATTTCATCATGCTAAAATAACTTAGTCAGCGTATTTATAATTACACAATAAATTGAGTACTTTCATCATTCTAAAATAACTAAGTCAGCATTTATTTGTGTGATCTGAGTGACCTATTTAACCTGGGCGTGTATACTTGTGCTATGTTAAGCGGTGTGCGCCAAGACAATTAAATGCTGTTTGTGTTTAACATGCATAATGCTTAACCCTAAAAGTATGCCATAAAGAAAAATATACTGGTTATGTTATATTGTGGATCATAAGCACGCTGTAAGTTCCACGATTATGATACACAACAGTGGATCATATGTAAGCTGTGAACTCTACGATTACAACTTTGACTCTATATTGCACTCTGGTTCGTTCACAATTAGAATATGCAAGTCAAGTATGGTCTCCTTTCTACAAGGTACATAATGACCGAATCGAAAGGATACAGAAAAACTTCGTACGTTTCGCTCTAAAGGGTTTAAATTGAATGGATAACTTACATCTTCCTCCATACGTAGATCGTCTGAAACTACTAAATTTAAAGACTCTTGACGAGCGCAGACAGATTGCCGATATCATTTACATACATCAATTAATAACCGGTAGACTTGATTCACCCGAGCTTCTTAACTATATTAGTTTTAACCATAATCGTAGAAGTAGCAGACATCGTGATGTTCTTTTTTATGTACCTTATAGTAGAACTAATTATGTAGCTGCTTCACCCTTCAATCGAATGTGTAATTTAGTTAATAATTGTCCACAGTATAATATAAATCTGTCAAAAAATAAACTCAAATGTAGATTTTAACTATAATGTAACAAATGCATGTGATGTTCACGAGCCAACTAAATTAGTGGGTAAATATTTTCCAGCATTATGCTGTGAAAGTGCAAGCTAGCATTGACCAATCCGGCAGATATCGTTTCAAGAGGACTTTATCCAAAGGAAATGATAGTTAATAAGTTATGGTTTGAAGGTCCAGCATTTATGAGAAGTAATGGGAAAGGGGATATACAACCATTTGTCCCAAGAGAAAAAATTCCAGAAATAAAGAAAACTCCAGTAATAGCTTTACTTTTGGTTAATAAGTTAGGTTTTGAAAATATAAACCACAGGAATAATTACGAAATGTCGTAGCAAATGTTGTTAAATTTATTAGCTTGGTGCGGCGTAAGCAAAATAGATCATGGATAGATCATAGGAATGAATCTTTAATTATAATATTGAAGCTTATTCAACAGAAACACTTTGACACTGAAATTAAAAAGTTAAAGTCAGACAAATGTGTTCCTTTGAATTCAACAATAAGGACGATGTCACCTCTTTTGGACAACGATGACATAATACGAGTAGGAGGCAGAATACAAAAATCAAATTTGTCTTACAAAGCAAAACACCCAATATTGCTACCATATGCTGATGATTGGGTGTCCTTATTAGTAACGCATTTACACAAAAAACATTTACATATAGGAGCACAAGGTCTATTAGCTATTACATGACAACGGTTTTGGCCATTGAGAGGCAAGCAACTCGCTGCAAAAATCGTTAAAAATTGTTATAGGTGTTTCAGAGCAGAACCCAGACAAATTCATCAGATGATGGGAAATCTACCTGACGACAGAATAATAAGAACAAGACAATTCTTGAATGTAGGAATAGATTTTCTGGGTCCAATAAGCATTCATCACAAGTTGAGAGGAAAACGAATTGATAAGCATATGTATGCGTATTTGTGTGTTTCGCAACAAAGGCGGTTCACTTGGAGGTAGTATCGAATTTATGTTCGGCGGCGTTTATTTGTGCATTGAAGAGATTCGTCGGAAGACGCAGCTGTCCTTTACGGATATATTCTGACAATGGGACAAATTTAATTGGAGCTGCTAATAGTTTACACAATGTGTATGCTTTATTTAAAGATAAGCATCATCAGCACAATATATTTAAATTCTGTGTACAAAGAGATTTAGAATGGATAAATATTCCAGCTAGATCACCTCCTGTAGGGGGCATTTCTATCGAGTTATAGAAGGAACTATGACATTTGAAGAAATGTGTACTCTCATGACACACATTGAGTCAGTTTTAAATTCAAGACCACTCACACCTCTATCTGAAGATCCAAATGATTTTCAGGTTTTGACACCCGGGCATTTTTTGATTGGGGAAACGTTTTCAACATTAAATGACTCCAGTGGTAACAAAAGTTATCACGGTCTGCGGGATCACTGGAAATCAGTGTGCTCAAATGCAGATGAATTTTGGAAACGTTGGTCTACTGAGTATTTAACGGAAACATTAACCTGAAACATTAACCTGAAACATTGGTTCTTCTTAAGGAAGATAATGTTCCTCCAATGATTTGGAGAAGGGGGAGGGTGATAAAAGCCATCATTGGAAAAGATGGTTTTTGTCGAACGGTAGAAGTAAAGACCAGTACTGGTGTAACAAAAAGATCAGTACACAATGTTTGTCCTTTTCCTACTGAAGAAACTATACAAACAAATTTAATTATCGATAAGAATATTGAAAATGTAAATAACTGTAAAACAAATGTTCCAAATTCCAATGAGAAAATATGTAGTAGAATTAAGGTAAAGAACAAGAATTGTTTCGTTCATATATTAAGTATTCTGATAATTTTACCTTATATAGTAAATAGCTTGAGTATAGAGCCATTAACGAACCATTCGGGAATATTCTTCGAAGATCAAGGATTAGTAGGACTGCAAAAATCATCGTTGCTTTTGTAAACATGTCAATTTACAAAAATCGATACGGGGATGTTGACGAAACAGTTCAACAAATCAGATGGATGTGTGCAAAATTTGATATCGAACAATCGAATAATGCAAGCAGATACGAGAACAAATACGTCGAAAAATGAGTTATATTATCAACAATGATAACTTCATCAGGAGTAAGAATTACAAACGCACGAAAAGAGCTCCACTCAGTTTTATTGGATCAATTCAACACGCATTGTTTGGGGTAATGTATGAAGAGCATGCTGAGATATTAGCTGATCGAGTGAATAGGAGTACTAACAATAAAAATTTGTGTTAGAATTATTGAAAAATATGTCGTCAATTCAAGATGTCAAGTCAAGCGTAATAAAGAAGCAGCATGAAATATTAGAAGATCAACTGTCAAAAAATAAATCGAATTTTGATTCTCTAGTGAAAGAGATCAATAATGGAATTAATTTACAGAATTTAAATTTTGCTTTATTGTATGCATTTTTTATTCTAGATGACTTTGAGAAATTTCAAGATGATCTTAAACTAAGTATTGGAAATGTTCATAGCAACGCTGCTCACCATCACATATTTACCATTGCTCAGTTTGAAAACCAGCTTGCCAGGATTGCACTACAACTACCTAAAGAACTGCAGTTACCAGATCAACGAGTCAGCGAGATATTCAAGGTTCTAGAAATCACTACCCGCACGACAGAAGATTTTATTATTTTTGAAGCTAAAATTCTTTTGATACATAAAGACATATTTACAATCTATCAAATTTACTCTTATCCAACCAAGCCTGATTCCAGATTTGTTAGTTTAAAACCGAAGTTTCAACATCTTCTGCTAAATGCCGCTAAAACAAGGTATTACAACGTCAACGATATTGATTTCCTAAGATGTATGCGAATGACAGGAATGTGGTTATGTCCGCTAACACACCCGATTTACAATATCGGCAATAAAAAAGTCTGCGAGATAGAACTGTTATTAAAAAGGAAGATGATACCAGGAACCTGTGTCGTCGAGATTGGGCTACCGTCTGTTACTTGGATCCAATTGAACGCTGGAAACAACTGGTTATTTTCGCTATTTGAAGAAGAAGTCGTTGAGATCTATTGCAATGGGACCAAAACTGTGCATCACCTTAATAACCATGGTATTCTTCGTATGGAATCTGGATGCCATTTAGAATCTTCTGATGTGACTCTGATAGCGTTTACAAAGGTAAGCGAGAACGCATCGTACATTAACCCCAGAGTAAACATAAGCCATCAGTTACCAAAACTACATACAATCATTTTGCGGGAAATTGCTACGACCATTGCCATTGATGATATACCAAAATCACAACCTCATCTGTTTGGATTCCCGATTGAGCTAGATATTCATCATGCAACCCACTACGGAATAAGTTTAATGACATGTGTTATATTGGTCATCGTTATCATAATTATTATATACCTCATGAAAAGATTCGGCAGTTTATCTTCACCTTTTTTACCTGCAATTCTCGCGCTACCACTAATTGGTTGACACAGAGATGACAAGGCCGGGAGTATGTTTCATTATATATAGGATATATTTATATCGCGATTGTATTTCAGAATAGTGAAGCCACGCTAGTTTATTACATATGCCGTTAGGTTCATTAGTCTTGTCTGTGCACAAGATAAGTTTAAGGATAAACCCTTGACATATGTTTATGTTATGCGGAACTCGCGTTGGTCCTTTTCCAGACCACGTGTGTGAATTGTTTGAAGTGCATGCATGTGCATCGCAGGGGTTTATGTATTTAGATAAGTTATGTATTAGGATATTTTAGTTTAAGAATTATTTAAGGTATAAATATAAGTGATATTATTTTAATAAAGAGAGTTCGTTCGAAACCGCCATTGTGATTGTGATTGTTATTGAGTAGAAGTATTTTCAGTAAAGATCGATGAATCATTAAATAAAGAAGAAGTGGCATCTTTGCAAAATATTTGCTTGTCATATCATGACGTTTTTCATTTGGAAGGAGATGAATTAACATTTACTCTGATATTAAAACATAAAATACCCACACAATGGAATCAGCCACAAATAAATCAGAAACAGTATAAACTTCCTCATATGCATAAAAATGAGATTAATAGACAAGTATCAAAGATGTTAGACGATGAAATTATTTCACCAAGCATATCGCCTTAGAATTCCCCATTATTATTGGTACCGAAAAAGGGCGATAAAGATGGAAATAAGAAATGGAGACTGGTTATAGATTTCCGAAAATTAAATGACGTCACCATCAAACAGGTATTTCCTATACCACGAATAGATAAGATTTTAGACCAGTTAGGTCATAGTCGGTATTTTTCAACACTAGATTTAGCAAGTGGTTACCATCAGGTTCTAGTTGAAAATAGTGACAAAGAAAAAACTGCTTTCAGTACAGGTCTTGGTCATTTCGAATTTAACAGAATGCCATTCGGTCTAACGGGGACACCTGCCACTTTTCAAAGAATAATGAACCACATACTAACAGGTTTACAGGGTATTGACTGTTTCGTTTATTTAGATGACATAGTGGTTTGTGGAAATAATTTAGCGGAACACGAGCATAGGCTATGCAAGGTTTTGCAAAAGCTGTAAGAACATAATTTGAAATTAAATACAGAAAAATGCTAATTTTTGCTGCGCGAGATTTATATATTAGGACACAAGTGTTCTGAGTTAGGTGCCAGAACTAAGAACACACACAATAAACTGTTTTCTTAAAAAGGACACTAAGTTCATATGGAATGACAATTGTCAGAATTCATTTTTAAAACTTAAAGAGGCAATTTGTCACCACCCATACTAGCGTATCCGGATTTTACCGAACCCTTTTTGCTCACGACAGACGCCAGTAACGAAGCAATTGGCGCAGTTCTTTCGCAAGGTGAAGTTGGAAACGACCGTCCGATCGCGTTTGCCAGTAGGTCTCTTAGCGATGCGGAAACACGCTACTCTACTATAGAGAAAAATTTTTTGGCAATTGTATGGGCAACAATAAATTTTAGGGCATATCTTTTGGGAAGACCATCCTTAATTTATACAGATGATCAGCTCCTAACGGATATAGCAAACTTTAAAGATCGGACATCACGTCTTGCGCGTTTCCGACACAAATTATCGGAATATGATTTCGAAATTCATTACAAACCGGGAAAAAGTAATTTAAACGCTGATGCGCTTAGCCGCATTCCGAATAATACTGAAAAGGTAGTTGTAGTACAAACACATTCAAAAACCAAGAAAAGAGACAAGGAAGACGATAAGAAACAGTCAGAATGCGATCCTGACGATTTCATAACAAAGGAAAATGACAATATAATAATTCTCGGGACAAAGAGACGGTAATTAAGGATTTTAACGATTCACCGTTAGGTGGTCACCAAGGGGGCGTAAAAACATTTTTAAGAATTCGACAACAGTACCGATGGAAGGGTATGCAGAAGCAAATAAAGGATTATGTGAAAATTTGTCAAAAATGCCAGGTAAACAAGAGTTCAAGGCTGACGAAGATGACAATGGTTTTAACTGATACGCCAGTCAGACCCTTTGACAAAGTGTACATGGACCTGGTGGGTATTCTACCGGAAACCATTTCAGGGAATAAATACATCTTAACGTTTCAGGACGATTTTTCTAAATTCTATACCCGATGCGGAAGCCAACACCGTAGCAAAAGCATTCTTCAACGAAATAGTTACACGCCACAATATACCCAAAGTATTGGTAACAGACAATGGATCGAACTTCGTTTCAAACTATTTTCGGATACATGTAAATTGTTAGGAATTAAAAAATTACATATAACACCAAACGGGTCATTGGTACGAAGTCATCGTCCACTAGCTGAATATTTACGTAGTTTTGCTGAAGAGGATGGGTCAAACTGGGACCAATGGTTAAATTCTGCAATGCATGTTCATAATAACACGGTGCATACGTCGACGGGTTAAACACTATTCCGTACGTTGTACGGGTTTTACTTCGACATGCCTACGAATTTAAAGCGTAAATGTTCACCTTTTCATAACACAGAAAACTACAATAAGGTACTAAAGTACCAAATACAGCGATCACACGAATTCGTCAGGCAAAATCAATGTAGGGCCAAGGATTTGTCGAAAAAACAATACGAAAAGAATCTCAAATCTATACAATTCAAATCACACGACATGGTTTTAATGAAAAACCAAACTAGGAAGAATAAGTTCTCTCCAATTTGTAAGGGACCCTACGTCGTAGAGGGAAGTGGGCCAGTGACCACGACGATATTGATCAAAAATAAAGATAAGAAAATTCACAATAATTTGTTAAAGGCATATCACAAATAGTGTATGCCGTTAAAACTAAAAATATTATAATATTACCCTAGGTTAGAACACATAAAAGTATCAATATAAAACCAATTAGCTATGCGTTGACAATTAAACTCGTAGATTGCAACGTTATGAAACATAAAGACAAAATAAATCTAACCATAAGATATAGAGTAATCATTAAACAAAACATTAAATAACTTGTCATTTAGAGGAAGAAATAAATATGAATAGTTCAGGAAAGCAGTAAGTAAAAACAAAAGAAAAAATATAATAGAAAAACAAAAACATAGGACGTATTAAAAATAATACTTTAGTTATAAAAAATAAAACTATTTTATATATAACTATTTTAGGAAAAGAACTTATAATTTTAAAGTTAGTTAATCATCAATTGAGAAAAAAATAAATTAAGCAAAGGTAACAAATTGTCTTCATATAAAATTAAATGAACATTCGTCATAAAATTGTCGTATTCAATGCGGATAACGCAAACCAACAATTGTCTTACTGACCTACATTAATAGCGCAAGCAAACAAACCTTGAAAATGGTCATTACACCCAAGTGTTTCATGCTGAAGCACATACGCAATTTGTACGACCGTTTGTATATTATACGTTAAGCAAGCGTTAATAGCTGGCATATAAATGCAGATCTAGCAGATTTTTGGTACCATAAACAATAATTTGAATAAATTCAATATGAATAAGTTTAAATATAACAAATAAATTTTAAATGAATTTGAAGAACTTACTTATAATAATTTAAATTACTTAAAGAAGAAGAATTAAAAAAAAAGAGAGATATATATATATATTAAAAAAAGAGATATATAAATATCTAGTAAAAGGGAAAAAATATTAGTAAAATAAATAAAATGAATAAAATATATATATATAGGTATTAAATATATTTTTTTTTCTTAAAAAGAATTTTTCATTTTTAAAGAAAAGTAAGGAGAAAAAAATAAGAAGAGATAAATAATAAAAATATATAAGAAAAAACAAATATATATATGAAAAAAAAATGGGGAATTAAAAAAAAGAGAGATACAAATTTTAATTAAAGAGAAGACAAAAAAAAAATAATATTAACTATTAAATTTTTAAAAAAGAAAAAAAAGAGATAAAATTTATATATAAAAAAAATATATATATATGAAACAAATTTTAATTACAGAGAAGAAAAAAAAGATAATAATATTAACTATTCAATTTTTAAAGAAAAAAAAATATATATATAAAAAAAATATATGAAAAAAGGGGAACTAAAATTAAAAAAAAAGAAGAAGATATAAAAAATATTATTAAAGAGATATAAAAAAATGATAAGCGAAAAAATATATAAATAAGAGATATTAACTATTATATTAACTATTATATTAACTATTATATTAACTATATAAAATAAGAGAAAAAAAGGGATTTAAAATTAAAGAAAAATAAAAAAAAATCAGGGGTAAAATTTAATTTTATCTAACATTTTATTTTATATTAAATTTTAAAAGAGATATACAAATTTGTATTGTAAATTAAATAAATTTTTTAAACTAAATTTAATCAGATTAAAAAAAATTCAACAATTTGTGAGAAAATTTAAAATAATAAATTCAATTGAGGTAAACACTTACAAACAACATTTAATTTCAATGTTATTGCATACATAAACAATACATACTTTACATGACACTAAGTTTAGAAAAACTAATACCACACTAAATAGTAATAGTTCAAATAATGTACCATACTTTAATTCAAGTAATTTAAATATCTTAAAAATCAATCTTTTTCTTGTGACGAATGTACATAAACTATTACATAATTTACGAAAATTATATTAAGTTTACATAAGTTAGTACCACACCACACATTTGTAATAGTTTAAAATCAAAATTAAACAAAAATTGTTATTTAGAGTGACCAACAGCGCTGGATACTGACACAGAAGACGCATAGATGATCTTTGGGGTCTTGGGACTTTAAGGGGGACATGTGGAAGGAGCTCTTGGTGTTATCAACAGGAAGGAGTAATGAAGCAGAGGCCCAGCAGATTCGAATAAAAGAAAAGCGAAGAAACGAAGCAGAGTGACAGCATATTTGAAAACGAGGCAGGACACACTAAACGCAAACTTGTTGTTATACCAAATACAAGTAGGTTGTAATGATTGAATGTTTACAATTGCCAAATACAAGATGCAAAATGGACCTTGAAAATTGCCACAATTGCCAGATACTAGATGTAAAATGGACCTTGAAAAATATAATAAAAAAGAAAAAGAGAAATCGCATTATTATGTCTTCAATCATACATAAAGAAGAAACGATGCAATATCGAACAACGAGGTTTTCTGATATCAAGAATTCGGAAATCTAAAATATCCTACATAACGCGACATGAGCACCAAGATGATTCAAAAATTTGTTTGACAAGATCGGAGAGAAAAAACAAATAAAGCACTCATCTCGAACATATCGACAACCGAGTGAACGGGACAAAACTCTCCTGAACGATTTAGAATCCAGAGTATTAACATGACGATGTCCACTGGAGTTAGCACCGCTTGCAAATTCCACAAGAACCATCGAAGCCCAACAGACCCAACGCACCACATACAACGAACCATTGAAGATGAACAAGGCAAGTCCGTCCCAGCACACAGAAGAACAAGAGGAGAAATCTGGTCCAACAGTAGGGCATATAAAAGTCACTCATATAATTTTTTACACCTCTCCAAACCAAATATAAAATCAATATAGTCATTTCAGAACCAACAGACACACTCAATACACATGCAAAACACATATAAGTTAAATCAGTTGCATAAGTTCATCTATATACATATAAATATATATATATATATATATATATATATATATAAATATATATATATATATATATATATATATATATATATACATATATGTATATATATATATATATATATATATATATATATATATATATATATATATATATATATATATATATATATTTATATATATTATATATATATATTATATATATAAATATACATATATACATCATTGGTACGAAGTCATCGTCCACTAGCTAAATATTTACGTACTTTAGGGTCAAACTGGGACCAATGGTTAAATTCTGCAATGCATGTTCATAATAACACGGTACATACGTCGACGGGTTAAACACTATTCCGTACGTTGTACGGGTTTGACTTCGACATGCCTACGAATTTAAAGCGTAAACGTTCACCTTTGCATAACACAGAAAACCACAATAAGGTACTTAAGTACCAAATACAGCGATCACACGAGATCGTCAGGCGAAATCAATGTAGGGCCAAGGATTAGTCGAAAAAACAATACGACAAGAATCTCAACCCTATACAATTCAAACCACACGACATGGTTTTAATAAAAAACCAAGTTCTCTCCAATTTGGAAGGGAAGTGGGCCAGTGACCACGCCGTTAAAACTAAAAATATTATAATATTACCCTAGGTTAGAACACATAAAAGTATCAATATAAAACCAATTAGCTATGCGTTGACAATTAAACTCGTTTTATATTGATACTTTTGTACAAAAACTGTACAAATCGTTTTTGATCAAGAAACTTGTGTTTTATAATTCGATTGTAAAAAAAGTATCTTTGAAAAATTATTGTTTGATTTTGATAAAAGAAGATTGTAAGAAAATAAAAAGAAAGATTCTGAATATTTGCAACATTTGGTGTCAGAAGTAAAAAATGTCTCGTCGCTACGAAGGAACGAACAAAAACCCAAATAATCCTGAGGATTTGATTATCCAGCTGCGTCAGGAAGTGGATAATAGGAATTGTTTCGGAATGCTATGGAACAATCGTTGCAAAACTCAATGTAGTCTACAATCCGCGAATTGATCCGAAGAGAATTGGAGAGCTCTCGGAGAATGGTAAGAAATGAACTATACGAATTGATGCGGGAACGACCCTCCAATCAAACCGGAAGTGGAACAACAAGGGATACCGAAAATTGAGATAATATTATACAAAATATCGTTAATCCACCTCGTCTTCTTCTTCTAACATTCGTGTGTCTCCAACAAATGTTTCAATTCACTGATACATTAGATTAGATTTCGAAATTACAGCATCAAACAATGGGAGGTCAAATGATATTAAGGCTGCTCCGTTAGCTACCCGTCTTAAAGGAAAACACAAACGGCATAGAATAATTATCTCTCGATGAAATTAGGGATTACAACGATTAAAGAAAGCTTAGGTATGCAATTTTATGAAAAACAATATTCTCAAGATATAGATCGTTTGACAAGATACGCCTATGCTGATTGCTCTAAAGAGTCCCGGATCGGATTTCTTTCCTTCAATTTATTAACTGTCTTACAAATTCTCGTATTGAATTTTCTTTACGATCCGAAAGAATCGAGTCTCTGCAGACAGCTCTAACTCGCGCCACGGAACTTGAGTCCATTACCCAATTAGTTTATAAGAGGAAACATGAGAATGAATATGAAAAAAAACTTTTCACGTAGTTCTCCACATGATAAAAATCATCAACATTCAAACGATGTTCGTTTAAAAGTGCATCGAATTTTGCCATCGGTTCAACTCTATCTTGCTTATTATAATAGATCAACAACGCCGAGAGAAATTACTGTATTACGCGTAGAGAACTTTTGGCAGTCGTTAAATCCATTGAACATTTTTACATTATCTACTTGGTAAAAAATTTCTTGTTAGAACTGATCATGCTTCTTTAAAATGGTTGCTTTCCTTCAAAAATCCAGGGTCAGGTGGCAAGATAATTGGAAATTATTTTTAGCTATGATTTTGAAATTCAACATCGAGCTGGACATTTACATGGCAAAGCAGATGGGATGTCTCGCAGACCATGTACCTGTAAAAAGTGCGTAAAAATATACAACGAAAATGTAGAATTGAAAACAGTTGCTAGTATTAGTTGTACTATCGGTGAGGATTTTGATTGGATAAAATTACAACATGAGAACTCAATTTTAAACATTTTAATCAAATCTAAATTGGAAAATCGTCAACCAAACTGGCCACTCGTTAGAAATTAAAAAAAAAAACTTTTATCGACGATGGAAATCCAGATAAAGCCAAAATCTCTTTTCAATTGATAATTCCTAGATATAGTATTCAGAAAATTCTCTCGGAAATTCATAATTCTCACTGCGGTGGATATTTTGGAATAAATAAGACACTATCAAAAATTCGCGAAAAGTTTTATTGGGCAACTTGTACACACGATGCCGAGGATTGGTGTAAAAGATGAAAGATTTTTTTTTAAAGAAAGGCTCTATCAAAAACAGGAAGAGGAGAATTTCAGATCTAAAACGTAGGATTTCCATTCGAGCAAATTGCAATCGATATTCTTGGCCCTCTCCCAATAAATTTATCAGGAAATCGATTTGTGTTGGTTGTTACGGATTGTATTTCACGTTGGCCTGACGCCATTCCCCCCCACAAAATTAGAAATCCGTTTCAGTAGCTGAAACATTGGTCAACCGCGTAATTTGTCAATTTAGTGTACCTTTGGAACTACATTCCGATCAAGGAAAGAATTTCGAATCTGCCGTTTTCACGGAGATCATGAAACTACTCGGAATCATTAAAACCAGAACAACACCTTTACATCCACAATCAAAGTGAGATTGAACAGGACCACTCTAGCTTATTTATAAAAATTTATATCTGGTAATCAAAAGAACTGGGATAAATGGATACCATTGTTTTTGTTAGCTTATCGTTCTTCAGTTCACGAAACAACAGAATTCTCACCTGCTATGCTGATATTTGGTCGTGAATTACGTGTTAAATTGGATCTTTACCGTGGTTGTCCTCCTCAGAGTCACGCATCTTCTTCTTTTCCTGAATATGTTGGCGAACTTCGTGAAGAATTATACAATGCTCACGATATTGTTAGAGTTATAGGAAGATGTCCAAAGTTGCAGAGTAATTGGCATGGCCCATACGAGGTTAAATCAAAATTAAATGATGTGGTGTATCGAATACATAAAATTCCGCGTGGAAGATTTAAAATAGTACACGTAAATCAGATTTATCGATTTATCGATTAATGCATTCATTTTTATTTTGTTGAGTTAATTAATTATTGGTGATTAAATTTCTAATTATTTTTTTATTTAATTTTTTTTTAAATTTTTATTTTATTACAAATTTTTTTTTTTTCGGTTGAGTAAAAGTTTTTTTTTTGTTCATTGTTAAATATCCTCGAGTAAAATATTATTTCCTTGTAAAAGATCCTCTAGATGATGAGGTTGGGATATTAGTTTACTTGTAAAAGATCCTCAAAGGAAAGAGGTTTGGTAAACAACTTTTGTAAAATATCTCAAACTAAAAATGGGGGGAGGTTGCTTGTTAAAGATCCTCAAGAGTGAGGTTTTGCTTTCTGTTCTACATAAAAGATCCTCGCCATGTTGGGATTGGGATATTATTTTGGTTGTAAAAGATCCTCGATTGAGGTTGTACATTTAATTTCCTCGTAAAAGATCCTCCAGATGATGAGGTTGGGATATTAGTTTACTTGTAAAAGATCCTCAATGGAAAGAGGTTTGGTAAACAACTTTTGTAAAATATCCCAATTTAAACATGGAAGATTTGATCAGTTGCATGATAAAAATCCTCAAGAGTGTGCTTTCGCATTCTGTTGTACTAATAGATCATCTACATATTGAGATTGGGATATTATTTGCTTGTAAAAGATCCTCGAGTGAGGTTGTACATGTAATTTCCCCGTAAAAGATCCTCCAGATGATGAGGTTGGGTATTAGTTTACTTGTAAAAGATCCTCAGGTTTGGTAAACAACTTTTGTAAAATATCTCAAACTAAACATGGGAGGTTTGATCAATTTGCTTGTTGAAGACCATCAGGTTTCGCATTCTGTTCTTCATAAAA